>OX638065.1:3764798-4364798 GCA_951804385.1 Trifolium dubium | reverse complement strand
AGTGTTGTAATACCATTGTGCTTGCAAACTAAGAATGAAATAGCACATTTATGACATACTCGATATGGGCATCTCAGTATCAAAGGATTAAACACAATGGCAAAGAAGAATGTGGTGAAGGGATTGGCAGAAGTGGAGTAACTAGAAAGCAAATGCACTGATTACTTGGTGGGGAAGCAACACGGAGAAGTTATACCAAAGCAAGCCAACAAGAGAGCTACTATGAAGCTTGAATTAATCCACTCTGACATATGTGGACAATTTAAGCCAGTTTCAAATGGAGGTAATAAGTACTTTATTACTTTTACTGATGATTTTAGTAGAAGAACTTGGGTTTATGTGTTGAAAGAGAAATCAAATGCATTTGACATCTTTAAGAAGTTTAAAATGCTTTTTGAAAATGAGTCACAATGTTCCATACAATGCATTAGAACAGACAGGGGTGGAGAATTCACTAGCAAAACTATTGAAGAATTTTGCAGTGAAAAATGGATTAAAAAGCAATTAACTACAGCTTATACACGACAACATAATGGTGTTTCTCAAAGGAAGAATATGACCTTGATGAATACGGTGAGAAGCATACTTGCAAGTAGAAATATGCCAAAAACTTTTTGGCCAGATGCATTAAATTGGGCTACATATGTTATGAATAGAAGCCTTCTCATGCAATCAAAAATATCACACCACAAGAAACTTGGAGTGAGATTAAACCATCAGTCCATCACTTTAAAGTGTTTGGATTCATAGCACATGTTCATGTCCCTGATGTGCAAAGAAAGAAGCTTGATGATAAGAGTATTAAGTATGTTAATTTAGTGGTAACTGAAGAATCCAAGGCCTATAAGTTGTATAATCTGAAAACTAGAAAAAGTGATTATTAGTAGAGATGTTGTGTATGAAGAATCAAAAAGTTGGAATTGTAACTATAAGACTAAAAAGGGAACTGATGATCAAATCTTTAGTGATAATGAAGATGTGGAAGCAACTTTAGAGGAGATTGATCACCCTATAGCTCCAACAGATGAGATTAATCATCCACAAACTATACCAAATGTGACTGAAGACTTAACTAGTGATATTACAGCTCAAGAGGATAATGCAAATGATGATTCATCAAATGACTCAAGTGTATCAGAAACTGAAGCTGTTTTAAGTGGATTAGGTACAAGAAACAAAAAACTCCGTGGTCATTTAGATGACTTTGTTACTGGTGAAGAACTAGATGAATCAGAAGAGCTGCAAAATCTTGCAGTATTTAGTTCAAATGAAGACCCTGTCATCTATGAAGAAGCTAACAAATCAAAAGTGTGGAGGAAATCTATGGATCTAGAAATTGAAGCAATAGAAAAGAACAACACTTGGGAACTTATAACTCTACCACCAACATAAGAAACTATTGGTGTAAAGTGGATTTATAAGACAAAGTACAATTAAAAGGGAGAGGTAGACAAATACAAAGCCAGACTTGTTGCAAAGCGATATGCTCAAAACCATGGAATTGATTATAATGAGTTGCATCAGTTGCAAGATGGGATACTATAAGAAGCATACCGGCATTAGCAGCCTATAAGAGGTGGTGTGTCTACCAGCTAGATGTAAAAAGTGCCTTTTTACATGGTGAACTCATAGAAGATGTGTACATTGATTAACTAGCAGGATATTTCAAAGAAGATGGTAACAAAGTGTATAAGCTGAAGAAGACACTCTATGGGTTGAGACAAGCCCCTAGAGCATGGTATAGTAAAACTGAGTCATACTTCTATGCAGAAAAGTTTGTGAAGTTCCCTCATGACAACACATTGTTCATTAAGTATGGCAAGGATGAAGAAATCATCATTGTGAGCTTGTATGTTGATGATTTAATCTACACAGGAAATGATAAGCTCCAGTTGTAGAAATTCAAAGAGTCTATGCAAGGTAATTTTGCAATGACATATTTAGGTAAAATGAAGTACTTTCTTGGTGTGAAATTCATTCAAGGAATGAATGGCATATTCATACATCAACAAAAATATGCTTCTAAGATATTGGCTAAATATGGTATGCAATCATGCAACAAGGTTTGTAGTCCCATTGTGCCAGGATGTAAACTTGTGAAGGATGAGAGTAGCAAAGTCACAGACACAATAAATTACAAACAGATAATTGGCAGTCTCAGGTATCTCTTAGCAATAAGACATGATCTTGCTTTTTCTGTATTTTGCTAAAATATAAGGTTAGACTCACTGAATTACATATTTTCGGTATTTCAACTCCGCCTGATGAACTTATTTTTGTTTTATTTATTTTATTATAAGACAAAGTAAAAATCTAAAACTAGGAGGTTTCAATAATTTAATTTTTTAAAATAAAAAAAAAATTAAACAAAACAAATTGTTTATGCTAACTTCAAAAATAAAAATAACAAATGAAGTGTTTTAAGAGTTTGATTAAAAATTTCTAAGTTAAGAAAGAAAAATTTATAATTTTTTTTATAAATAATATTAAGTGTTAGTATATTACAATGTTAATTTTATCCGTTGTTAGAACTTGAACTCTAGATCTCCAATTCTTTAACTCTTAACTAAATTGTTTAATTAGTTAAGATATTTGTTCCCGGATAAACTTATAATTTTGATACAATCCGGTCAAATTGAAGAAAGATAATAGTATTTCCATTATCCGCTTGGTCCAATCTTTTAAAATTGGAAAAAATTTAAACCCGATCGTTTGAATTTCTTTTGTCAAATAACAAGTCTTTTTTTTTTGACAAAAAAAAAAGCTAGGAGAAATGTAAGTGCTATGTAAGTCAAAAAAATTATATCAATAAATTTCTTAACTTTTTGGCATACTAAATAAAATAGTACAATGTCAAACCAACATATTTAGTTCAAGTGATTAATAAATTTCATCAAAAAGACAAATTTCAAGGGATTTATTTTTTTGGAGAACAATATTTTGATCAAAATTTACTTACTTTGTTGCCTAACTCTGTATAAAAAATAATATAATTATTGATATGACTTTTTTTAAAAGCTTAATCTTTTGGGATAATCGGTTATTTAACGTGGTGGTATCAGAGCCCTCTTTGACCCAACAGTCACGAGTTCGATCCCTCCTCCTTCACTTTATATGGTGGTCGAACCTATACACTATTCATACTTCAAGCCCAATTGTGTGAGGGAGTATGTTAGAAATAATATAACCATCGATATAACATTTCTTAACAACTTATGTTTTTGGGATAATCAGTTGTTTCACATGGTATCAGAGCCTATATGACCCAACGGTCACAGGTTCGATCCCTCCTCACTCACTTTATAATTAAAAAGTGGAATTAAAAGTATAAAGTGGTCGGATCTATACACTATCCACACTTCAAGCCCAATGGACTCTTGTGTGAGGGAACATGGTGATAAAAATAATATAACCATTGATATGGTCTTTCTCAAAAGTTTAAGCTTTTAAGAAATGCTACATCAATTATTTTATACTAACACACTCTCTCCGTAAGAGTCTATTAGGCTTGAAGCGTGGATAATGTTTTTTTTTAACGCAAAAGATAATATATATATATATATATATATATATGGAAAAGTACAAGGAGTACCCTACCCACTATTAAAAGATAACAACAAGGTCGAACACGATCCAAAAGCCAAACAAAAAGAACACAATATATTTAAATTTCATTTTCTAATTAGAAAGTGAGTGAGGATCGAACACGTGACCATTGGGTCAAGGAGAATCTGATACCATGTCAAATAACTGATTATCCCAAAAATTTAAACTATTAAGAAAAGTCATATCAATGGTTATATATATTATTTATAATACTCCTTCCGTATAAAATTATAAGAAAAACTTTAAAATTATATTTATTAAAAAGGCTAAGGACAAAATTCGAGAATGACTTAAATAACATTTTTGTCTCTGTATGTACGCGTTTTATTTATTTATTTATTTTAGTCCATGTATCTTTTTATCTTAAGAATTCATCCATGTATGTTAAAATCTTTTGATTTTAGTCCCTTAAACCTAAAGTCTGCAGGTTTTTCCTTTAAATTTTTCTGCAGATTTTAACTTTAGAGACTAAAATTAAAATAACTTTAACATACATGAATGAATTTTATTAAAAAAATACAGAAAATAAAGTAAAAAATACAAGTACATACAAAAACAAAAGTGTCATTTAAACCTCCGAGAATCATTATTGTACTAACAATTCTTAATTATTAATTCTTATTTTACATTTGAAATTAAACTCATTGTAAAATATGAATTAACTTTTTATGAACTCAACCAAACCTTCCTTAATCCTTATCACTATTTTCAGCAACTTTTATATAAGAAAAATGGTGACATATATCATATATATCTTTCTCACAAAAGCGCGAAAGCAATGCACCACAGCCAAAAAACTTTTCTATAAGAAAAATGATGACATATACTATATATATCTTTCTCACAATAGTGCGAAAGAAATGCACTATAGCCAAAAAATGTGTGTTAAAGAAAATTGATGACGCTAGAGTTGCATATACACGTTTCGTGGGGCCTATTTTTGAATATGTAAAGACTTCCATTACATAGTTCAAAATTAAAATTATGTTCTATCTCACTTCAATTCCTTAAAAATCACTCCCCTCACCTTCCCTCTCCTTCGGCTGAACCAAGCAGGCCTTAAGAATCAATTACTATAGTACTTGGACAGTTGTACTTATGTACTATAAATTCCATCAAATGTAACATTTATCCAAATCAACTTGTCCAAAAAAAAAAACAAGCAAAGTACACAATTTTTTTTTTGTAAAATTAGAAATGGGGCCTAATAGCACTTTAGCAAGCAACAACTCCACCATGAATGTATCATATTCATCATTAGAAGCAGCTAGTTTTAAAAACTTGAGATCTCCAGTTCCTTACCTCTTTGGTGGCTTATCTCTAATTCTTGGAGCCATAGCTATTGCATTACTCATCATAGCTTGTTCATTTTGGAATCAACATTCATCTTCTAATAACTCACCTAATGTGGTGGATATGGATCAGGTGAGTTTAGAGCCAAAAATTGTTGTGATTATGCCTGGAGAGACCAATCCTACTTATTTGGCTAAGCCAGTTTCATCAACAAGCCAAATTAATTGATCTACAAGCCCTTTAGAATTTTTTTCTCATTAATTGTCTCTTGTTTTGGTGCCAATAAAATTTCTTGTTCATCTACATAAATGTATAAATACCCTTTTTTTTAGTTGATACTTATATTATAGTTAGATCTTCGAGATTCAAATTATATTAAAGAGAAAATTGCGATATTAAATCAATAATTTCACTTTAGTCGTCTGGTTCTTAAAGGGAATGAATTCTAGTAATTATAGGTTCGATTGAACAATAAGTAAACTCAATTTAAAGACTGTTTCAATCTGAGATTCAAACTGAGAGCTTTCTTCAAACGAGTTATCCTAAATTAGTTCATTTAATTACCGCTTGGATTGAGCGGTCGGTTTGAGATGGTGAATTGGTGATATTATGACTTCAAATTTTTCAATTTTGATTTTTTTTTCTCCTAACACAAATTTTTTCTCCAATATTTGAATATGTAAAGACTTCCATAGTTCACAATTTCCCCTTGATTTCGTGTTAGTTTGCTTCATTTTTATAACATGAATCATATCATATATTTTAAAATAAGTAAACCAACGCAATCGCATCCATATATGACACAAATGCAGATCAAAGAAATAATCTCACGCCAAGAAATAAAAAAAATGGTAAACATTTGAAGAAAAAAAGTTAAGCTACTTTCGTATTTGTGGCTCCTATTGAATATATAAACGGGAATTAATATAACAAAAAGAGTCTAATATAATACAACAATAAACAATGTAATACAAAATAAATATAATTAAGAGCACAAACATGTTTTGATAATCTATCATCATCATTGTTGATGTAGTCGATTGTAAACCGTTTGATTAAGATGATAAAATTTCTCTCTCGTAATTTAATGATCGATGACTAACTTCACCATGAAGCTGCGTAATAATGGCTTAGCATGACAAAATTTTGTGTCTCTTTTAATGATGAAAGACAAAGTTTTGTATCTAACGAGTTAGATATTTGAGCCTCGACTAATCTCCTATTTAGAGTTAGAGGTAAATTTTCTAAACATAACTCAAAAACGAATAAGTAAAATAAAAAATAAAATAAAATTCAGGAGCTTTTCATATCATGTAAATTTTTACCGCTTGAGCAGTTATTCTGTAATTGAATTCCCTTTTGTATATAGTTTTTTCTTTCTATTTTGCCTTAAAGATCACTTCGATAAAAGACTCTTTATTTGCAGTAGAACGATTATGCAAATAATTTATAGCTTATGCAGTCTCTTCCTCATCAGTATATATCCTATGCTGAATTCCACGCATATTTATTCTTCAAATTTTGCAATATCGATCTCCAAGTCATGAGCAACATTGAGATATCATCATCTATGACAATAATAGTCGAATTTGCTCCACTCAAAGATGGAGGATCTCGAACATGATCGTTTTTTTTGTCATTGCATCACTCCAAGAGCCAACAATACACATATTTGGATATGTTTACCTTGTTGTTCTTCTATATGCTTTCTAATTTGATTCTCCTTCAAATTTATAGTTTATACCTATGTCGGGACTTGATTAGGATTTATTACTGTTGTGATACTTGGTAATTACCAGTTCCTCATGCACGTCTTCAAAGTATGTTTTTTTAAAAAAGATTGTATGAAAAGATGTAAAAACAATTTTTATTAGTTATTGGTTATAGAAAATGTAAATGAGAGAGAAAATTTTTCTTTAAAAAAATAAATATTTTTGTCTTTTCTCTTATATTATGGGACAAAAAAGATAGATTTTTTCTCTTATATTATGAGACGGAGGCAGTACTTTCATATTTGTGGCTTCTGGTGAATATATAAACGGGAATTAATATAACAAAGAGAGCCTAATGCAATACAACAATAAACAATGTAATACAAAATAAATATAATTAGTGCAAATTTTACATTTAAACAGACATAACTGACATTTTGAAAAAGTTTGATACACAAGTTCCAAGTCATCTTTATCTTTTTTGGTTTCTTAATTAGTGCAAGGGGCGAATATTTAACAATTACCATATAATTAAGAGCACAAAACATGTTTTGATAATCTATACCATCATCATTGTGGATGTAGTCGATTGTAAATCGTTTGATTAAGATGATAAAATTTCTCTCTTGTAATTTAATGATCGATGACTAGCTTCACCATGAAGCTGAGTAATAATGGCTTAACATGACAAAATTTTGCGTCTCTTTTAATATTGAAAGACAAAGTTTTGTATCTAACCAGTTAGATGTTTGAGCCTCGACTAATCTCCTATTTAGAGTTAGAGGTAAATTTTCTAAACCTAACCCAAAATCGAAAAAGTAAAATAAAATAAAATTCAGGAGCTTTTCATATCATGTAAATTTCTACCGCTTGAGTAGGTATTCCGTAATTGAATTCCCTTTTGTACAGTTTTTTCTTTTTATTTTGCCTTAGAGATCACTTCAATAAAAGAATCTTCATTTGTAGTAGAACGATTATGCAAATAATTAATAGCTTATGTCGTCTCTTCCTCATCAGTATATATCTTATGCTGAATTCCACTAGCATATTTATTCTTTAAATTTTGCAATATCGACCTCCAAGTCATGAGCAACATTGAGATATTATCATCTATAACAATAATAGTCGAATTTGCACCAGTCCAAGATGGAGGATCACGAACGTAATCATTTTTTTTCATTGCATCATTCCAAGAGCCAACAATACACATATGAGGATATGTATTACCTTGTTGTTCTTCTATATGTTTTCTAATTTGATTCTCCTTCAAATTTATAGTTTGTACCTATGTCGGGACTTGATTTCGATTTATTACTGTTGTGATACTTGGTAATACCTGTTCCTCATGAACGTCTTCAAAGTATTCTTTCTTAAAAAGATTGTATAAAACGATGTAAAAACAATTTTTATTAGTTATTGGTTATAGAAAAAGTAAGAGAGAGATAGAGAGAGACAACTTTTCTTAAAAAAAATAAATATTTTTGTCTTTTCTCTTATATTAAGATTACCAATAAAACTTTGATACAAAAATAATCATCTTGTTGTTCTTCTATATGTTTTCTAATTTGATTCCCTTTCAAATTTATAGTTTGTACTTGTGTCGGGACTTGATTATGATTTATTATTGTTATGATACTTAGTAATACCAGTTCCTCATTAACGTTTTCAACGTATGTTTTTTTAAAAATATTGTATGAAAAGATGTAAAAACAATTTTTATTAGTTATTGGTAATATAAAAAGTAAGAGAGAGAGAGAGAGAGAGAGTAAAGTTTTGTTGAAAAAAATAAATATTTTTGTCTTTCTCTTATATAATGGGACAAAAAAGATAGATTTTTTTCTCTTCTATTATGAGACAGAATGAGTACTTTCATATTTGTGGCTCCTGTTGAATATAAAAACGGGAATTAACATAACAAAAAGAGCCTAATATAATACAACAATAAATAATGTAATTCAAAATAAATATAATCAGGGTCCCATTGCACCCTATGTAATGGTTAAGGAATTCAAAAGTAGTAAATTTTACATTTAAACAAACATAACTTACATTTTGAAAAAGTTTGACACACAAGTTTCAAGCCATCTTTATCTTTTTTGGTTTCTTAATTAGTACAAGGGGCGAATATTTAACATTTACCATATAATTAAGAGCACAAAACATGTTTTGATAATATATACCATCATCATTGTTGATGTAGTCGATTGTAAATCGTTTGATTGAGATGATAAAATATCTCTCTCGTAATTTAATGATCAATGACTAGCTTCAACATGAAGCTGCGTAATAATGGCTTAGCATGACAAAATTTTGCATCTCTTTTAATAATGAAAGATAAAATTTTGTATCTAACGAGTTAGATGTTTGATCCTCGACCAATCTCCTATGTAGAGTTAGAGGTAAATTTTCTAAACCTAACCCAAAATTGAAAAAGTAAAATGTAAAATAAAATAAAAATCAGGAACTTTATATATAATGTAAATTTCTATCGTTTAAGCAGGTATAGTGTAATTGAATTCCCTTTTGTATAGTTTTTTTTTTTCCTATTTTGCCTTAGAGATCACTTCGATAAAAGACTTCATTTGCAGTAGAACGATTAAGCAAA
Source organism: Trifolium dubium (assembly GCA_951804385.1). Classification (NCBI taxonomy): domain Eukaryota; kingdom Viridiplantae; phylum Streptophyta; class Magnoliopsida; order Fabales; family Fabaceae; genus Trifolium; species Trifolium dubium. The sequence continues at coordinate 4,355,582 of OX638065.1, read as the reverse complement.
AAATTAATAGCTTATGCAGTCTCTTTCACATCAGTATATAGCTTCTGCTGAATTCCACTAGTATATTTATTCTTCAAATTTTGTAATATCGATCTCCAAGTCATGAGCAACATTGAGATATTATAATCTATAACAAAAATAGTCGAATTTGCACCACTCCAAGAAGGAGGATATCCAACATAATAGTTCATTTTCATTGCATCACTCCAGCCAACAATACACATATGAGGATATGTATTACCTTGTTATTCTTCTATATGTTTTCTAATTTGATTCTCCTTCAAATTTATAGTTTGTACCTGTGTCGGGACTTGATTAGGATTTATTATTGTTGTGATACTTGGTAATACCAATTCCTCATGAGCAGCTTCAAAGTTTTTTTTTTTTTTAAAAGATTGTATAAAAAGATGTAAAAATATTTTTTATTAGCTATTGGTTATAGAAAAAGTAAGAGAGAGAGTAAACTTTTCTTGAAAAAAATAATTATTTTTGTATTTTCTCTAATATAATGGGACAAAAAAGATAGATTTTTTTCTCTTCTATTATGAGACGGAAGGAGTACTTTCATATTTGTGGCTTCTGTTAAATTTATAAACGGAATTTAACATAACAAAAAGAGCCTAAGGTAATACAACAATAAACAATGAAATACAAAATAAATATAATCAGGGTCTTGCTAACCATTGCACCCTATGCAATAGTTAAGGAATTCAAAAGTAGTAAATTTTACATTTAAATAGACATAACTGACATTTTGAAAAAGTTTGATACAAAAGTTCCAAGTCATCTTTATCTTTTTTGGTTTCTTAATTAGTGCAAGGGGCGAATATTTAACAATTACCATATAATTAAGAGCACAAAACATGTTTTGATAATCTATACCATCATCATTGTGGATGTAGTCGATTGTAAATCGTTTGATTAAGATGATAAAATTTCTCTCTTGTAATTTAATGATCGATGACTAGCTTCACCATGAAGCTGAGTAATAATGGCTTAACATGACAAAATTTTGCGTCTCTTTTAATATTGAAAGACAAAGTTTTGTATCTAACCAGTTATGTAAGACCCATTGAAATACTAAAGCAAAGATTATTTACATATTATTTTTGATAATATTTAATGATATTCTGCTTTTTGTCTTTGTTCGTTTTAATAGAAATTTTGTCGAGATTGAGTCCGCGTGTCAGTGTAACATTTGAAAAATAGGCGCAATGATTTTATAAGCTTTAAATGAGTTTAGAAATATTTTTGTCTCGTTGGAGTTTCGAAAATAATTTATTATAGACTTTTGAGAAAACAGGCAAGATATACCCGCTGTTAGAAAATTTTACAGTTTCCGATTTCCTTCAAAATTTAAACGGAGACTTTATATATCGACTGGGATGAGAATTTGATTTCGTTATATTTTTCCGTGCTAAGGAGCGAAAAATTTATTCAGAATAAAACTTATTCGAAAGTTTGTGAATTGTTTTAATTAAATTATTTACGGTAGAATTTTTCTGTTTCCGTAATGTTTATCGATACGCTAGTTACGACTTGTTTAAGCGGGAGCGTGGGAACTGAGCAAGATGAGTTGGCGCTAGAACACAAAATATCTAGATATTTATCTAGAATATTATTATTTTATGTTTGTGAGTAATAGATTGAAGGGCTAGGATTTAATTTTGCCACATTTGATTATTTGATCCAACGGCTATAGATCATTCAAGTTGCCTACTTAAAGAAAAGCCATGTGAACCAAAATTTCATTCTCTCTTTTCTCTTTTCACCGTAAAGCTCTCCCTTCCTCACATAAACCTTCATCAAATTTGCATCTCTTAACCAAATCAATCTATTTTTGGCTTGTTGGATCATTAGAATAACAAGGATCATCATCACTAAGGTAACTAAGCTTCTAACCTTTCCTTTAGTTGACCAAATATAGAAAGTTTGATGATGTTGGTTTTGTATTCTTGAGATAAAATTGCTCATTTTGATTCTTGATGCTAGCATGTTATTTACTTGTGAGAGAGTAGTGAGTTCAAGACTAGTTGAGATGTTTTCCATGAGTCTCACTTAGAATCCAAGAAAAAAGTTAGTTAGGGTTTGAAGAGAATTTCTAGTTGATCAAAAGCATGAAAAATAGTTGATGTTTGTGAAATTAAACTTGTTTTAAGACTATTTTGAAGATTGGATTTTATGATAAGTGATTTCAAATTAAAAAGCCCTAAAAATAGTTTGTTAGTGTTTTTGAAGATATTTTGAGAAAAACCTTCAAGAGGTTTGAATGATGTTTAAAATGTTTCTCTTGATCAATTTAATGAAATAGATAGTAAAATTGATTTAGATCATGGTGTTAAAATGATAAAAATGTTAGAGTTAAATTTGTTTTGTGGTTGGCCGTGGCACTCTCTTGGGGAGTGGCCATTTGATTTTCAAAATTTGAGTACTAATTGTGAGGATATGATCATGGTTTAAAAAGAATAATTATAGTAGGTTTTGTTTGAAAAGGAAAAATAGAACTTGTGATTTGAGTAAACAATTTAATTTGTAAAAGTTTTAAGTGTTGAGTTAAACAAAAATGAGTTGGGTTATGTGAAATTGATAATTTTATAAGCATTATTTTTTAAGTGAGTTTTTGAATAAAAATGGTTGAGTTGAAATTGCTTTTGGCCGAAGACTAAAAGAGTATTCTGCCCATTATAAAATTGTTTTGTGTCCTAGAAAACTTAACCATTTAATCCGCCGTTTTGAGACGAAGAATTCGGCATATGGTTCGTCTCGATCGGATTAAGATTGAATGATTTATGACCATTTTAGTTGAAACTATTTTGTCGAGGATTTATATTTTTAAAAATTTGACGCTTGTTAAATATTGAGAATAATGTTTTAGTTACCTACGCGCAAAAAGTATTTCGTTTTAAGTTTATTAAGAAAAGTTTTAAAATAGTTTGAATTTATTTGGCGACGTGTTTGGATAAAAATATTTGTTATAACGCTTCTACGAGAAAAACTATTTATTTAAGTGTTAATATTTTTGAGAGTTGTTTTGAACGATTTAAACTTCAGTTAGTCGAGAGAGAATAATCCTAGGTCTTGATCCATTAGTAGCCGAGCTAAGACTATTTGAATAATAAATTAGAATGTGGTATTAACTTAGATAAGTTATGTGTTTTAAAAGGTTAAGAGTATTAGCCGGATTGGGAACTTCGTCGAGAGAGACGGATATTGCTTGCGTAGCGTAAGTTGAACGTGTTGGAAGCTTGCTGAGGTAGGGGCACTTTCTAACGATTTCATATACCTCGAAATATCGAGTGCTTTTTATGCATGTGTAACTGTTGCTTGAATATGTGTATTTGCTTGATATGATGCAATTTGAATTATGAGCATGTTTGTTTTGTGATGTATTCTCGTGACGAGAACTTGTTTGAGAACATGTTACTTTGTACACATGTTTGGGCTGTTGTTATGATTTTCGTATGATTGAATAATATGAATTGGTGATGCATGTACTTGATTGAATATCTTATGGTACATAATTTTATTTGTTTTACATATGATTTGCGAATATATGTATTAACAGGAGATTTTGATTACATAGCCAGTGATTGGTATGTGAATTGAGAGAATATATGTTGAGTTACTATGATATTTGATGCATCAGTATATGTAGAGAAAGCGTATGCTCATGCATCTTCATAGTTGCGTGTATGTCAAGAGGACTGCACCGGGTGAGGACTCTAGAGAACGGAGCCCACCTAATCCTGCGGAATTTTATTGAGTCGTGTCGGCGCAGAGGACTGTGTGACACTTTTAGTAGGGGTGAACCTACGACTCTCTGCGGAGAGGTTAAATTCCGGGATTCATGCATGTGAAAAAGACCCAGCAAGGGTGATCACAATCATATAGAGTCTGCATTGATAGACTAATTGTTCATTTGAATACTTTTGTGTGTGATTGATAGATTATCCGTGCTCTTGATTTCTATGATGTGTAATTCATATGATTAAATGTTTAAATGATGCCATGTATTGTGTATCTTGCGCTGCGTATTTTTGGTTATATGTTATTTTTAGTTGGTGACCCTCTACGAGACTTTTTTAGGTTTTCACTTGTACCGCGTTGAGAAGCGGCGAGGCTTGAAGTTGTCTAAGGGTTCGTCACCTAGATGTCTTCAATTAGAGTTTAAAGATCAGCTTAGGGGTAGTTGTTTCAGAGTCTCGTTTACTCTTATTTATTTGTCCGCTGCAATTATATTGTGAAATTGTATTATGATATATTTTGAAATAAATGGTGTTGCTATGTTTGTATATACATAGTGTTTGGTTTTTATTCTTAAAACTTTTATTCGTGAAAATGATTTATATAAGAGGCATTTCAGTTCGATCGCTATTTTAAAAAGCGTTACTTTGATTTAATTTAAGGGCGATTGTGAATGTTTCTTTTCAATGGCTTGTTTATTTTAAAGGAAGAAAAAAAAAGACCCACTTTTGGGCTATGAAAAACGGGGTGTTACAAGTTAGATGTTTGAGCCTCGACTAATCTCCTATTTAGAGTTAGAGGTAAATTTTTTAAACCTAACCCAAAATCGAAAAAGTAAAATAAAATAAAATTCAGGAGCTTTTCATATCATGTAAATTTCTACCGCTTGAGTAGGTATTCCGTAATTGAATTCCCTTTTGTACAGTTTTTTCTTTTTATTTTGCCTTAGAGATCACTTCAATAAAAGAATCTTCATTTGTAGTAGAACGATTATGCAAATAATTAATAGCTTATGTCGTCTCTTCCTCATCAGTATATATCTTATGCTGAATTCCACTAGCATATTTATTCTTTAAATTTTGCAATATCGACCTCCAAGTCATGAGCAACATTGAGATATTATCATCTATAACAATAATAGTCGAATTTACACCAGTCCAAGATGGAGGATCACGAACGTAATCGTTTTTTGTCATTGCATCATTCCAAGAGCCAACAATACACATATGAGGATATGTATTACCTTGTTGTTCTTCTATATGTTTTCTAATTTGATTCTCCTTCAAATTTATAGTTTGTACCTATGTCGGGACTTGATTTGGATTTATTACTGTTGTGATACTTGGTAATACCTGTTCCTCATGAACGTCTTCAAAGTATTCTTTCTTAAAAAGATTGTATAAAACGATGTAAAAACAATTATTATTAGTTATTGGTTATAGAAAAAGTAAGAGAGAGAGAGAGAGAGAGACAACATTTCTTAAAAAAAATAAATATTTTTGTCTTTTCTCTTATATTAAGATTACCAATAAAACTTTGATACAAAAATAATCATCTTGTTGTTCTTCTATATGTTTTCTAATTTGATTCCCTTTCAAATTTATAGTTTGTACCTGTGTCGGGACTTGATTATGATTTATTATTGTTATGATACTTAGTAATACCAGTTCCTCATTAACGTTTTCAACGTATGTTTTTTTAAAAATATTGTATGAAAAGATGTAAAAACAATTTTTATTAGTTATTGGTAATATAAAAAGTAAGAGAGAGAGAGAGAGAGAGAGTAAAGTTTTGTTGAAAAAAATAAATATTTTTGTCTTTCTCTTATATAATGGGACAAAAAAGATAGATTTTTTTCTCTTCTATTATGAGACAGAATGAGTACTTTCATATTTGTGGCTCCTGTTGAATATAAAAACGGGAATTAACATAACAAAAAGAGCCTAATATAATACAACAATAAATAATGTAATTCAAAATAAATATAATCAGGGTCCCATTGCACCCTATGTAATGGTTAAGGAATTCAAAAGTAGTAAATTTTACATTTAAACAAACATAACTTACATTTTGAAAAAGTTTGACACACAAGTTTCAAGCCATCTTTATCTTTTTTGGTTTCTTAATTAGTACAAGGGGCGAATATTTAACATTTACCATATAATTAAGAGCACAAAACATGTTTTGATAATATATACCATCATCATTGTTGATGTAGTCGATTGTAAATCGTTTGATTGAGATGATTAAATATCTCTCTCGTAATTTAATGATCAATGACTAGCTTCAACATGAAGCTGCGTAATAATGGCTTAGCATGACAAAATTTTGCATCTCTTTTAATAATGAAAGATAAAATTTTGTATCTAACGAGTTAGATGTTTGATCCTCGACCAATCTCCTATGTAGAGTTAGAGGTAAATTTTCTAAACCTAACCCAAAAATGAAAAAGTAAAATGTAAAATAAAATAAAAATCAGGAACTTTATATATAATGTAAATTTCTATCGTTTAAGCAGGTATAGTGTAATTGAATTCCCTTTTGTATAGTTTTTTTTTTCCTATTTTGCCTTAGAGATCACTTCGATAAAAGACTTCATTTGCAGTAGAACGATTAAGCAAAAAATTAATAGCTTATGCAGTCTCTTTCACATCAGTATATAGCTTCTGCTGAATTCCACTAGTATATTTATTCTTCAAATTTTGTAATATCGATCTCCAAGTCATGAGCAACATTGAGATATTATAATCTATAACAAAAATAGTCGAATTTGCACCACTCCAAGAAGGAGGATATCCAACATAATCGTTCATTTTCATTGCATCACTCCAGCCAACAATACACATATGAGGATATGTATTACCTTGTTATTCTTCTATATGTTTTCTAATTTATTTCTCCTTCAAATTTATAGTTTGTACATGTGTCGGGACTTGATTAGGATTTATTATTGTTGTGATACTTGGTAATACCAATTCCTCATGAGCAGCTTCAAAGTTTTTTTTTTTTTTAAAAGATTGTATAAAAAGATGTAAAAATATTTTTTATTAGCTATTGGTTATAGAAAAAGTAAGAGAGAGAGAGTAAACTTTTCTTGAAAAAAATAATTATTTTTGTATTTTCACTAATATAATGGGACAAAAAAGATAGATTTTTTTCTCTTCTATTATGAGACGGAAGGAGTACTTTCATATTTGTGGCTTCTGTTAAATTTATAAACGGAATTTACAATAACAAAAAGAGCCTAAGGTAATACAACAATAAACAATGAAATACAAAATAAATATAATCAGGGTCTTGCTAACCATTGCACCCTATGCAATAGTTAAGGAATTCAAAAGTAGTAAATTTTACATTTAAATAGACATAACTGACATTTTGAAAAAGTTTGATACAAAAGTTCCAAGTCATCTTTATCTTTTTTGGTTTCTTAATTAGTGCAAGGGGCGAACATTTAACAATTACCATATAATTAAGAGCACAAAACATGTTTTGATAATCTATACCATCATCATTGTGGATGTAGTCGATTGTAAATCGTTTGATTAAGATGATAAAATTTCTCTCTTGTAATTTAATGATCGATGACTAGCTTCACCATGAAGCTGAGTAATAATGGCTTAACATGACAAAATTTTGCGTCTCTTTTAATATTGAAAGACAAAGTTTTGTATCTAACCAGTTAGATGTTTGAGCCTCGACTAATCTCCTATTTAGAGTTAGAGGTAAATTTTCTAAACCTAACCCAAAATCGAAAAAGTAAAATAAAATAAAATTCAGGAGCTTTTCATATCATGTAAATTTCTACCGCTTGAGTAGGTATTCCGTAATTGAATTCCCTTTTGTACAGTTTTTTCTTTTTATTTTACCTTAGAGATCACTTCAATAAAAGAATCTTCATTTGTAGTAGAACGATTATGCAAATAATTAATAGCTTATGTCGTCTCTTCCTCATCAGTATATATCTTATGCTGAATTCCACTAGCATATTTATTCTTTAAATTTTGCAATATCGACCTCCAAGTCATGAGCAACATTGAGATATTATCATCTATAACAATAATAGTCGAATTTGCACCAGTCCAAGATGGAGGATCACGAACGTAATCGTTTTTTGTCATTGCATCATTCCAAGAGCCAACAATACACATATGAGGATATGTATTACCTTGTTGTTCTTCTATATGTTTTCTAATTTGATTCTCCTTCAAATTTATAGTTTGTACCTATGTCGGGACTTGATTTGGATTTATTACTGTTGTGATACTTGGTAATACTTGTTCCTCATGAACGTCTTCAAAGTATTCTTTCTTAAAAAGATTGTATAAAACGATGTAAAAAAAATTTTATTAGTTATTGGTTATAGAAAAAGTAAGAGAGAGAGAGAGAGAGACAACATTTCTTAAAAAAAATAAATATTTTTGTCTTTTCTCTTATATTAAGATTACCAATAAAACTTTGATACAAAAATAATCATCTTGTTGTTCTTCTATATGTTTTCTAATTTGATTCCCTTTCAAATTTATAGTTTGTACCTGTGTCGGGACTTGATTATGATTTATTATTGTTATGATACTTAGTAATACCAGTTCCTCATTAACGTTTTCAACGTATGTTTTTTAAAAATATTGTATGAAAAGATGTAAAAACAATTTTTATTAGTTATTGGTAATATAAAAAGTAAGAGAGAGAGAGAGAGAGAGAGAGTAAAGTTTTGTTGAAAAAAATAAATTTTTTTGTCTTTCTCTTATATAATGGGACAAAAAAGATAGATTTTTTTCTCTTCTATTATGAGACAGAATGAGTACTTTCATATTTGTGGCTCCTGTTGAATATAAAAACGGGAATTAACATAACAAAAAGAGCCTAATGTAATACAACAATAAATAATGTAATTCAAAATAAATATAATCAGGGTCCCATTGCACCCTATGTAATGGTTAAGGAATTCAAAAGTAGTAAATTTTACATTTAAACAAACATAACTTACATTTTGAAAAAGTTTGACACACAAGTTTCAAGCCATCTTTATCTTTTTTGGTTTCTTAATTAGTACAAGGGGCGAATATTTAACATTTACCATATAATTAAGAGCACAAAACATGTTTTGATAATATATACCATCATCATTGTTGATGTAGTCGATTGTAAATCGTTTGATTGAGATGATTAAATATCTCTCTCGTAATTTAATGATCGATGACTAGCTTCAACATGAAGCTGCGTAATAATGGCTTAGCATGACAAAATTTTGCATCTCTTTTAATAATGAAAGATAAAATTTTGTATCTAACGAGTTAGATGTTTGATCCTCGACCAATCTCCTATGTAGAGTTAGAGGTAAATTTTCTAAACCTAACCCAAAAATGAAAAAGTAAAATGTAAAATAAAATAAAAATCAGGAACTTTATATATAATGTAAATTTCTATCGTTTAAGCAGGTATAGTGTAATTGAATTCCCTTTTGTATAGTTTTTTTTTTTCCTATTTTGCCTTAGAGATCACTTCGATAAAAGACTTCATTTGCAGTAGAACGATTAAGCAAAAAATTAATAGCTTATGCAGTCTGTTTCACATCAGTATATAGCTTCTGCTGAATTCCACTAGTATATTTATTCTTCAAATTTTGTAATATCGATCTCCAAGTCATGAGCAACATTGAGATATTATAATCTATAACAAAAATAGTCGAATTTGCACCATTCCAAGAAGGAGGATATCCAACATAATCGTTCATTTTCATTGCATCACTCCAGCCAACAATACACATATGAGGATATGTATTACCTTGTTATTCTTCTATATGTTTTCTAATTTGATTCTCCTTCAAATTTATAGTTTGTACCTGTGTCGGGACTTGATTAGGATTTATTATTGTTGTGATACTTGGTAATACCAATTCCTCATGAGCAGCTTCAAAGTTTTTTTTTTTTTTAAAAGATTGTATAAAAAGATGTAAAAATATTTTTTATTAGCTATTGGTTATAGAAAAAGTAAGAGAGAGAGAGTAAACTTTTCTTGAAAAAAATAATTATTTTTGTATTTTCTCTAATATAATGGGACAAAAAAGATAGATTTTTTTCTCTTCTATTATGAGACGGAAGGAGTACTTTCATATTTGTGGCTTCTGTTAAATTTATAAACGGAATTTAACATAACAAAAAGAGCCTAAGGTAATACAACAATAAACAATGAAATACAAAATAAATATAATCAGGGTCTTGCTAACCATTGCACCCTATGCAATAGTTAAGGAATTCAAAAGTAGTAAATTTTACATTTAAATAGACATAACTGACATTTTGAAAAAGTTTGATACAAAAGTTCCAAGTCATCTTTATCTTTTTTGGTTTCTTAATTAGTGCAAGGGGCGAATATTTAACAATTACCATATAATTAAGAGCACAAAACATGTTTTGATAATCTATACCATCATCATTGTGGATGTAGTCGATTGTAAATCGTTTGATTAAGATGATAAAATTTCTCTCTTGTAATTTAATGATCGATGACTAGCTTCACCATGAAGCTGAGTAATAATGGCTTAACATGACAAAATTTTGCGTCTCTTTTAATATTGAAAGACAAAGTTTTGTATCTAACCAGTTAGATGTTTGAGCCTCGACTAATCTCCTATTTAGAGTTAGAGGTAAATTTTCTAAACCTAACCCAAAATCGAAAAAGTAAAATAAAATAAAATTCAGGAGCTTTTCATATCATGTAAATTTCTACCGCTTGAGTAGGTATTCCGTAATTGAATTCCCTTTTGTACAGTTTTTTCTTTTTATTTTGCCTTAGAGATCACTTCAATAAAAGAATCTTCATTTGTAGTAGAACGATTATGCAAATAATTAATAGCTTATGTCGTCTCTTCCTCATCAGTATATATCTTATGCTGAATTCCACTAGCATATTTATTCTTTAAATTTTGCAATATCGACCTCCAAGTCATGAGCAACATTGAGATATTATCATCTATAACAATAATAGTCGAATTTGCACCAGTCCAAGATGGAGGATCACGAACGTAATCGTTTTTTGTCATTGCATCATTCCAAGAGCCAACAATACACATATGAGGATATGTATTACCTTGTTGTTCTTCTATATGTTTTCTAATTTGATTCTCCTTTAAATTTATAGTTTGTACCTATGTCGGGACTTGATTTGGATTTATTACTGTTGTGATACTTGGTAATACTTGTTCCTCATGAACGTCTTCAAAGTATTCTTTCTTAAAAAGATTGTATAAAACGATGTAAAAACAATTTTTATTAGTTATTGGTTATAGAAAAAGTAAGAGAGAGAGAGAGAGACAACATTTCTTAAAAAAAATAAATATTTTTGTCTTTTCTCTTATATTAAGATTACCAATAAAACTTTGATACAAAAATAATCATCTTGTTGTTCTTCTATATGTTTTCTAATTTGATTCCCTTTCAAATTTATAGTTTGTACCTGTGTCGGGACTTGATTATGATTTATTATTGTTATGATACTTAGTAATACCAGTTCCTCATTAACGTTTTCAACGTATGTTTTTTAAAAATATTGTATGAAAAGATGTAAAAACAATTTTTATTAGTTATTGGTAATATAAAAAGTAAGAGAGAGAGAGAGAGAGAGAGAGTAAAGTTTTGTTGAAAAAAATAAATATTTTTGTCTTTCTCTTATATAATGGGACAAAAAAGATAGATTTTTTTCTCTTCTATTATGAGACAGAATGAGTACTTTCATATTTGTGGCTCCTGTTGAATATAAAAACGGGAATTAACATAACAAAAAGAGCCTAATGTAATACAACAATAAATAATGTAATTCAAAATAAATATAATCAGGGTCCCATTGCACCCTATGTAATGGTTAAGGAATTCAAAAGTAGTAAATTTTACATTTAAACAAACATAACTTACATTTTGAAAAAGTTTGACACACAAGTTTCAAGCCATCTTTATCTTTTTTGGTTTCTTAATTAGTACAAGGGGCGAATATTTAACATTTACCATATAATTAAGAGCACAAAACATGTTTTGATAATATATACCATCATCATTGTTGATGTAGTCGATTGTAAATCGTTTGATTGAGATGATTAAATATCTCTCTCGTAATTTAATGATCGATGACTAGCTTCAACATGAAGCTGCGTAATAATGGCTTAGCATGACAAAATTTTGCATCTCTTTTAATAATGAAAGATAAAATTTTGTATCTAACGAGTTAGATGTTTGATCCTCGACCAATCTCCTATTTAGAGTTAGAGGTAAATTTTCTAAACCTAACCCAAAAATGAAAAAGTAAAATGTAAAATAAAATAAAAATCAGGAACTTTATATATAATGTAAATTTCTATCGTTTAAGCAGGTATAGTGTAATTGAATTCCCTTTTGTATAGTTTTTTTTTTCCTATTTTGCCTTAGAGATCACTTCGATAAAAGACTCTTCATTTGCAGTAGAACGATTAAGCAAAAAATTAATAGCTTATGCAGTCTCTTTCACATCAGTATATGGCTTCTGCTGAATTCCACTAGTATATTTATTCTTCAAATTTTGTAATATCGATCTCCAAGTCATGAGCAACATTGAGATATTATAATCTATAACAAAAATAGTCGAATTTGCACCACTCCAAGAAGGAGGATATCCAACATAATCGTTCATTTTCATTGCATCACTCCAGCCAACAATACACATATGAGGATATGTATTACCTTGTTATTCTTCTATATGTTTTCTAATTTGATTCTCCTTCAAATTTATAGTTTGTACCTGTGTCGGGACTTGATTAGGATTTATTATTGTTGTGATTATTGGTAATACCAATTCCTCATGAGCAGCTTCAAAGTTTTTTTTTTTAAAAAGATTGTATAAAAAGATGTAAAAATATTTTTTATTAGCTATTGGTTATAGAAAAAGTAAGAGAGAGAGAGTAAACTTTTCTTGAAAAAAATAATTATTTTTGTATTTTCTCTAATATAATGGGACAAAAAAGATAGATTTTTTTCTCTTCTATTATGAGACGGAAGGAGTACTTTCATATTTGTGGCTTCTGTTAAATTTATAAACGGAATTTAACATAACAAAAAGAGCCTAAGGTAATACAACAATAAACAATGAAATACAAAATAAATATAATCAGGGTCTTGCTAACCATTGCACCCTATGCAATAGTTAAGGAATTCAAAAGTAGTAAATTTTACATTTAAACAGACATAACTGACATTTTGAAAAAGTTTGATACACAAGTTCCAAGTCATCTTTATCTTTTTTGGTTTCTTAATTAGTGCAAGGGGCGAATATTTAACAATTACCATATAATTAAGAGCACAAAACATGTTTTGATAATCTATACCATCATCATTGTGGATGTAGTCGATTGTAAATCGTTTGATTAAGATGATAAAATTTCTCTCTTGTAATTTAATGATCGATGATTAGCTTCACCATGAAGCTGAGTAATAATGGCTTAACATGACAAAATTTTGCGTCTCTTTTAATATTGAAAGACAAAGTTTTGTATCTAACCAGTTAGATGTTTGAGCCTCGACTAATCTCCTATTTAGAGTTAGAGGTAAATTTTCTAAACCTAACCCAAAATCGAAAAAGTAAAATAAAATAAAATTCAGGAGCTTTTCATATCATGTAAATTTCTACCGCTTGAGCAGGTATTCCGTAATTGAATTCCCTTTTGTATATAGTTTTTTCTTTCTATTTTGCCTTAAAGATCACTTCGATAAAAGACTCTTTATTAGTAGAACGATTATGCAAATAATTTATAGCTTATGCAGTCTCTTCCTCATCAGTATATATCCTATGTTGAATTCCACGCATATTTATTCTTCAAATTTTGCAGTATCAATCTCCAAGTCATGAGCAACATTGAGATATTATCATCTATAATAATAATAATAGTCGAATTTGCACCACTCCAAGATTGAGGATCTCGAACATAATCGTTTTTTTTCATTGCATCACTCCAAGAGCCAACAATACACATATGAGGATATGTATTACCTTGTTGTTCTTCTATATGTTTTCTAATTTGATTCTCCTTCAAATTTATAGTTTGTACCAGTGTCGGGACTTGATTAGGATTTATTACTGTTGTGATACTTGGTAATACGAGTTCCTCATGGACGTCTTCAAAGTAAATTTTTTTAAAAAAGATTGTATGATAAGATATAAAAACAATTTTAATTAATTATTGGTTATAGAAAAATAAGAGAGAGAGTAAACTTTTCTTAAAGAAAATAAATATGTGATAGCTATCTCAAGCCGTGAAGCAGAATATGTAGATGAGTCATTAGCAATTTGTCAAGCAAATTGGCTACAATCACTTCTATTTAAAGGAAGATCATTGAAAACATCACAGATTCACAGTGTTACTGAAAATTGATAACAACTCAGCCATCAATTTGGCAAAGAATCTAGTTAGCCAGGGGAAGAGTAAACATATTGAGACTAGGTCCCATTTTCTAAGAGATCAAGTTAACAAAGGAAAATTGAACATGAAGTATTGTTCTACCATTGATCAACAAGCTGATATCTAACCAAAGCTGTGAAAAGTGATCAGTTCCTCAAGGTTAGAAGGGAGTAGGAAGTTGTTAGCTTTGACAGTTTGAATTAAGGAGGAATATTGGTTTATAATTCAAAATTATGTCCCTTGCTTAGCCAGAAATTGCATGCTTAGTGCGCAAGTATGCTTTTTTGCATAATCATTTTTCCTGCATAATCACTTTTCTGCTTATTTGGCTTTTCTGTTTTTTTTTTTGAACAACAAAATATATTATTAATAATAATTAAATCTCCGCACAAGACAAATAGAGATTGATAGAAGAGAAACTACAAAACAAAAGTGCCGTATATAAAAGAATAACTACTTTTCTGACTTTCCTATTTTGTTAATTGTGATAGTTATGCCACGTGTACATTTCAATTAGTTAGTTAGTTTCGTTTTTAGATGCTACAAAAACTTGTGAAGCAAGTTACCTCATCACAAAACAAAGGTGTTTTGTGATGAATAAAATACAGCTCTTTTGCTTAATCATTTCTTCAATGATCAATTCAGTTTTGCACAAACTATTCTCTCTTCCTTTTCATTCTATCTTGTTCATCATCTTTGTGGGTTATTATCTCCTTCAAGATTACTAATAATTAATATGATCAAGTGAATAGGAAACAGAAAAGAAAATTACTTTTCCTACTATACATAAAATTTTATTTTATTTTTTAAAAAAGTGATTTTCTAGTTGCAACCTTCATAAAAGTAAGGAGTGTATGTGTCACCTTCGAGTCAGCATTCATTTTATGTATAGCTATTTTTTTATATATGCCCACATTCATTTCATAAAACTATTTCTTATTTGTTTATTATAATTTTTAAAATAATATGGATAATTTTGTGCCGACATTCGTGAATATAGAAGAGGAATATATGGTAGTGTAGTAGTCTAGTTGACTAGTAGTTATTTTAATTATAGAAATGTCATTAAATATATTAATTTGATTTAACCTAAATAATGACTTGCTATATTTAATAATCTTTAGTAATTCATGTGTGTATATATTAAAGAGGCAATATCTGCATCATAATATCAGCAGCAACATATTTGGAAATTATTAATCATGATGCGTTGACATTTGATCACTAGCATATCCCACTGTCATTGCCTCATATCATTCCTTCTATACACTGATGCTAGAATATCTCTTGCACATTATTTGTAATTATTTACAATTATTAGCTTCCATTCATAGTATGTATATTGCACTATATATACGTGCACTCTGTATCAATCAAAACAACAAATTCAATCACATTACATTATATTATATATATATGTGTGTGTCCTTCTAGTCGATATAATCCCAACAATTAAAGAGTTTCATTGGAGAACATCGTGTGTGTTTAGAAACATTATCATTATGAAGTTAGGAAATATTATCATAGTGATGGGAACTTTATTTGCTCTCTTGAGCGTCATCGCATATGGATCAGGTATACCCATCACAACTTAATACTATTATTTTTTATATTAATTTGATTTTTATCAAAAAAGTTTTCATACATTTGAAATTAAATCTACTTGTTAAATGATTTCATTATTTTTTTTGTTATAATAATATTGTGATTGTATCCCATGCGCGCAGAAGACAACAGCGCCTCTTGTCCGCGCCATTTGGACTTTCCAGGCACATGTCGCAATTCTCGTAATTGCGGTGAAGATATGAATGCTGCACTTGGAGCAGGCGCTATGGTTCAACAATGTATTTGTCAAGATCTTCCCAATAATAAGCACCGATGTACATGTTGTTGTGCATGTCAAGCTGGAAAAGATAGCAAGACTAATTTACTTCCAAATCAATTTGGTGTCGATGATCTAAAATGTAATTAAATCTAAATATTTAATGGAATTTAATACTTATTCCATCACATCCCTGTTTGACTTTTTATTTAAAATAAATTGATAATAAAATCTCAAGTTTGACCTTCTCTTCCGAGAATTATGCATTTGTTATTATTGTGTAGTTATTTTATTAAAAATTAGAGATCGTCATTATTCAACCAATTAACATCACATTTCAAAATAGACTATACTTTAAAATACAAAGACCCAAAATATAACACATCATACAATAGGATTTGAGGTTTTTATTAAATCTCCTTAATTATTAACATTGAGGAAGAAAATCAATATGGTTTAAGAAACCAATATTATCATTTTTCAATCCACAAACAATACAACATGAGCATGAGTGTGTGTATCTATACTATTATTATTTAGGACCCTTTTTTCAAAGAACAATGTACACTTGGCACTCTTATATGCATTATCTTCTCTCATTGTTTTCACATTAAAATGCAGTACTCCCTCCGTCCCAAAATGTAAGCAAATTTGACTTTTTAGGTACATTTGACTATTGATGTATCTAGCTCATATTATGGACCAAATACATCAATAGTCAAATGTACCTAAAAAGTCAAATTTGCTTACATTTTGGGACGGAGAGAGTATTATTTTATCATATTTATTATTTATGAATTTTTTTAGGCAAACATTTGATATTAATTATACTATTTTGAATATTGCATCTAAACACAAATTAATCACATTCTGACAAAAAAAAAATTCAAGTATAATAATTACGATCCAAAAAAATCTTTCATACAAAGCATTTGTTTTTACGAAGTAAAAAATGTCCTATTTTTTTTTTGACAAAAAAAAAAAATATAATACCAATACATTTTCTTTTGATACAAGTTATACCAATAGTAGAAATTAAAAACAAATCAAGTACAATAAAGGGTAATAAAGTATAATGAATAAGATCCTAAAAAACCTTCGTTTGAAATCCAGTAGAAAATTCAAAAAAAAAAATAGTATACGGGCCTAATTAAATATACACGTTATAAAAAAAAAATCATAATCAAAATTCATGTTGAATAACGTAAAAAATATTTTCTATATAAATGACATAACCTATTCACATTTTATTACTCATTGCTTTTTTCTCTTTGTTTTTGCATAAACCCTAAATCACCCGAACAAATTATCTCATTCACTTTTTATATGCCTCCTAACCCCTAATATGATTTTGTTCCAGCAATTTCTCCATGTAAAGACATGTCCAAAGGGAAGCTACCATTTTTTATGGAAATATGGTTTTAATAGATGATGCTAATATCAGTTATTTTTTAACTATATATTTATCTCTTTTTCAACTTTTAATTTGTAGCAGAACTCTAATCTATGATTTTCAAAAATCTCTTTGATTTTTTTTTCTTCACTAAAACAATTTTCTTATTCTCATAGCACCAATTCCAAAATCTTATTTTTTTTATTTTGATATTTTTTTTATATATTATGTCAATATATTTTAATCTTATATTTTTATCAATATGATATTTATTTTTTTACAAGTATCAATATATGATGTTATGAGTTGAAACTAATTATTTTATTTTTATTATTTTATTTGCAGATGTTGCGAGAATGTTTATTAATGTTGGTGTTCAGAAGAATATGGCATGAAAGATTTTAAGATGAAGATATACAAATGAATTTGATTGTAATGAATTAGTGATATGTTATTTGTATATTTTTTTTATACATGTTATTTGTATTTTTAAAGATTGGTATTTAACTATTTATTATCTAACTGTGCTATATATCAATTTTTCACATTTTCTTAATTTATTGATGAAATTGTGTATAATATAGATCAATTTTGTTTCTATTATATGCAAATGAAACAGTGTAGATTTGTTATGTTAATTTATTTAGTTATGAAAATTGTTTCTATTATATGTAAATGAATTTTTGGTGTAAAAACTAAATTTAATAAAGAAATTATGATTTTATTAAATAATCTATTGTATAATTAAAATACTTAATATTAACGTTTAATATTAGTATTATACATTTTATATTTAGGAATTCTTTCCAAATAATAAATTTAAAATTATTACTTAAATTCAAAAAATAATTCTAATTATTCAATAATAAATATAAAGTTATTAGTGAATTTCAAAACAATAATAATAATAATAATAATAATAATAATAATAATAATAATAATAATAAATAAAGTAAATTAATCATTTGTGAAATTGTTATTTAGAAATTTAGAACAGTGGCACTGATTTTATTTACACTAATATGCGTATTTCATGATTCTATTTTAAATTATTTGCTATTGGATTTCTTGATGTCATTAAATTTGTCATCTTCTATATGCATATTCTCACGTCCATTGAATTTTTTTCGGCTACATGAGTTCGAGTGTATTGAATTTTTATTTTTTTGACAAAATATGTATTGAAATATTGATCAGTGATAAATTATAAAAATAAAAAAAATTAAAAAATGAACTATTGTTTTTTTATGATGAGAAGATTCACACCTATTATTTAGTAAAAAAAAATATTCACACCTTTATTAGATGTACTCTGTTATATAATTAAGGACCTCGAAGATGATCATTTTTTCGTTGTTGATAACTTAGTGTTACTTTGAAAGCAAGCTTACAAGAATAATTTTAGTTGTGTTACTACTGATTTTGAATTCAATTCAATTTGTTAATTTTAGCTGATGATATTATTACAATACCAGAGCGAATTTGTATTTTATGGAACGAATGTTTTCTATTTCAATAATTTGTAGAGATTTTAATATTATATTCTCTATTGTTTTATCATAATAACGCTTATTTTTTAATATGGAAGTCAAACGAAAGATATGAAGAAATACATCATATTTTCATAAAATGAGCTTAATTTGATATCAAACATAATATTTTTATTGATATCAAACTCAAAGTATTTTTTTAACACTAGGTTTTATTTGAAACAAAATTATAAGAAAATATACAAACTCCACACATATTTAAGATAATAACAAGTTGCATCGTTAAAATCAAATAATTGAATTATCGATATAAAATTTCTGATAAAAATCACAAAGATACAATACACACACACACACATTCAAGATACCATTTAATATAATTATTTTTCTTTAAAAATTTTATAAGAAAACACACGGGATACACACACATTAAAAATGCCATTTAGAAACACACGGGGTATAGACACATTCAAAAAATTATTAAAAAAACACACGGGATACACATTTAAAAGCATATTTTATTTAAAAATACCACATAAGTAATTTTTATTTTAAAAAAGTCAAAGGGGCTAGGAAATTCAAACGGGGTAAACTTGAGGGCCAAAATCGAACAATAGAAATTTAGGTTACAAAAATCGAAGAATTGTAAAACTTAAGGAGTTAAAATCAAGTAATTGAATTATCGATGTAAAATCTCTGTAAAAAATCACACAGGACACAAACACATTCAAGATACCATTCAATATGATTATTTTTTTCTTAAAACATTTATAAGAAAACACACCGGATACACACAAGTTCAATATACTATTTAGAAACACAAGTGGTTCTCACACATTAAAAAATTATAAGAAAACACACGGGGGTACAAATACATTTAAAACATATTTTATTTAAAATACCACGTAATAAATTTTAGGAAGTTAAAATTAAGTAATTTAGTTAAAAGCACTTTAATCAATAAAGTTTTTCTTCTTCTCTTTTATATAAAATATCTCTGTGAAAAAAAAATTCTTAACATGTTCACTTTTACATGATAGTTTTATCCACTTTATAATAGTTATAATATTTTTATTAAAAACCCACAAAATCCTCACATATATAAATAAATATAGCATTAGAATTATTTACATGTCTATATTTTAAAATTATTTATAATTATTTTTGTTATATAAGACCGTGTAAATAAAAAAAATATTAAGGTAAATATTTGTATTGTCATTAATCATTACGCGATATTCATTAAAATTTTAATGTGTTTTTTTAGTACATTAATATTATAACTTATTTATATAAATTAAAATATTTTAAAATGTATCATCTAAAAATAATAAATCTATAAATGCATTTTTTTTCCCGTGCATGGCACGGGCTCAAAAACTAGTTAGAAGTAGTTTCACATCTACAACGCCGCCGAGCTTGTGCTCCTTTAAACCTTGCATTGAATTCATCATTACAATCTCGCTGAGCATGGAGACAATCACCTCTCAAACCCTTCAATTCTCTAGGATAAAACTTGATGATTTGACCTATACATGCAACATTATTATGGGAAACAAAAATATCATCACAACATCATATAAATACAAATTATTTTAATAGTAATAATCATAATAATAATAATAATAATAATAATAATAATAATAATAATAATAATAATAACAAAGATTAATAGGCTTTTACATGCACTTATAATGTGGACGATTTTTTATTTATCTCTTGTAATATTATTTTTATTACTCTCCGTACTGTAAAGATTTCATATATTTTTGCTATAATGTACTAGTGAAAATTTTCCTAATGTAACAGTTAACTTTTTGTCTGATACATTAACAAAAAGTCGGTAGAGAATAAAATGTAAAATTTTTACATTGCATGGATAATAATAAAAATATATATTACATAGGATAAATCAAATTCGCCCAAAATCTCTATTATATACATTACGATAGGTTCACGGAGCTCTCTCGTGCATTCTCAGGAAAATTTGCTTGCGTGGCATTCAATTAGAGCTTCTTTAAGATTTTTTTTTTTATATTATTTTTAGATATTTTTTTAGCATAATTTTGTTGCATTCTTAGAAAAATTTGCTTAGGTGTTATTCAATTAGAGCTTCACTAATTATTTTTTTTGCAAAGATTTTTTTAATTAACTTAAGCAATTAAAATAAAAATTATGGATAACAACAAAAAATAATATCTTACGGATAATAACAACTTAATTTGTTTCCACTCTATCATAACAAGTCCGAATATAATTTAACTATATATAGAAAACACATTCATCGTGAGAAACACATAACATTCATGGTCAAAGAATTTGAACATCAGTTTAGATTGTTTGTGGCTCATGTTTAATCCAGATATTCTCGAAGCTGCAACGTTAAAATTGATGTATGATTCTATTATTATATCAATTATCAATTATAAATTACATTTAAGAAATTTTTAGTTATGCATATATGTAATTGTTTATTAATTTTTCCTTTCAATTTTTTTTAGAACGTATGAAAAGAATGTTTCGCTTATACAAGTTTTAATTCATCTTCAAGGTTTTTCATCACGATCTACTTAAAATCACACCTATAAGAAATATTGAGATACTTCTAGAATGTCAACAAGTAAGACAATTTTCTTTTACAATTTATGGGTATTTTCTTATTATTATTGTTGTTGTTGTTGTTGTTATTATTATTATTATTATTATTATTATTATTATTATTATTATTATTAATAATAATATTTCTTTTACTAAAACACTTTGACAAATATCACTGTGAATAAATTGTACGAATCAATGTTTATAATCATGGTTGAAATCAAATATATTGATGATAGTGTTTGGTGGTATCAGTTGTGTCAAAAACATAATATACAAGAAGATCGTGGCACAAAGAACTAATGCAAGAGAGTCAAAGACATACATCAAAAGTAGTTTCACGGTAAGCACCTAAAATTTTCATTTAAAAAACCAATTTTTATAGATTAACTATTTCATCTTAACTTATTAAATCTATAGATTAACTTTTTCTTTTTGACTTATTACTATCAATAATTTTGTGTACTAATAAGTTTCATACTCTATATTTTCTAATTTGTTATCATTGCAATTCATACTTTATATTTTTCTAATTTTTATTTGTGCAATTCATACTTTATATGTTCTAATATTTTATCAATGCGATTCACAAGATCTTATAACAAAGTTTGATGAAACAGTAGAGGAGAAGGTCAAAGATAGAATTGCTTTAGATGTCGTAGATTTATGCTCACATAAAATTGATGGTATATCAGTTAAGAGAGCTTACCTGATGAAGCTGATTTATCCACAACCAAATATATGAAGACCAATATAAAAATTAAGAAAGATTAGACAAATTTATAATCGTCAAACAACAGATTTTCATTGTTTAATTTTAATGCATTATTATGCACTTTTTTTATTGACAATTTTATTCAATTTTGTCATTTAGTTTAATAGACCAATGTTTTCACTCATTGATTATTATGCATTTTTACTCACATTAATAGAATTAATCATAAATTTGTTTCGTGACATATATTGTTTTCGGTAATACATTTTATTATTTTCAAATGTGCTTTAATACTCTCTCCATTCCTTTTTATTTGTCGTTTTTAAAAAAAATATTTATTTCTAATTATTTGTCGTTTTGATAATTTAGGTTATATTTTACCGATTATACCTTTCTTTCTAATTTTTTATAACAAAGTTTATTATTTTATTTTTTTTTGCATAAAGTTTGTTATAAATTTTGCACCAAAAAATAAAAGTTTGTTACAATTTTTTATTTGGTTGTTTTTGTTTTTTTGAAAGAGAAAGTGTGTATCTTCCGAAGTACTAAAAACAAAGGAAAGAGAAAGTGTGTGTGCAAAAAAAAAAAGAATTTATTGATGGATTAAAATTAGGATATATATTCTAAAAAGAAGGGTATAATAGAAAAATAAGGTGCAAAAATACACCTTCCTAATTTGATCTTTTTTCCTTCTTTCTACAATGACAAATAAAAAGAAACGGAGGGAATATCAATTAAGTGACATTTTGTTTTTGGTAAGAAATATGAGACATATAGTGGCTGTTTGTTATAGTTTTTTTAAAAAATAATTACTTATTTTTAAAAAAATATCACTTTTTATAAAATAACATATGTTTGTTATAACTTTTAAAAATAATCAGATCTAAAAATAATCTAAAAATTGCTAAAAATCTGAAGGTGGTATTATTAACTTTTTGTATAGATTTTTTAGAGGAAAGAGAAAATATTTCATACAAAAAATTTAGAAATTTGTTGGGATATATTTATTTTATATGATATATTATATTTGGATGTTCTTTATAGTAATTTTGTCTTACAAAATCACTTTTATATGTTTGCATTCAAACAAGTTAAAGATTTTTTTTTTATAAAAAGTAATTTTTATAAAGGTAAACAAACACAAAATAGATTCTATATTTTTGTAAAATCTCTAAAAGATAATCTTTAAATTATTTAATCTCAAAATCACTTATTTTTTAATCTGTAACAAAAAATAATTATTTTAAATCACAAATTTTTTTCATATAAAAAATTTCTAAAATATTAGAATACCATTTTAACACTTAATTTATAACAAAAAAAAACAGAGAGGATTTTGTGATATGCAAAGTTATCAAGGAATTGTACTTTTTTTTTGTTTTTTGGAATTTATATGTAGATTAGTACGAAATATGTTGAATTGAGAAGGTGAGAGAACGATGGAGAAATATATTTAAATATATACTGAATTGAAAAAAAATATGTAGTTTGATGAGATTTAGTTGAATAAATCTACAATAATCATTTATAAAAAATATATAGTTTGATGAGATTCAGTTGAATAAATCTAGAATAAATATTTTTAAAAAAAAATCTATTATAGAGGTAGTTCAATTCTAAAACTTTAACATAAACGCTCTATTAAAGAAAATTATTCTAAATCACAAAAAAAATTATATGAAATAGTTATACAATATCAAGGAACGATTTTTGACACTTCATTCTAACAAAAAAATAGTGGCGAATTAGTTTATTGAAACACAAGTGATACACCAAACTTATCAATGAATAAAAATATGTAGTCTTATGAGATTCAGTTGAATAAATTTATAATAATCGTAGAAACATTACTGAATATGAAAGTTTTTTTTTTGACAAAAAAAATAGTGTTTTGTACTATTCAAGGTTTTTATTTTTTATTTTGATTTAGAAATATATATGTGGATTACTATGTTGAGAGAATATTGGGAAAAGAGATATCTTAAATTTAACAGAAAAAGTAGTTTGATCATATTCATATTCAGATGAATAAATCTATAATAAATGTAAGAAGATAACTAAATGTGATTTTTTTTGACAAAAAAATGTGAGATTTTGCGATATCCAAAGTTGTCTATTTATTTGTATTTTTTTTCTTGAAATTTATATGTAGATTATTACGAAACAAGTTGAAAAAAGAAGGTGAGATAACGATGAAAAAAGTATCTTATTTTACATTGTTATTAAAAAATATAGTTTGATTGGATTAACTTGAATAAATCTACAATAAACGTAGGAAGATCACTGAATGTGAAAGAGTTATTTTCCGAAGAAAAAAATGTGGGAATTTTGTGATATGCAAGATTGTCTGTTTATTTGTATTTTTTTTTGTGAAATTTACATGTGGATTACTATGAAACAAGATGGAAGAACATTGTGAGAATATATCTTAATTTACACTATATTTTTTTTAAAAAAAATGTAGTTTGATGAGATTTAGTTGAATTAATCTACAATAAATGAAGGAAGATGATTGAATGTGAGAGTTTTTTTTTTTTACAATAAAATGTGGAAGTTCTGTAATATGCATGAATTCCTATTTTTTTTGTATTTTATTGTTGTTCTTCAAATTTACACGTGAATTTCTGCGAAATATGTTGAAACAGGATGAAAGAATGTTGGGTGTCATCTATGATTTATATTTACGGAGGTCTCTCTCACGAACAAAATTTCACGAAATAATCTCTAATGAATCAAAGTTTATGTGTGTCATCTATCTCTCTCTCACGAACAAAATTTAGTTTGAGATACACAGTTCGACTCCGCCCACAACTAAAACTATATTTTTATGAATATTTTTGAAGCAATTTTATGATATTTTATTTTATTGCTTATGAAAAATATTTACACATATATTAATATAACTTTTTTTTTGTAATTTACACGGGATATATATTTATACTAATATAATAATACAAGTGCTTATTTTTTTTTTTTAATTTACACGTGATTTATATTTATATTTATATATCATACAAGGTTTATATTTCTTTTGATGAGATTCAGTTGACGAAAAAAATGTGGGTGTTTCGTGATATGCAAGGTTGTCTATTTCTATGTATTTTTTTTAAATTTATATATAGATTACTACAAACAAGGTGAAAAGGTGATGAAAAAATATATTTTATTTTACATTGTATTTAAAAAAAATGTAGTTTGATGAAATTAAGTGGAATAAATCTATAATAAACGTTAAAATTTGCTGAATTTGAGTTTTTTTTTTTGGCAAAAAAATGTGAGAGTTTTGTGATTTAAAAAAATATCTATCAAAAAATTTATTCACTCCAACAATTTATATTTAAACAACTCATAAGATATAGTATCTCAAATTATTATTGAATAATAAAATGAAGTAATCAAATAATAATTTAGAATAAATTAAAAAATAATATTAAAAAAAAAAATAATCCCGTGCACGGCACGGGTTAACATACTAGTATATTAGTAAAAGTCTATTAATCTTGATAATGCTGAAGATAGCAACCAAAGCCACCACAACCACAAGTAGGAAAATGATTCCTAGCTAGCTTCATGATGATAATATTTGTTATAATTAATAACACGCAAAGGGATCTTATAATACTATATATATATATATATATATATATATAACGAAAGGATTATTACTTTATTTATAAATTTTAAATGTTTGCTTTTTTGATATGTTTATAAAAGTTCGATATTACTCCATCCGTTCCATTATATAAGCATCTTTACTACAAAAGTCTAGTCTCAAAATATAAGTCCATTTATAATTTTTGTATTCCAATGCAACTTAGTTGTAATAATTAGGGGTATGTATAAGCAAAAAAGTAATAAATGTACCTAGTAAATTGTAAAGGGGCTTATATTTTGGGACTAGACTTTTGTAATAAAAGTGCTTATATAATGGGACAGATGGAGTAAATATGAAAGACAAAATATATTATTATTTATGTCTATCCCACCCATTGAGGTGCCTCCAATAGCGAAAAAATAGTCACTGCGTTCGGCGGTGGATACCCCGGTCTCGACCAAAAATTATTATTTATGTGAAAGACAAAATACTTAATTTAAATTCTCAAAGTTTGATAATAAATATAAAAGACAAGTTATATTATATTTTTTATTGGTGTTTTGCCTAAGGCGCCTTTGTCTTGTAGTTCTGTTTTTGCCGGTCTCTATTCGTCTTGCGTGGAGATTTGGTGATTAATAATAGTAATATTTTAACGTCCAAAAAAAATACTCGAAGCTAGCTTATAGGATGAGGTTGCCTTCCCATATTTATACACTCCACAATTCGGGAACCTAAGCAATGTGAGACTTCAAACAAACTCCAACAACACAATCACAACTACATATTCAAGACCCACCATTACGCCTAATGTGAGCTCTAATTAATTCGTCAAACGTCTGCATCGCAGTCCTTAATTATCCCGGCTCTGATACCATGTTAAGAATTGATACTATAAAAAGAGAAGACAAATGAGGGTTTTCCATTACAAGGATGAGGCTACCTCACATATACACTCAGTAGTCCAAAAATTTAAGCAAAGTAAGACTTCAAACAAACTCCAACAACATAATCACGATTACATATTCAACAAATAGGAATGTGCACTCAAGAAACTGTTATTTGGATTATGAGAGGCCGAACACTTTTGATTCGAGTTCGGGAGTTAGTGTCTAGTGGTATATCTCTAGGTTGGATTGAGATCTCACTGGTGGTATGGAAACTGAAAAATATCTCTCTAAAAAATGAGATTAGAAGTAGATCTCTTCTAAATAGTTTAAATTTTGATATTTTCACCGGTGTTTGCATATATACGATATCTTTGAGTTGTAGGTTCTCTTTTACCGATCTCTGCTCTTCTTGTACAAAGATTTAGTTTTTTAATAAAAAAGTTGTTGTCAAAAAAAAAAGTTTTTGACGTACTTGTCGACAATTTGTGGTATAATTTTTTTTTCTATATTGTTAAGACTAGAAATTATCTATTTTTTTTTTGTGTGTTTTATTTTTATTTTTATGAACAAGAACAACCATGGTGAGGCAAAGGATCATCCATTTTTGAGCATCCATGTTGGTGTTAATGAAACCAGGTGTTCGCTTGTTTGAAGAAAAAGAAGATACAAGAGTTATTTAGTCATTTGTCATAAGACTAGGTAAATCCTTTAATAAGAATGGCTAGAACTTTATTACTAAAAATCTGAATTTCTACTACTACTATAATAAAATTAATGACTATTAACATTCCTAATTTATCCTCACAAATTTTAGTGAAGTTCCAAATCTTTTACCCTTATATATCAAATCACTCTTAATTATCTTTTATTATTATTATTTTACTTTATATTCTCTTTCTTATTTTTTTTAATTTTTTATTATTTCTCTTTCTACCATTCTTCTCTCTTACTTTTTTATCATTTATAATACTCTCTCTCTCTCTCTCTCTCTCTCTCTCTCTCTCTCTCTCTCATTTTTCAATTTTTCATTAATTTTTTTTTTTTGATAAATACGGGACAAATATATCTCATTGATAAATAAATAAAAATGTGACAAGATGAGTCATTGTCACCCATAAAATTATTTAAAAAAACACAAGATGAGTGTTTGACACTAAGAAACAATAATTTGGTTCAAATTTTTTTATTCAAATTTGAATACAATATTTGCATAAATTCGACAAATACAACAAAAATGTTTGTAAACACAAATATAAGCATATAAAATTTTCAACGGACACGGGACAATATTAAAACAACTTTCCAAATATAAAATAAATATTTTATTCAAATATTGTATTAATATTGATATTTAAAGTACCATTTGATAATAATTTTTCTCCATGTTAAAATAGCACTTAATGTCAAATATAATTAAAATAAATATATTTAACTAACATACTTTAAAATTTCATTAAGAAAAATTTAAAATTTTTAAAAGTGGATAAAATATATGTCACTAATATATAACATTAACAAGAAATAAAGGGTCTTGTTAACTAGTGCCCTTGGGCACTAATTAAGGTTACCAAAAATGGTAATAGTTGTATTGGAAATTGTGTTTATTGTTTTAGAAAAATAGAAAACACAAATTTCAAGAAAATTTTTATTATTTTTGTTTTCTTAACCATTGCCTTAAGAGTAATGTTTATCATTTTCCTTGAAACAATGGTCATTTGTATAAAGAGTGTCTCAATGAAAGAGAAAATAACTTCACATGAAATATGAATGGCCATTCAAAAAAAAAATTCTATCAAAACCCTTCATCAAGCCAATATCCTTCTCACTTGAATTGAGTTGTGAAAAATGATTCGGGTCAAATACTCAATTCATCAACCCACGGGCTTAGAAGGATCAGACCTATAAAAATGTAGTATAAATGTAAATGGACCTTTTTGGACCAAGTCCATATAACCCTTATAAAATTGGATTACGCTGGACTAACTCAATATCAAATATATTGACCTTATAAAATATGCAAACTTCTTTTTTTTTTGATAAAATTAAGATTAAGATAAAATTAAGGTTAATATAAAAAGATAATTAAGATGAAATTACAAGATAAAATTAAGAATACGATTAAGATAAGGTATATATATATTCCCTCCGTCCCAAAATATAACACATCATACAATAGGATTTGAGGTTTTTATTAAATCTCCTTAATTATTAACATTGAGGAAGAAAATCAGTATGGTTTAAGAAACCAATATTATCATCTTTCAATCCACAAACAATACAACATGAGCATGAGTGTGTATTAGAAGTAGTTTCACATCTACAACGCCGAGCTTGTGCTCCTTTAAACCTTGCATTGAATTCATCATTACAATCTCGCTGAGCATGGAGACAATCACCTCTCAAACCCTTCAATTCTCTAGGACAAAACTTGATGATTTGACCTATACATACAACATTATTATGGGAAACAAAAATGAAGTTTCATCAAAACATATAACTACAAATAATGATGATAATAATTTGATCGACAAATTTTAGTTCAATTGACAGAAAATGTTAAATTTAATTTGCTAGGTTAGATGTTATTAATCAGGGTTCAAAACCCCACTTCTCCATGCATTTTATATGTGTGAATTTTTAATTATTTATTATTTCGTCTATGTATCAAAAAGAATGCAATAAAAATAAAAATAATAATTTGTACTATACCATATCCATTGGAATGGCTGAAGAGAACAACCAAAGCCACCACAAGTAGGAGAGTGATTCCTAGCTTCATGATGATGATATTATGATATTATTTGTTCAAACATACAAAAATTTTAGAGGATCTTGTAATATATAAGGAAGGAGGTTTTACTTTACAAAAGTTTGATAATAAATATGAAAGACAAAATATATTATTATTTATGCGAAATACAAAATAAATAATTTCAAATTCACAAAGTTTGATAATAAATATAAGACAAATTATATTATTATTTAAACAAAAATTAACATAAAGGGTTAAATATGTCTTTCGTCCTTACAAAATGCAGACTTTCTAAGTTTTGTTTCTTACTTAATTTTATTATATTTTTAGTCCCTATATAATTTGTTTCTTACATATAGTTTTTAGTCGCTATTATTAAAACTAAATTTGCTTATTTATAATTTTATTATATTTTCGTCCTTGTAAGTACGCAGAATTTTGGTTTTAGTTTCTATATTGATTTTTGTTCTAAATAAGTCCTTGAATTTTTTGTTTTTGGTCACTAAAGCCAAAATCTGCAAAAAAATTTGCAAGTTTTCTACAGATTTTCCTACGAATTTTCCTGTGGATTTTTGCTTTAGGGACCAAAAGCAAAAAATTTGGTTTTTTTAGGGGCTTATTTAGAAGAAAAATCAATAAAAAGACTAAAACCAAAATTCCGTACACATACAAAGACGAAATTAATACTTAAACCATATTTAAACCATATTTAAAATAATACTTAAACCATATTTAAAATAATACTTAAACCATATTTAAATTTATAAATACAAATGACAATATCAAAGATGAAGAACTATCATTACTTTTTGTTGATTTACCTACCCAATTCTTATACTAAATCACTTGTAAAGTACATTTTAAATAGAAATGATGATGAAATCGTTGAAGAAAAGTCAATTAACTTTAAATGTTGATTAATCTTCAGAAGATAATATACTCTGATAATTTGTTTAAAAACTAGACTTTAATGAATTGGTTAAAAAAGCTAATTTCGATATTCTTTATCAATCATTTTTAATTTATTTCGATTTTGCATTGATTCGTCGTCTTTCGATTTTGCTTTGATTTTGGTTACAGTGTTAGGTGTGTGACACTGACACGTGTTTATAGTAGTATGAAGAACGAATACTTCTCAAATTAGGCTTGTTCCGGTTACATTGGAAGCACAAACACGGCACATAAATTTACTATTACATTGAATTATATTTTTTTCTCAAATTTATATCTGTGTCGATGTGTCAGTGTCGTGTTCCGATGTTTGTGTTCATGCTTCATAGGCTTACACTCAATTATTCTATTTTCTTAAATTATTATCACAATTGACATATTAGTGTCAGACTATCAATGTCATGTCTAATGTTCGTATCTGTGTCGATGCTTCATAGTGTGCGACCTAATCAAATTTTTTATTTCCAATGAAGGTTTTAAGGATGGGATTAATGCATGTTGTGGAAGTGGACTATATGGAGGTATCTATACACTTGTGGAGGTACCAAAGAAATTAAAGAGTACAATTTATGTGACAATGTTGAAGAATTTGTATGGTGGGATTCTATTTCCATCCAACAGAAATGATTCATGAACAATTTGCAAAGGCTTTATGGAATGGATCATTTTCGATAGTTGGACCATACAATTTACAAAAGCTCTTCAACAATGATATCAAATTCATAACTATAGCTGATGTAGTTGATGTACCAGAAATTGGGCATGGGTATTGTGTTATGATCGAACAACTTTTTAGTCGTTCATAAATGGAAGCCGTTCATAAATGAACGCTCTCTTATGCCATGACAGGCGCATAGGTAACGATACGAAGATGCTAAACTAAATAAATACATCATGTGAGAAAAACAAAATCATTTAGCGTAAACATCGACATAAGCTTATGTGATCATTGTCTTTGGGGTGAAGCCGGAGACAACATGCATAAAATCTCCGACCAATATTTGAAAATATCGATCACGCAATTCTTCAAAATAAATAATCTACCTCAACGATGGTGAGTTACACATCAAACATAATTTTTAGTTGAAATTATAATAGTTTACTTATCAGTTAAGTAATTAGATGTTAACTGATTAGTATTAATAGTATTTAACCTTACTTAACCTTTTCTGTTATATCAGTTTTAAGTTTCTGTTATAACCAATTTTAGCTCCCATAGTTAAAACTTCATTCTTCAAATTAACACAAGATTCAACTCCAAGAAAAAAAGAAGAAGAACCAGAATCAGAAAATGTTGAAATTAGTATTCAACAGACAGAAACAACAATCATCATCATCATTCAAAGATTACTACACAGAATGGTTCAACACACTTAAAAACAATCACCTTCCATTACTCCGTCGTTCAATCTCCGGTGACTCACCTCCTTTCAACTCATGTTGAACTCCTCCACCAACACTTCCAATCTTACTATCACACCCTCGATGCAGCTGTACACCCGACCCTTCACAGATCATCAACCAAGACTGGCGTAATTCGTTAGAAAAACCTCTCTTTTGGATATCTGACCTCCATCCTCTCATCTTCACAAACCTCGCTAGCTCATTCATTTCTTGAGGACGAAGACATCAGCGAAACCAATGATATTGAAAACGATATTTCAACATCATCATCGGTTTCTGACCGTCAGAGACATTGATAAGACGTATGGAAGAAATAGAATGCGGCTTGAGATCGATAGTTCCAACGCTGAGCGAAAGGGTTGCTCTTGTGCACTAGGCGGTTTTGTTGATCGAGTTGTTGGTGACTGGTTTTCGTGTAAAGATCGTGGTGATAATAAAGGGAAACTTGTTTTGGGAAATGATGTGAAGGTTTATATGGAAGAGTTTGTTAGCGTCTTTCTTTACGCGAATAGGTTGAGAAGAAGTGTTCTTGTTGATATTATTAGTGCTGCTAGTGTTTATCAAGCTGCTTTGTTTCTTGAAGGTTTGTCTATGTTTCTTATCGGTTTTAGAGATCATGATTTGGTTAATTACTTAATTCTGTTGAAGATTCCAAGAGTTTTTCTTTTGATCATACCAAAGATCATAAAGAGCTTTGTCTTTCTAGATGTCACTGATAATTGGTTGGTTCAATCATCATCAATTCGGCTTGACAATTTGTGTGTATTATGATAGTGTTAAGTTCATTGTTTTTCTTCTTTTGATTAGAATGTAATGTGGTGATACAATTTTTGATATGATGAGTAAAGAAATAATTGTAGTTACTGTATTTGATTTTGGTTTGTTAGTAGGAATACTATCGCGTTTTGATCGGATTTATTATCTTAATGTAGGAAAATATCGAATTTGAAGTGTAAAGTGAAAAAACCAAGGATATTATGAGGTGACAAGAAAAAACCGATGATCCTCAAAAAAAAAAGAAAAAACCTATGATTTATTTTGATTTGTTAATCAAAGGTTGGTAATGTTCAATTTTATGTAAACTTTAAAATGAGTTACTCACATTAGTGCAGAATTCGAAAATATTATTAGTATATAGTTTCTTACTTTAGACTACATTGTCTAAATCTTGTAAAAATGTTCTGACAAGTGTGAATAAGTTTTATTATTAAGAAAAGTTTGAGGTGGAACATTTTTTAAATGGAAGGACTCATAAACCAAATATTTTAAGGTTTTGAGTAAGAGTGTGTGTCTTACTCATTTATATCGATGTTCTAGACACAATGTGAATGATTCTCCTAGCTGTCTCCTTAATGACACAACAGTGGTATCAGAGCCGACAGTTATAGATCAGGCTCCTTGCATAGAAAGTCCTCCTGAGAAAGGTGGTCAGGCGCGAGTACCGGTTGTTGGTGTAGTGGCACAACGGCAGACAAGTGTATATGGTTGGAGAAAACTTTCGCTTAAGGGCGAGCATAAAAAATCGATGACTCAAACTCGAGAAGATGATTGTTGTGACAAGTGTGAGTAAGTCTCACATTGCTTAGAAAAGAGAGGGTTGAACACTTTATATAAAGTTTTGAGTAAGAATGTGGTGTCCGACTCACTTGTATCGATATTCTTGAACCTAACGTTGATGATCCCCGCTTGCCCCTCGTGTCCCAAGAGAAACAAAAGAGAAAAAAATATGCAAACTGCATATATATTGCAGATTCATATTACTTGTACTAAAATGAATTTTGAAGCTCATAGTTTTAAATTGCGGTCTTTTAGACGTCTTCAAATTGGTATTGCTGGCAATTGCGACTGCATATACCGCAATTCATTCTTTTTTCGAGTTAATATTACATTAATCTGACAAGGAACAAAGCATGGCAATGGGGTGGGGGCGGATTTAAGCAATATCACCCCCGCCCCCGCCTCCCTCGCTACCATCCCCACCCCCGCCCTTAAACTCAGTCAGGGGTAATATTTGAACACGCACCCCCATCACCAACAGAGAACGGGTTCCCTGCCCCCGCCCCCGCACCCACTAGAAGAAATTATAATAAATAAAAAAATTGCTAAGCAATGAAAATTGGATTAAAACGGAGTACAAGGGATACTCAAGCCTTACAAACTAAACCATAACATTACATAAGATTGTTAAGGCAAGACAAAGGATTATTACACCAATTCAAAAAAGTAAGAGACATACTCGCCTTAGCCCGACCGACAAACCAAAACCACGACATATACTGAATATGTTTGAACAACCGGGCCATATCAACCTCAAAACCCCTGAAAATAACATTATTCCTCATGCGCCAAGTACCTCTGAAAATTTATTTTTTATTTTATTTTTTGAAAGATATCATATCTCAAAATTGTTTTTTTAAAGAAGATAAATAAATGAATAAATCTAATCTAACATAAAAAAAATACTATATTTCAGGTTACTACCTTTAACAAGGATTAATATGCAATACTATTATTAAATATAAAGGAAATATATTAATTTTAATTGGACAGAGCGGGGGTGGGTGCGGGGCGGGTGGAAGATCATCTCGCCCCCACCCCGTATTCTAAATTTGGATATTCGCTGCACCCGCCCCCGCACCCATTTGAAACGGCTTTACCTCGCTAAATTCGGGGTGGGTGCGTGTGGGTCTGGGTCTGGCTACCATCCCTATGCATGAGACTTGTTTATGGTATAATAGACAAATTATATTATATCAGTGCAATAGATTTTAAAATAATTGAAAAACGAGTATATTTCAAAAAAAATTATTTTTAAAAATATTATAATAATTAAATATCATTCATTATATTTCTCAAAAAATTTAAATTTGATTTTTTTTTTAATTTTTAATATTCATAGTAGTGAATATTGAATTTTTTTATGAAAAAATATAAAAAAAATTAATATAATGTTTATAAAAAATAAAATTATGATTTTTCTTTTGAAATTATGTTCTCTAAACTATAATAGTAAATAAATAACTTTTTAATTTATAAAAAATGATTATTTGTTTATCATTAAAAATCAAGTGTACCCGTACATACATTAGAATTTTACTAATGTACCATAGAAACTCTGTTAATTAGTGGTCACGGTAGTTCATCAAAATTTATACATTGAATTTATGGATAGTTTTTGGAAAATTATTTTCTATCTTATAAAAGTTATAATGTTAATAAAATGTGCCCAAAAAAGAGTTATAATGTTAAAAAAAATAAAAAATTCCAAAAAAAGTTTCATCAAAATACAAATCAATTGATCAACAAACTAACAAATCAAAATTTAAGACCAAAATATTACATTTGACAAATAAAAAACTAAATACAATAGGATATATATATTTTTGTCAAAAAAACAATAGGATATATATATGTCATTCATTATTTGATCCCCTTAATTATTACATAAACAATAATTTTGCTTTTAGGCTAAACCCTCATCCTTAATTGGGTCAACAAACGATATAACATGAGCATGTGTGATATAAATTAGTAGGATCAGTTACACATTTACAATCATGAGGCTGAGAGTCTTTTCCAAACCGTTGCAAGAATTCTTGATCACAATCTTGTAGAGCATGGTCACAGTTGCTATCTAACCTTGGTAGAGTTTTGGAACAAAATTTGTCGGTTTCATTCTCTACAACATTGTTGGCTACAAAAATTAAGATCAAATCATTTATGTTAGTTTAATAATAATAATAATAATAATAATAATAATAATAATAAAAGTATTTTACCATATCTAGATCCGTAGGTAAGGTTGAAGAGAACAAACAAAGCTCCCACTATTAAAAGAATGCTTCCCAGCTTCATGATGAAATTTGCTCAAATACGTACAATAATTTCAAGTAGAATTTGAAAATGTTATGGTAATGTCAAATGAAAATAATAAAACAGAGATATATATGCATTACTAATGTTGACCCAATATTAATTATTACTATCTTAAATTGAACTTGAAATTTGAAAATGTTGGGAAAAAATATTTTTATTTTGACCAAATAATATATACAAGTAATATATTTATTAATATTAAATTTGTTGATTGGCTTCCTCTAAATAATTGATTTTTTGCAATTGACTGACAGTTATTTATATTTAAAATAAAGAAAATCGTATAATTTATTAATGTTTGAATATAAATTTCCATTTCTAGAAGTGAAAAGATTAGTTATTAATTTAAAATTTTCTAAATTAAATTTTATATTTATTCACTAAAATGGAAAAATTCTTAAAGCTTGAATATAAATTTTATAAAGAAAAAACGTTATTTGTATAAGTAAACTTTGGTTTATATTATTAAAATATATATTGACCATAAGTTATTGCCAATTTACGGTAAATTTTTTAAA
This sequence comes from Trifolium dubium, assembly GCA_951804385.1. Classification (NCBI taxonomy): domain Eukaryota; kingdom Viridiplantae; phylum Streptophyta; class Magnoliopsida; order Fabales; family Fabaceae; genus Trifolium; species Trifolium dubium. The sequence goes on along the minus strand of OX638065.1, from coordinate 4,319,414 downwards.
GGCAAATGAAATATTATTAGGGGGTACATGTCGTATTGAAAAAGAGTACATGTCGTATTGTGTTTAATTAGGGAGGTTCTATGTTTTTCTAAATCAAGTAATCAATTTTAGAATTTTACATGAAAAAACATAAAGTGCAGAAATAAATCATTAACATAATAAAATAGAGATTGTTTTTTGACTAAAAAATAAAATAGAGATTGTATATAATCATATATAGATTAAAAGTTTATAAGATAATAATAATTAATTAAACATAATTTAAATAACAGAGATAATTTAATTATACATAAGCACAATCTTAATTACAATATAGAATGGAAGAGATGGAAAGATGATGACAATGATTCCTCCGCTCCACTTTGGTTGCTCTCAGCCTTCCTCTGCTTTCTCTCTATTTTTTCAGTGTTTCTAAGTGTTGTGAAGTGAATGGAATGCATAAAATGAAAACTGAGATTTCTCAAACTATCATACAAAATGTTGATCACATACAATATGAAAATTGAGATTTCTCTTAAAATGTTGATAACACAAAATTTAAGGTTCTATTAATTTTTAGGTTAGGGTTTAGAGTTTAGAGTTTAAGAGCACAAACAGTGGTGTAGTTAAGACCACGCATTCTCGGGCACTTGTTCCGGCTTTGTCCAAAAAATATTGGTATTTTTAAAGTTAGTTTACGGTAAAATTAAGATTTTTAGAGTTTAATTTAGGTTAAATATGTTATTTTGAAAGTTAATTTAGAGCAAATTCAAATTGAGATTTTTTTTTTCAAAATTGAAATAAATTGAAATTTTTAAGATTAATTTTAGACAAAGTTGATATTTATTTGTTAGATTAAAATTTTGTCTAAACTTAAAAATATATTTTTCAATTTATACAATTTTTTTTTTACTTGTGTCTTCTTTAACTAATGCCCCAACTCCACATACACTAGGATCATAGGCGGATTTACCATACGGGCTGTCAGGGTTGCAGTCCAGGCTCGGTCGGAATTTTTTGGTATTTTAGAAGTTAATTTATGGTAAAACTGATATTTTTAAAGATTAATTTAGGGCAAAATTGAAGTTTTTTAGTTTAAAACTCAGATTTTTTACCGCAAAATAATTTTTTATGTGTTTTAGGAATTAATTTAGAATAAAAATGAGGTTCGTAGAAATTAATTTATGACAAAATTGAGGTTTTTTTTCAAATTTGACAATTTTCATTGCAAAATTGAAATTTTTGTTTAAATTTTAAACTTTGCTCGGACTTTATAAGTTTCTGTTGTGGTAAAGTGTGAAAAGTAGGTTGAACACTTTATAAGTAAGAAGACTCATAAACCTATTGCCTTAAGGTTTTGGATAAGAGTGTGGTCTCCAACACTTATATCATTGTTCTAGATCCAATGTGGATGATCCCCCGGTTGCTCCCTCGATATACCAACAGTGGTATTAGAGCCGATAGTTAAAGACCGGGCTCCTTGTATCGAAATTCCTCTTGACAAAGGTGGTCAGGCGGCGGGTCCCGTGTGCATAGTGGCAACGGCGGTACAAGTGTATACGGTTGGAAGAGTTTCTGCTTGAGGGGAGCATAATGAATTGAAGGACTCACACTTGAGGGGGAGAATGTTGTGGTAAAGTGTAAGTTAAGTCTCATATCGCTTAGAAAAGTGGAGGTTGAACACTTTATAAGTAAGAGGACCCATAAACCCATTGCCTTAAGGTTTTGGGTAAGATTGTGGTGTCCGACTCACTTGTATCGATGTTCTAGACCCAAAGTGGATAATTCCTCGGCTGCCCCCTCGTTTTCCCAACAGTGGTATCAGTGCCGATGGTTAATGACCGGGCTCCTTGTATCGAAAGTCCTCTTGACAAAAGTGGTCAGGCAGCAGGTCACGTGGGCAAAGTTGCAACGGCAGTACAAGTGTATATGGTTGGAAGAGCTTCCGCTTGAGGGCGAGCATAATGAATTGAAGGACTCACACTTGAGGGGGAGAATGTTGTGGTAAAGTGTGAGTTAAGTCCCACATTACTTAGAAAAGTGGAGGTTGAACACTTTATAAGTAAGAAGACCCATAACCCCATTGCCTTAAGGTTTTGGATAAGAGTGTGGTCTCCAACACTTATATCGTTGTTCTAGACCCAATGTGGAAAATTCCAAGCTGCCCCCTCGATGTCCCAATAGTGGTATCATAGCCGATGGTTAAAGACCGGGCTCCTTGTACCGAAAGTCCTCTTGACAAAGGTGGTCAGGCAGCGGGTCCTGTGTGCAAAGTGGCAACGGCGGTACAAATGTATTCGGTTGGAAGAGCTTCCGCTTGAGGGGGAGCATATTGTCTTAAGGTTTTGGGTAAGAGTGTGGTGTCCAACACTTAGAGCTGTCAAAACGGGCGGGCCGACCGGTTTCGGACCTACCCGACCGGACGGCGGGCTTCATCGAGTCAGGCTAAAAAGCCCGGATGACAAAATAGAGTGGAAAAATAGAGCCTGAGCCCGGCCCTTATGGGCTAGCGGGCTTTCGGGTAAGCCCGGCCCCGTATATAATTTTTATTTTTATTTTTTTAAGGCCCTTTTAACGGCTCTACCAACACTTATATTAATATTCTAGACCCAATATAGATGATTCCAATTATCTCTTTAATGTCCCAACAATTTCCTAACTCCGCCACTAGCTAGGATGATCCAAATAGTTAGTATATGACTGAAAATGTTATGCATTAATAATTGGCTGTATTTTGTCATAAACACTTCAAATCGAAATTGGTTTATGTGGGTTGGTGGACGCGACAACAAGAGAGTGTAAAGATTGTAGATATTTGTTAGCTACTAGTTTAGTGAACTGTCATGTGAAGTTCATTAGGAGACAAGCCAATGAGGTCGCTCATAGCTTGCTAAAGTAGCCCCATTTTTAGCTAGTTTCCATATTTTTATTGATATTCCTACATGTATCCAGAATACTATTTTGAATGAAATGAGATAAGTTTTTGCCTTTTAAAAAAAAAACAAGAGAGTGTAAAGATGTTGACATAATTCTTTTACAATGATGACACGCACGAATGAGTCAGTAATCAAGTGGTGGCTAAGAGAACCTGATTTTCTTCACCACTGTTTTAAGACCAATAATATATTTTTCCACTAACAATGTCGGGTTTGGTAAGAAATTTTTTATAAAGCTTGTTTATTCCATGTTAGTACAAATATAAGTCTCTTTTAATTCATAGAGGAAGATGATTTTACGAGATAGTAGTTCAGAATTTGACTGTAAAGTAATTTAATATATAAGTTTGACTAAAAAATTATTGTTCCAGAAATTAAAGGTGTAAATTCCTCCAAAATTTGTATAAATCACAAAAATTAAAAATATTGATTGTCATATTATATTTGTTGACAATAAATATTTATTATAAGTTTACCATTGATAGCAGAGAATTAGTTATTAATTTTATAAATATTTAATTGCAGATTACATAAAAAAGATATATAATAATTAGGAATATGGTGTGAAAATAGAAAAAATGCAGTTGAAAATTTTAAAAAAGTTTTATAAAATAGAGCAAATAAAAAACTAAAAATGAAACAAAGATTTTGAACTCAAATGATTAATAAATTTCACTAACTGACGAATTTTGGAAGAAATTAGGTATTTAGGGACTTCATTTCCATAAATACTTTTCCTATAGTTAATACCAAAATAAATTAAAAATAATATTATATCTTAAAACAAAGGTAATGCAATATATTAAAAATTGAAAAATTTATATTCAATCATAAAAGTTAGATAAAGATCGATTTGAATTTTACAGTGACTTTATAAAGGTGAAAGGTGTGACAAATTTTATGTACATACTTTCTTCATATCATCATTGTGGGCAGACCTAAAAGAATCATTTTCAATAGTTGTCTCAACCTTTTCGGTTGAAACTAGTCGTTTTTCTTGTGGATATACATGAGGAAAAATTCTGTTGAAAAGAATTAAAAAAGTAAGAAAAGAAAAGAAAAAGCTTATATGTGTGCCTTTGCTTATGATTTACGAAGCTATTCAATACTTTATCCGTTCCAAAATATATAAAAAAAAAAATTGATCAGTAAAATTAATATATCTTATTAAAAAATTAGTCTTCATATATTAACTTTATCTAGCTAACTTTCTTTTTTGATACGGAGTAATATAAAGTAGGTCAAATTGTAAATTCTCATTCTCCTAATCTATAACACTTGAGGTGCTAACTCAGTGGTAAGAGTCTAGTCTTGTAACCTCAAAGTGTCGAGTGCAAATTCCGTCAAGAACAGTTGTAATATGACAATTAATGTCAATGAATAATAAAAATTTCTCCTTTCCCAATTTTAAAAAATAAAATAAAAATCTGCTTTTTTTTGACAATATAAGGGTATTTTAGTAATTAAATTTTGTATATTTACTTGAACTATTTTTCCATTGCATCACAAGCAAACTATCAGATGACCGATTATCCCAAAAGCTTAAGCTGTTAGGAAAGGCCACATCAATGGTTTTATATTATTTCTAACACGCCCCCTCACGCAAGAGCCTATTGGGCTTGAAGCGTGGATAATGCATATGTCTATCTACCGTATGCTTAAAATTCCACTTTTTAATTAGAAAGTGAGGGGAGCGAGAATCGAACTCTAGACCACTTAGTCATAGAGGCTCTGATACCATGTCAGAAGACCGATTATCCCAAAAACTTAAGTTGTTAGGAAAGGCTAAATCAATAGTTTTATATTATTTCTAACACAAACAACAATTTTAAGGTTTGGCGTAGTGGTAAGAAAAACCTTAAATTTAAAAGATCGAGTGTTCATCAAACTACGCTAATGTATTTAAAAGGAGATAAAGATAATTACCAATGAAATTCTATGCTACTCTTATCAAAATTTAATGTACCGGTACAAATACAATAGAATATTCAACTAATAAGAAATTACATTTTGTCCATATTATTGTTTATAGGGTTAATAGACTTTTACACCATGTAATATAACTAAATTTTGTTTTACTCCCATTATTTTTTTTTCTGGATTACCCTCTGTAATATTTTTTTGCATTACTCACGTCTTTTGACTTTTTACTGACGTGTGGCATGCAAAAAAATTAATATTTTACTAATGTGACATTGCACTTTTGCTGAAGTGGTAGTTGAATTTTGTCTGCCAAGTCAACAAAGTTAATAGAGGGGGTAATCCAAAAAAAATAATTTTACAAGATTGGTAATCCAAAATAATAATTTGAAGAGGGTAAAGCAAAATTCACCTATAATATAGGAGGTAAGTCTATTAATCCTTGTTTATATTACTACCTCTATTTCTTATTATAAAAGAAATAACATTTTTTAAATTTATTAAACAACTAATGTATTTGTCCTTATTATAGTATAGATCCATAAAATTTATAATGAATCTAAAAAATGACGGAGATAATATATTTTTAAAATTGACTATATTGAAAGTACCAGTACATTTTTCTATACAATTTAACACTACAAATCATACAAATTATATTTCAATACATGATAATTTTAAAAACCAATTAATTTTTCATTCAAAAAACAATTCATCCATGGGTTTGAATGTTTGATAGAAAAAAAAATTAGAAAGAAAAGGAGAAAGCAGACCGATGATGAAGATATATAAGAGAATGGTAAAGGTGTTAGGTTCAGATCAAGGAGAATGAATCCATGAGCTTGTTGAAAAGAAATTTTTTGAAGGCGAAAAATATAAAATAGAACTGTTTTATTGTGTTAAATATATAAATATTGATCAAAGTTGCCTGTCAAATATTATTCCATATGTCAAATAACAAGTGGCTGATGGATTTTGTTGTGTCGATACAAATTCAATTTCCCATTGTACCATAGTAGCCCCCTAATTATCTTTGTAAGAACATTTCCAATAAAGGTATTAAACAAAATTTTATAGATTAAGGATTCATATTTTTTTTTATCATTGGAGTTTCATGATGTGGCATGGAGGGTATCAAAATTGATGATACGATACATTATTTAAGGTATTGTATCATCAATTAATATTATCTTTTTTATATATCAAATTAAATATAATTGATAGCTTGTTATTAATGTATGATATCCAAAGTAATATCACCATTAAAAAAAATATGTATGTGTTGCATAAATATTATATAACATTGTAGAGACCACTTTTTAGTGATGTATGATATGCAAAATGGTATCACTATTGGAGATGCTCTTAATGCTTTTTTAGTACATATCTTTGTAAGTGTTTATTAGATAAATATAATCCTTTATAAGTGTTTTTTCTCTCATGAAAAAAGTGGATGCAAACCATATGCAGATATTTTTGGGTTAGATCAAACTATTTGTAGTTTTTTTCTACTAAATATCGTATTCATTCATTCATTCAAAATCATGATTTATATCACTTAATACACAAATTTAAAGTTGTTAAAAATTAAAAATGTTAAATATATGAATAAATTCACAACATCCAAGTTAATATAAATGACCAACTCAAAAGAGGAAACACGATCAACCAAAATAAGAGTTAAACTAAGTGACTGCTGGTGTAATTTTATTTTTTAATTAATATATTATGTCCAACAATTGAATCTAATATTTGGTAAAAAAAAAAAAACAATTGAATCTAATAGAAAATATTAGACTCTTATAACCCAAAAAGAAAAAAAGAAAAAAAATTAGACCCTCACAAATTAGTGAACCAATACTAAAATCCCTAAAGTACATACCGACGTTTGTTATTCAACAGGCTTCATATAAAATTACCTCTAGAGTTAAAAAATAAAGAAAAAAAATTAGCCTGTCCATGTTTTAAAGAATTCACTAAATTGCCTTTCCAATTAAATGGATATTTTATTTTTGGTGAATAGTTATTAAATAAATGTATCTTATGCCACCTTCACAATTCATTTTAATTAATATTTCTTGATATTCTATATGTACGGGAAGCCATTTAAAAATGAACTAGGAAAATAAAAATATGAAATGTAATGGAGGAGAATACTATTCCAAAGAAATACTTGTAGTACACTAGCAAATACTATTCTATTTAATAGTAACATTTTTTTTAAAATTTCCTCAAAAAATTATAATTAATGAAATATATAGTTGTAATTACACTAGCAAAAAATGGAGAATTATTTTTTAAAACGAACATGAAACTGATTTTGATAATAATTAATAATTATGTTGTTGGTGTAATATTCACCAGCATTTCTCTGACATATATATCAAGTCGATCATCTTTAGTGAAATCTCCTCTTATTTAAATATATTTTTCAATCACAAAACTCAAATTCAAGATATTTATTAAAGAACTTAAGTTCAATTTCACTCAAATTTAATTAATGAAGCTTTGATCATTATCAAAAAAAATAAAATAAATGAAGCTTTGATAATAAAAATTGCGGTTCAAAGGGTAGAAAGCAATTTGTTTAAGAGGTGTGCTATGTGGCACGATACAACCATGCACGACAACCAAACGAATAATTATCAACCATTAGATATGTGATTTATAGAAAAACATGATAGGTAGAAATGAAGAGATTGTGCCACATATACATCGTGCTTCAATCGTACACGCTTTTCTTATGCTACTCTTGTTGGGTGTGGTACTAATAAGATGGTGAAGAAAGGTTATTCGATTGTGTGGCTTGCTTTTATTTGGGTGATGTGGAAGACCCGTAATGATCGAATTTTTAATAATATTGAAGCCAATGTTGATGTTACAATGGAATTGATTCAACGCACCGCTTGGAATTGGTTTATTCATAAGTCAGCAAAAGACTCGTGCTTGTTATATGAATGGATATGTAACCCGGGCGACTCAATGCTTCGGTGAGGTGCTGCCTGGTGTCCCGTACATGTTTTGGAGGTGGATTATGTAGTCCTGTTGTGTTGTTTTTATTTGAGGTCCTCAGCTTTTTTCCTTTGTCGAAGATGTTTGTATAGCCTTGTTTTTGCTTTGTTTTGGTTGGTTTGTTCCAACCACCCCTTTTTGTAACCTTCTGTTTGTTTTGGTATGCCTTATACCATTCAAACCATATTAATAAATTTTTTGATGTTAAAAAAAAAAAAATTCGTACACGCTTTTCTCGTACCACTTAGCATTATTCGTTTGGTTGTCGTGCATGGTTGTATCGTGCCACATAGCACACCTCTTAAACAAATTGTTTTCTACCCTTTGAACCGCAATTTTTATTATCAAAGCTTCATTTATTTTATTTTTCTTGATAATGATCAAAGCTTCATTTATTAAATTTGAGTGAAATAATTCATTATCAAAACACATTTTTTTTCTTTCTCTTATCTAGATATTATTTCTTCTTTAAAACTAGTTTGTCCACTTTAGGGAACTCTTTATTTTAATTTAATTAGAGGATATAAAGCTAGATAATTAATTAAAGTCTTATATAGGTTAAGCCTATGACGTTATCTCCAAATATATTCTTCATCAACAAAACACCTGAAGATAAAGCAAATACAGTCAGAAATCCATATTCTTAAGAAAATAAGAGGAGAAAGTATCTAATTCTTGCATTCTTTCATCTCATGAAGTGTACCATTTATGTCAAACAAACATATAATATTTTCATGGCAATGCTTGCTTTGTTTTATAAAATATTTAGGGCCCATTTGAAAGAGTTCTCAAAAACTCTTTTTAAATTTTTTTCAAATTAAAAAAAAAATGTTTGAAAGTCCTCTTGTCAAAAACTATTTTTAAAAATTATTTCAAATTTTATCGTTTTAAAAACTAAAAAATAGAAACAACTTTCACATGTTTTGCTTCTTAAATAAAAATTATTTTATAAAACACATTTTAAAAATTAAAAAGAAAAATTGTTTCAAACAAACCTCGTTTGTATGTTTTTTTTCTTAACTCTTCAATTTTTAAATTTAAAATAATTAAAATATTTAAATATTTCATGTTAATTTGTCGTCAAAAAAAAAAATCATGTGAGTGTAATTGCTTGTTAATGTTAAGAAAATATGATCTTTTCTTCCTAAGAATTAAATAACTTTGGATTGTGCATAATTTTGGCCTCATGAATTTTTTTATCTGGTATGCACGGTCTCATGATATTTACCTGTCTGTGGTTGCTCTCTCTTTTTTTTTTTTTTGGTGAAATCTGTGTTGCTCTCTATTTCATATGTTCAAGAAAGAATTGTTGACCTCATGATATTTAGATGATATTTAGCCAGAATACAAAGAGAGAAACCACTGGTAGTTGAATATCATAAAACCTTGTTTACAATCCTAACTCAACTGATAAATAACAAAATTGTTAGATCGGATAATGTGACCCAGATTCGAATCTGGGACTTCACAGTTGTGTCTAAAGTCTTAACTCAACTGATAAATGACGAAATTGTTAGGACAAACGTCGTGACTCAAGTTCAAATCTGGATCTTCACAGTTGTATGTGTGTTTAATTTCAGTGGATTACCACTTCATTTAAATCAAAAATAAAATAATAAAACCACAAGAAAAGAAAAATAAAATAAAAGTAAAACTAAAAAGGTTCTTCCTATTATATTAAGTGGATTTTCTAACCCTTGATTAAAAGTCAATTTGCTGTTAGTTTAATTGTTAGAATTTTATTCTTTAAAGATGAATAAATATGCGTATCACGATTCAAACTCATATCTCTGCACATTACATGCAAATCTCTCTTTGAATTTGTAGGACTTCAATTTATTATATTTACAAAAAATATGTTTAATGTTTGTAAATAAATAAAGCTAAAATATGATTATAAAAAATTCATAACATAAAACCAAAAATATGATTATCACTTCATAATTAAAATGTTTACTTACTAAAATTTAATTTTTTTTTTAACATAACATGTATTAAATAATATAAATTTTGTAAAAAATAAAAATTGAAGATAAATGTAACATATACATTTAGGCCTATAAATCAAATTTTATACCCATTTTTTTATAAGGAAAAATTTTATAATGTTCGAAAATACATGTGGATTAAACAACAAAAAGACCAAAATTTAGTATAAATATTTTGTAAGGATTTACAAATAAATTCAATATTTTTTTTTGTTATATAGCTTAGTGGGGCTAAAATTTCACCCCTTAAAATGAATAAGTGGACTACCAGAATTTGAACTTCGGTCCTTGTATATATTACATACATGCAAATATCCAACCAATTGAACTATAAATATATACAATCTTCTTAAAAAATCATATTTGTAGTAACATAAAACATTTATTGAAGTTTTATTTTAATTTTTTACATAAGATTAAAGCATTTTACCTAAGAGCATTTGAATGAGATAATAAAAGATCTCTTCCAATTTATAAATAGAAATTATAATATCAAAATCAACTTTAAAAATACAACAATGTAAAATTTTCTTGAGAAATTTTTTTGTCAAACTTTTGTGATTTCACCCGACTTAAGAGCTTTGCAAATGTTATTCTCACGATAAATCCACAGGGGTGGAAACAGAGAAGGTAATTCAGTTGGACCACCAAATATCATACGTCAACCTTTTACGAAAACCATCAAAACTTTTTGTTTTCGATTTTTCGCATGATGTTATCCACAATCATGAGGATGTTCTGTTTACAAAACAATTTTATTTTATAGTAACTTGCTAGCATGTTTAAAATATGTTACAATATAAAATGTTTTAGTAAAAAATAAACGGTTTGATCAATATACCACATTCACATGTAAACTAAGTGCCTTTCAAAAAATAAAACATAAGGAAAGTGGAGAATACTAAGTGCCTTTCACATGTACTCAAGTGTTTGACTTGATCAAATTTTATTTACCTCTAATCGAAATATGGGGTATCAATTGAAGAATTAAAATAAAAATAAAGTATGTTATTAATATAATGATGATTATAATGTAACCAAAATATATATATGGTGAATTGATGATTATAAAGTTCATAAATTTTAATTTAATTGAAAATATTTCAGAAAATATTAAGTTAAACATTTCAAATATTGACTCTTTTACTTGTACTACGTATGAGTTTTCAATGATTATAAAATATGTTGTTAATATTTTTTTTCTTTTCGTCTTAGATGAAAGTAATCAATTGAAATTAATAAACTCACACACAATTGTGAGTTCTCGAATTCAAGTTTGGATGATAACGTCCGATTTAACAATTTTGATATTTAACTAATTGAACTAATAAGAGGTCGACAAAAGTTTTAATTTCTTCAACTACTCCATAGGTAAAACGTTTTACTAATTAATGCATATATCCTGATTCTTTACACCTCTAGAATTTATAATTTTTTTGACTAAAAGAGATTATAATCTTCTTTTGCATATATCTTACATATTTTGGCTAGAGAAATTTTGCCTTTTCAATTTAGAGACATTAAAAGCAAAAAATTTATGGATCATGTGGTTAGGTAAAAACCAAGTGAACATGTGTAACCAACTCATTCTCCTGATAGCTCTACGTCAATATATATCCTCACGGTACGTAGTCCCATGTTTTGATATTAAGAAATTATATATTGATTCAGATGATAAAAGATTTAAATTTTTTAAGTGGTAAGATATATTTGTACATTTGAATCTTGTGTATGGTAAAAATTTAATCGGAAGAAAGGAATTCAATTTGTGTGTTTAATAAATTCTTCGATAAAGATTAGTCATCGTACGATGAAAAATTTATATTTATATTATTTTAGATTGTAACAAAAAAATTGATATATATTTTGAAAATATTTAAAACTATATCACGCCTGAGACCCACTCCACAAAAGACTAGATTTTTGAGGCACATGCTATGAGATTACACCAACAATAGGCCATACCTAACTCTCCTATCATCTCATCACCATTTGATAAAGATTAGATAAATCACGTTGGGTTCCTCTAGAAAGACACACAAGTTTCACCTCATCCTCTTGAAATTCTACCTATAATAAGAGGTCGGGTCGAAAAATACACACACTTGAGTCAAAAATTCACGTTAAGTATAAACTTATTTGAATATTAAAGTGTTCGGAAATATGACATTTTCAATGGAAGGTCAGTTGCGTCCGGTCCTCCGCCACATTAGACTATAAAAATAAGATTTTTTTTCGATGTACTAAAAAAATTATATAAATGAGATTTGCATATAAATCCAATTATATCTAATTAAAGTTTTTTTCTTCATGAAAAATAAAAAAATATGACATTAAGACATGATACAATAATGAAATAATATAATTAGAAACACATAGAAAATGTTTATATGTAAGGATATGATTTTCAAAAGGCAATAGTACAATACAAATTTTTTAATACCTATCACATAGAAACCACTTTTGACATCTAAAAAATCACTTATAATGCATTTCCACTACTCACTACATCTACATGAAGCATCTAACCAAGCACAAAAAAGGTATCTTTCTCAATACCAAAAGGGTACTTTTGTAAACCAAAATTTGTCATTTCTACTATAAATTCTTCAATCACTACTTCACTTATTTTCATTAGCATCTAGAGAGAGAGAGAGATATATTAAGAGTTAGCAAGAGAGAGAGAAAATGAGGCCAATTAAGAGTTTGTCATCATCAACATCAACCAATGAGATTAAGATATGGCAATCTCCAATTCCATACTTATTTGGAGGATTAGCAATAATGCTAATTTTAATTTCAGTTGCATTGGTGATCCTTGTATGCTCATACAAAAAACGTGGTTCATCTCAATCATCAAATTCAGATCAAGAAATGAATAAGGTAATGTCTAAGAACATTATAGAGATTAATTCAGAGCCAGAAGTACTTGTGATTATGGCTGGAGAACATAAACCAACCTTCATAGCCAAACCAATAATCACTTCTTTGCCTTATTGCACTTGTGGAGCTGAATCAAGTTCAACAACAACATCATCAAGCTTAACCAATGAGCATATTAACATTAACTAATTTTTTTTTAAACTCGGTATTCTGCCTAATGACGGGCTAATCTGTGGGGTCCAATTCTACTGTCGACATGCAGAGACGATTAATTATGTTGCTATAAGCAACAAAATTTTGATGTAGTTTTAGAGAGCGCTTCCTTTTCATATTCTAGTGGTTTTGTGAGCACTGAATATGATCACTTTAAAATTAGTTTTTTCTTTCTTTTATTATTATTTGTTTTTGGAATGGATTTTTGGTTTTCACTTTTCATAATGAAGGGATTGCAACACTTTGGTACTAATTATGTTTGTTTATTTCTTGGTTTTTCTTTAGAGCTTAATTTATACACAATCAACAAATTAAATCGCAACCAATCAAATGAATGATTTTAAAAGTAGTTAAGAATATTTTCTTATTATTGGATAATTATGATTGATTGATAGTAACATTTTTGTTTTATTAACTTCTAAACATATCTTAAGATAATGTTATAAGAATCAAATTGAACCAACTGGTTCAGTCTGAATTGAAATTTTGTTAGCTCATCATTTTATTTAATATTGATTGTATCATTGTTTGATTGAGCTTGATTGAACACAATTAAACAAGTTAGTTCAACTACTTATTATAATCTTTTATTTTAATATTTATTTTTGGAAAACTCTTTTTCTTTAACTTCATCCGGTCTTAATTTTAGACTAAATAGATCAATTATTCAATAAATCTAAAAAGTAAATATTTAATTATATTTAAAGTCGAAGAGAATATTTAGCGGTGTTTAAATCAAATGGACTATGACTCGAATATCTCATCGGTTTAATCTTCAATTCAACTATTAAAACATTCTTGAGATTCACGAATTCAACAAAGAAAAAGTTAATCACCTTATACTATATAGTTTAAGACTCTCTAAGAAAATAGACACTACAACAAAACTGCTTTGGAGCATCGGCCACAATCAGACGCTAAATGGTTAAACACATAACACACCTGAACCAATTTTTTTTATATATAAATAGATTCTTTTTATTTTTCTATCTATAATTAATGGTTAGGAATTACATTCGGTTGAACATAGTCCGTGAATTAAAAAAAGGGTATAAATTGGCATGTCACATAAAAACAACATTTTCTTTTTTATTTCGATTTAGCATATGATTCCATTTGTTTTGTGTGTTAGAATTCTGCGTAAGGGATGACACGAAACGCAGAATTGTGTGTACTTAGGAAGCAAAAGCAAAAATTAATTTATAAAAGTGGGGTTCACCAATACCATATACAAACAATGTTTAGTGCTCTTACATAAAAATAATCATGCTAAATATATATCTTTGAGAGATTGAGATAAAGAAAGAGAGAATATTAGTTTAGTGGATTGATGATGAAATAATCACCAACGACCATTAACTCTAAAATTTGGTTTAAAGGTAAAATATACAATTTGCCCCTGATTAGAACCTAAAATCTCATTTGTGAGGTTTAGATTTTTTTTGGTATGGTTTGTCGTTTCGCCTAACAATTAAACAAAAAAAAACTGTTAATAGTCTCGCGTTAAATGGAAGATGATATAAAGATATATTTATAAGTAAAACGATTTTTCTTTCAACAAATTAAAAAAAGTAGGATGATTTGTAATGTGAGGATTCTATTTATAAACATATTTTAAGATCATTTTACATCAAATGCAGATTCTTAACTACATATCTTGAGTTCATGCATATTAGGGTTTGAGCACTTACCAATAAAGTAAATCTCTTTTATTCTGGTCAAGTAACTGAATGATTAATTAGAATTTAATTTTATCCTTTAAAATGAATAAATAGAGCGCCGAAATTTAAATTTAAACTTTTACATATAAAATGTAATATCATTATAAACGTAAATAATGTTTGTACTAACGAAAAAATCAAACGATTTTGTTTTATACAGATTGAGACATCGTTCTTTCACTCTAAATTTTAAGTATCTATAAAAAAAATGACCGGCTAGCATTGAAGTCCTTAAACCCATCAATGTCACATAGGAAAATGGTATAATGGATAACACAACAGCATCTAAGCATGTGAAAGTGGAACCTTTTGTTTTTATAGCAATGTGGCTTTTCTTTCACTTTGTAAGAGCAATAAAGATTTGGCTTTAGTCTTCAATTTGGGGCAGCGGCGAAACGCACTCGTTTTTTCTTTCTCTTTAGCTTTTATACTTTTTTTTGATCCATTTTAGTTTTTCTTCTCTTCTAAGTGCAAATATTTTTTTATACCGTCAAATAATTATATAATTTTTAAATTTTAACCCTAATTGTAAAAATTTTCTTATCTTCTTTGAAAAAAAAATTCATAAAAAGAATAGCTAGATTTTATTAATCAAAGTTTATTTATCAGGAAAAAATGTCGATTAATATAGAGTTTATTATGCTAGCTTCGATTAAACTTTCGTTAACGAACAATATAGTTATTCTTCTAAATTAATTGAGTTTTAAGTTGAATGTAAAATTTAAAAAAAAAAAAATCATAAGAATGTGTTGTTAAATGTCATAAGTTGTAGCTTTGTTGTTATTAGTGCTGCTACCTTTTTGTTTTGAGTTAGGAGCAAGTAGCTCTTTGTTTCGAGCTATTGCATCGTGTGTACTTGAGCACCTTTAATTTTCCGTTTTTCAGTATTTTGTGGTTCTAATTTATTTAGGCGATTAAAAAAAGTTGTCATATAGTTTTTCCGAACTTAACTCAGTTAGTAGAAATAGTGTATATATGTAAGGACTAGCTAAGTTTAAATTTCGAATAAAAAAAATGTCATATATTAAAGGATTTATATTTGATTGATAGTGTAAAAGTTAATTATATCCACACAATCCAAAATTTAATTATATCCACACAATGCAAAAGTTAGTAATCTATTTTTGTTATGTGGTTTTGCTTTTGTGAGACGCGGCGAGTTGGAATTGCAAAATTTGGTTAGTGGAAGTCCACAAGTTGAATTTTGGAACTTGAAAACAACCAAATAAAAAATGTGGGTAAGTGAGGATTTAAATATGCAAAATGGGCTAGTACCAAATTGATCTGACACAAAGCAAGGTAGAGTAAGAGAAATTCTTACTCAAGAACACACTCTCAAATAAAAAATAATTGATGCGTACACACAAATAATTAAATTAAAATGAAAAAAAATTAAATTCTAATGACAAAAATTGTTTCACTTTTTTTTTTGGATATAGTAAAGGGCCAAAGTTAAGTAAAAAAAAACCTACAATTTTTTTTTTGTCAAGAAGCTAGCGACTAAAAATTTTACTTTTAAAATAGAGAAGTGGGATGACCGAAGTTCGAATATCCGCCCCAGTATATATAATACAATGTACAATCAATTGAACTAAGCTCATAAAAAAAAAACTACAACTTAATCAAAGGAGGAGTGCATACTTCAATCACATCAACTAACAATAAATACCTAATTTGAGTCGGACAAAACTCATAGATAACTGAAGCTCTACTTCCATCACAACTCATATGAGCTAAATCATATGCACATCTAGATCTATTAACCTCCAAGTCTTTGTCTTTTTTGGTATATAGGAAATATAAATTACTCCCGTCAGAGATCGAACTCTGGACATTCCCCTATCTAACTCATATGTTCTCAGCTCTTATCACTTAAGCTATCTTACGGGGACCTCCAAGTCTAGCAATTGATAAATTTGATACAAAACTCTCCGCCCGCCCGGTCATGGATGAATCTATGTGGGGCTTCGTGTGGCTATATTGTTATAACCATTAGCCACACCAGCCCAAGCCCTTTTTTTTTTCTTTCAAAAAAATAATAATAATAATATTTATAAATTATTTTAAATTATTTTATATACATATTCATACAAATATTAATGTAAATATTAATTAATGTAAAGTTTTTTATTGATGAACTCTCGATATAGATATTAGTTTAAATATTAGTGTAAATATTAGTTCATAGTCTATTATTTGTAATTTCAATTTTTCTATTATACATAGAGTATGTTTAAGTTATATAATTTAATTTTATAATAATCAATTTTACCTTTGCTTGTTAGAAAATAGTGGATAACTAATTGAATTTGTAGTATGGGATAAAATTAGCAATGAAACTAGCATAAAAATAAAAAATGATATAAAAAATAATTAATTAATATTTAATTTTTTCAAGTAACATGATATTGGTAAAATTGGAATAAAAATTAATAAGTTATAAACTAATTGAATTACCTTGTCAAAGTAAACTATAAATTAAAATAATTTTGGATTCTATATATTTTGATTTTCTGAATGATCAAAATGAATTTTTTTAATGATACAGAAATTTTTTAGCCTCACTAATAATTGATGTCTGAATCCGTCCTTGCGTCCAGCCCACCAATGCTACCCACATTCTTATGATTTAATGAATTGACAATCAGACGCGAGTTAACATTAAATTCCAATCGTCTAATTAATCTTTGGTCATAAATTGTTCCGGTAATAAGTCTCACATTGTTTGGAATTCGAGACTAAATATAATTTATATACAACACTCACACATCTCAATCCAACGAGGCGCCTTTTAATAAGGATAAATCTGTGAGAACTCAAGACAAACTCAAAACAGA
This sequence comes from Trifolium dubium, assembly GCA_951804385.1. Lineage (NCBI taxonomy): Eukaryota > Viridiplantae > Streptophyta > Magnoliopsida > Fabales > Fabaceae > Trifolium > Trifolium dubium. The sequence continues at coordinate 4,301,925 of OX638065.1, read as the reverse complement.
CAATACCTTAGAACATACTATAGCACACTTAAGAGTCGAATGGAACATAAATCAACTTTAAACTCCCTCTCCAAAGTTCCACTACATAAGCATAACAAATTCCAAGAAATTCAGAAAACCGTAAATCCATTTGGCATTTCCACTTCACAAAATACCTCCACAAAAGACATGGATTTCCCATAGTTATAACATGGAGTTGTAATGCATATGTGCTGTTCAATTTCTAATTAAGGGTTGAGATTGTTTCTAATATAAAATTGTGTTTAAAATTTAGATCGTCTGATTTTCAATCAATGACCAAGATCAATTGAAAATTTACCATGTTAAACGGCGTGTAAATTTTACTATGGTGAGACCTATACCCCCCTCCACAACCTGTTGTTTGTAACTTTTTGACTGCTCCAGTATTAAGTTTTACCCACCCTATGTTTGTTAGATACCTCCAAACGCAGGGTGGATCCAACAAATAATTTTTGTTACAACAGAATGAGGTGCTGCTGCCACATTTTTACTCGCTGCACTATAATCTTCACATGGTGCATAATTGCTTCCTACGAGATCTATGAGGCATGCAAACACCATTTATCATCATTAATTAATGACATCACAACATAATTCTCTCCATCTACTATCAATATAATAAAATTGATGACAAATAAAATTACATTCATGTGTTTTTCTCAAAAAAATAGAATCAATTTCTTTTAAAGATAAGTTAGTCATTTAGTCTTTTACTTTATTCTTTAATTATTATTTTCTCTTTCTTTCACTTACTTTAACAATATTTTATTATTTTTTCTTTCTACTTTTCTTCTCTCTCATACATTTTGATTATTTAGTCCCCGTAGGATGCTCAAGTGGTAAGAGCTGGGGGACATGGGCTGGGTAGGGTAGGTTCAGGGTTCGAATCCTGGTGGGAGTATTTATCTTTTCGATGTATAAAAAAAAAATACATTTTGATTATTTATTGTTTTCTCTTTCTATTCATCTCTCTATTACTTTATCAAATTTTTTTATTTTAATGTTTTTTTTTCATTAAGTTCATTTTAGATTTCACCTTAATCCCTTAAATTTTCATGTTTCATCTTAGTTTCTTAATGATTGTATTTTGAAAATGTTCAAGAGCTTTCAAACCGTTATAATTTTATAGAAATACTAAATTAATATTCTTATTTTGAAAATACATGGGAGTTTTCAAAAAAAAAATTATATCGGAATATAAAAACATGTTTCCAAATATATAAGTACACAAAACTCACAACAGGCGTAGTGGAAATATTAACTAATTTTTTCTTATATATATTATAGAAATATCAGATTAATGTTTGTATTTAAAAAATAATCAAGAGTTTTTAAAATTTTGTTATTGTCCCTCAATTGATAAGAGTTAAGGGACATATAAATTAGGTATGAGGAGGTTCATGAATCAATTAATGACGGGAGCAATTTATCTTTCCGTTGCACCAAAAAAATGGTTATATTGTGACATTTTTTTTCTATAAATATAAATACATAAACTTGCAACGAGTGTGATACGAATATTTAACGGGTTTTTGTTCATATAAAAAGAATAATAAATAGTTTTATAGAAATATTGAAAATGTTATTATTTTAAGATACTCACGAGCTATCAAAATTTTCTCATATAAAAAAAATTGATTCCGCAAATAAAAGTACAAAAAATTTGCAACGAGCATATATAGTGCAATATGTTAATTAATTTTTGTTTATAACATAAATATATATATTAGAAATACCATATTAATGTTTTTATTTAGAAAATATTCAAGAGTTAAATCGTAATTTATTATAAAACCATATACGGGACATATTTAATCATAAATAAATAAGTTATATTCATTAACATTTTGATATCTCCTAAATTAAAAAAATCACAAATCAATAAGTTAAAAATATACACGGGACAATGGGATATAATATAAATTCGATAAATTATTTTATTTGTTTTTTTAAATTAAATAATTAGAACATATAAATTTTAATTTATTCTAAAACATACACGGGATAACGAGACGTATATTTATCACAAATCAATAAGTTAAATTTGAACTAAAAATAAAAAATTAAATTTATTAACATTTTTTTCTCCATGATTAAATGTGTGAGTCTAGCCACTAAGAACAAGACTACTTAACCAAAAAAATATACTAACATTTTCATATCTTCTAAATAAAAAATAAAATAATTAAAAAAATATTCACGGGAGAACAATTTTAGTAAAACAAATTTAATGATTTAAAAAAATTTATAAAAAAAATAGCACAATAGTTTTACCTATATTTTAACAATACTATTACATAACAAATTATGAAATATTTTATTCTAAATAAATTTTTTACCTTAATATAATAACAAACATATGCAATAACAATTCAATGGACCCGTGCGATGCACGGGTCTCCAAACTAGTTCTTAGAAAAGCTTCATCAAACCATTATTACTTGAAAATTGCTCAATCACCACCCAAATTTCTTTTTCCCCCCCTAACTATCATTTTTACCCTTATAAATAAAAATTTGTGATGTATTCTCCAAACTGGAGTTCGGGTTATACGTCCCGAAATATTTCAAATTTCACCCCCCACGCGTGCACTTTGTGACGTTTAACCCGAACTCCAGTTCGGGGAATACATCACGAAGTGCTCAATTTTCCTGGCACCCCCAACTTAATTCGTGAGCTATTTCCCGAACCCCAGTTCGGGTTATAGCTCACAAAATATCTCGTTATATACTAACAACCCTCAGCTCACTTTTTCTTCCTTCTTCATTACTCTATCACACACTCTTTCTACTCTCTTGGGCGATTTTGGTACTTGGGTTTCACAAATCATCATTGGCGTTGTTGTTATAGCAACAAACAATCATTAAAGCGTTTACATAAGGTAATGTCCACTTTGAACCGATTCTTTTGTGTTGTTGTTGCTGTATGTTGTTCTAGCTGTCATGTCAAGCTAGTGTCAGAGCTGACACTAGTGTTTTTCGTGACCGAGCTCACGAACTGAGAGGTTCTGGTTGTACATTACGAACTGGTGGTCATATGCGCGCGCCTGGGCGAATTTTGTGGTGTTCATCGTGTTCTTCCTACATCTTACAAAGGTAATATTTCATACCACTATCTCTCTGAAAATGTGGTGTTAGTATGGAAGATTAGGACTTTTCTTTATGGATTTGATGAAAAAAAAGGATGAAAAGAGATAAAAGAGTGTATGGAACGATTTAGAACAAAAAAGGGAGTGGGGGGTTTTAATTCTGATCTGTTAAATATAAGCACCAGTTCGGGTTTTAGATACCGAACTGGGCTTCGTGACCTAGCTCACGAAATAAGTCTTATGGGGGGGCGCAAGGGGTCGGTTCGTGACATTTACCCCGAACCCCAGTTCGGTGTATAGGTCACGAACCACAACACTCGCGCCATGGGGGGTTTAAGCTTTGTGCAACACCCATGGTTCGGGATGTATGTCACGAACTGGGGTTCGGGACGTATGTCCCGAACTGCTTTCTTTGCCCAATTTCAAGGGCATTTTGGTGTTTTAGGGGGGTTTTAGAGAAATGTGGAGGGATGGGGGGGGGCAAAAGAGAAATTTTCTTATTACCTTTTCGGGCCCTTTGACAATTTCTACCATTATTACTTTTCGCGTCTTTTAACAATTTCTTCGCGTCTTTGAAAATGATCAGAATATTCTATTAGTTTGTACTCTAATTAGTAGCAAACAATTTTTTTGCCCCCACCATAAATAAAAATATTATGAAAAAAAACACAGTTCACTATATAACAAGCGAACTCAACCTCACCTCTGTTCGCATACTACATAACAAATTCATAGACTATTAACACACTGTTAACATAAGGAAGAAAGAAATCAGCCATGAAAGTGCCAAGACTAGAACTCCAAAATGCACAACAACAACAACAAGCTCAATCTCAATCTTAATTTGGTTTTGATGGTATTGAAGACGAAGAGTTGATTTTGATGGTATTGAAGACAGAGATGAGAAGAGAAAGACAATGTTGATGAAGAAGATAAAGTGCACAATGATTTCTTTCCCATGAATTTGAATTCATTCCCCATGAATTGAATTCATTGATGCAAAACTCATGCATTTTCTTCACCATCAATTGAATTCATGGAAGCAAAACATGGTTGCATAGAAAATAATATTTCCATTCTAAACTAAGGAACTATTTTTGAATTTATTGGACAGTGAAAAATGAAAAGGTAAATTTAGAAATGCAGGGGCGCGACATTTTAGGAGGCGAAAAATAGTTATCCATCAAACAAGCATTATTCAATGCATTTAGTTTTCGAAGGCCAAGCACACCCAAATTATTCGGCGACCCTGTCAGATTGCTCCCGCCAAAGATCAAACCCTGAACTTCACTCTACCCAACCCATATATCTCCAGCTCTTACTACTTGAGCTATCCTACGAAGACCGATCAGATTCATATGAAATAGTGATTTATTAGTTTTTAATTTAAGTAAATTCTTCGTAACACATCTTATTGAAATATGTATTGATATACTTTTGAAGTGGATGATTCTTATATATTTATAAATAGTGTTTTTAATTTTTCATTATATATATATATATATATATATATGGAATTGCTAACTACGATCCATGTGGGTCAACGTTAGCAACTATGACTCACATGAATTACTAAACGTTTCCCCAAAACTCTACTCGTGCGCCCCCCTTATTTCACTTTTCTTACTCAACAATGTTACACACGGGCATATTCGTCAAAAAAAAAAATTACACGGGCTTATACAACTCAAAATAAAATGTAAATTAGTATCTGAATCATGTCCAAATCAAAATACTCTTTTGCAATAGGGAAAAATTTATTTTGTTTTCCCCATACTTCCAAATCCTCCTTTTGCTTCATATTCACCATTGCACTAATCTCTCTAGCAAGGCCTCAAGAGGTTGTAACAAACCTCTTCTAATTCTTTTTCTTCCAACACATGCTGGAATATTGCAAAGAATAGTGAGTTCTCTCACCTTCTAGATGATACCCTTCTTTCTTTTCTTTAGGTTGATTTTTTTGTTGAATTAAAAGCAAGTTTTACCTTCTTCCTAGTCATAGATCAACAATGTAATTAATAGCAAAGAAAGAAACAAGGTATCAAAATAGTTTTTTCACAATTTTTCCAATGACTTGTGGTTCTTATAATGTGAGCTTGTACCGGATATTATGAGATTACATCAAGTCATTGTTTGGATACTTGTGAGTATCACGATCGATCAGCGACAACAAAACAGAGAGTGGTTCGACCGATTAACTGTTACATTTGAAATTTTTTTAGTTTGGGGATAAATCAACCCATAATTGTGCCATCATAACTTTGTCAAGTCACTCTTCTACCGTATATCGCTCGCCCCGTTTCCGTACCTCAAGTATATTGATATCCTTGTAACGGGATATCAATAAGATTACAATCTTGAATCGTTTCTCTAAATCCTCTAATTCTCCATAGCAAGTACTCAACTCTGCTCTTCTTGTATTCATTGGATAAAATATTGTTAAAATCCCGCATAATTAATACACTATAATAATGAATTGTCTTGAGCTAATGTGTGCAGGAGGTTCTAGGATGATCTTCTCCTGTCATCATCTAGGATACCGTAGAAAGTAGAAACAAATGAACCACCATAATGGAAAATTATTTTTCCTAATTTCAATATTGATGAAATAAGTGGAATTGATTAAATGACTTCGAAAGAGCGCCTTCCACAAACATGTCAATCCTTCGCTCCAACTCAATTTTACCTCAATTTTATAACCTGCAAAAGAATAATCAAACCCTAACCGAACACAAATATCCTCTAATTTATTTGCATGACCAAGAGTATCACATCAAAAATTAAACCCCGCTTGTATTATCGAACGAGATCGCGATTGGTAGCTAAGAATTGCACTCAGGTTATCCAGATCTCGACAGCTCTAATTTGATTATACTCAATTTTTCTTGCAGATAATCCACCGGTAAAAGTTCAACTATTGACCATTCTCTATTGTGCACGTCATAGTGGATTTATTGGCCACGTTGGCTGCCATGTCACCTGCTTCGCCGAGTAACATGCATCCAACTCACCCGATGTGTTGGCGGTGCTTGATAAATTTTCATTATATAGCTTCCATTTTAACCCCATGTTATATTTATTATTCCATCATAATTATCAAATTTATTTTCTACTGCTTATAAATAGACTCTCTGTCTCAAAAATCTCATCCCTCATAAACACACAAGCAAATATATTCAACAATAGTTGTTAAACCATATAGCTAGAAGAACAATATGAAGAGTACTTACATGTTTTTCACAGCCTTCTTAGTATTGGCATCTTGTGCCTTTGCATTTCATCCAAACCCTCTACAAGACTTCTATGTGGCGATCAATGACACAAAGACTACTGGTATGTATATATAACACAATATTGTATTTTATTCCCATTAGCAAGATACTTAAAGCTTACTTTGTTGACTTAATTACTTGAATTAATATATTAACATAAATTTTGTGAAATTGCTTAAGAGAATTTATGAATACAAATTTTTGACATTGTTCATAAGCTGTTTTTAGCTTATTTTTTATAATTTTTCCAAATAGGTTATAGATTATAAATTATATGAAATCAATTTAACTTTATTTTATCTTTTGTTTTCGAATAACTTATACACAAGCGCTGATAAACATTCGTGTTATAATCTACAAATAAACTGTTTATCCAAACAGAGTATTGTGTGAGAATAAGTAGGTATTTTAAATAGTCTTTGAAATTGTAACATCAATCTATTTAGTCGTTCAAATTTGCGAAATACGCACTCTGATCTATTTAGTTATGTACCAAAATTTTCCTTAGCAAAATTCAAATGTATTTGTTCCAGATTTGGACAAGATACATTTGACTACTTATTTTATATTTTTTTATTTGGTAAATAGATTGAAATGACAAAGTCATCATAAACTTACACAAATAAAGTAGATTGATTAGGGACCGAACCCCGATCATGAACGTCTGACATTTTCTGCCAATTGTGCAAGCACTACTTCTTTTATATTTAAAACCAGAGTAAGTATCAATTTTGATGGAGGGACTACATTGGTTGATAGATATTCTTTAATTTAAGAGACTAATTTGTTATTTCATAAATTGTAGGACCAAATTGATGAAATTTTCTTTAATGAATTTTATTTTCAGTGTTTTTGAAGGAAAAGTTCAACAAGGATCCAATGTTTGCTACATTAAGAGCATGTTTGGTTTCAATTCTAGAAGGTCTAGAATTGATTCTAGATGTGCAGAATCAATTCTGACATGTTTGGTTGATCTGAAGTAGAATTGATTCTGCTTCCAGAATTGATTCTACATGAAGCTAGGAATTGTAGCTTCTGGCTTCAGAATTGATTTTTATACTGAAATTTAAAGTTAACTCACTTTTAGTTGAATGTATCCAAATATAAATCAATTCTACTAAAATCAATTCTGACAAAATCAATTCTACCAAAATCAATTCTATCAAAATCAATTATATATAAAGTCAAACCAAACATACACTAAATGATTTCTTTTTCTCAGTAAAAGAAGGAAACACATCAAATTCATTTAGTTTAAAAGTGACCCCAGCTGTGGTTAAGAAGAAACTAAGATTAAGTAGTGCTCTTGCTCTCTCTTATGATCTCATTGAATTTGCACTTGGGGGACTAAATCCTCCACACATTCACTCCAGAGCTACCGAGATTATTATAGTGTTGAAGGGTACTCTTTATGTTGGTTTTTTCACTTCCAACCCACAAAAACGTCCCATTACCATTACAGAAATACTCAACAGAGGAGTCGTTTTTGTGTTTCCAATTGGTGTCCTTCACTTCCAATTAAACGTGGGTTCTGGAAATGCAGTTGCCATAGTTGGACATAATAGTCATAATTCTTGGGTCATCACTATTGTTAACATTTTAATAGGGTCTAATCTAAAATTATATTCCGAAATTCTCACCAATGCTTTTCAAGTGGATGATGAAATAGTTGACAATCTTCGAAAACAATTTTGGTTGGACAATTAGAATTGGAAGTCATGTTATATGCTTGAATCAAAACAATTATTATTAGTTTTGTTTTTTTTTCCTTCTCATGTGTAAGGTTGGATGCACCTTGGTTGCATTCATATTTGAATAAAATGTTTACCATTGAATCAATATTTGAATTTATTGTTATATATTATCAAGTTCTTGAATTCTTATGCGATTAGTTTTACATTAACAAGTTTAAATTGACAATGATTGTTTAGACCAATTCTTCTACATAAAAATCATTTTTCTTAACAAATGACTCCAAATTCTTTAAGTTAAAATTATAGGTAAAAATTTTAACAAATATTGAACACAAAATTTCTATATTCCTAAATAAATATCATGACCACATTTGTAATAGTGACGACATAAATTACTTTTCCTTTAATTTACTAAATTATAATACTCGTTGAACCGAGTTGTTCATATTATAAACATTGGATATGCGCTCTGTTTGACCAGATTCGTAATACATTCATATATACTCTCTAAATTAAATATATAAATGACGTCTTACAACACTCTAAGACTCTTATATAACTGTATAAGAGGAGGAAAAATCAAATAAACTAAAAGTGTATTCAACATTTGCATTGTAACGAAGAACTTGAGTTCGTATATTTAGTTTTGGATTCTTTGCTTAATGTAATTTCAATAAATTTGAACAATTGAATCCTAGTCCTTTTTTCCCCCTTAAGTTGTTGTTGTTAATGAATTAGTCTTTTTGTTGGTATTTCACGTGTGAGTTGAGTCCCACATCGGATGGAATAATAGATGTTGAACACTTTATAAATGAGAGGACCCATAAACCTATTGCCTTAAAGTTTTGGGTAAAAGTGTGGTGTGAAACTCACTTTCAAAATGCCCTAAAGTATTGACAGAGAGTACATCGATTAGATCTTAAATGGGGCGGTTTTATGTAAGATGATATGCAAGTTTAATAGAAGGTATTTATGTCTATATGTTAACTTCGACTCGCTCAACACTAAGTGATATCAATATCTTGAGAATTTGTCGGATGCACTTAGCCTTTTGCTAGTTTTGCAAGTGTCTTTCCTGTCATTAAGTCAAGTAGGATGTTGTTGTGGCTTATTTTAGAGAGTTGGTAGTATTCTGCTGTCAACCCTAATGTTCATGTAAATTTAGTTAACTTATATTTATGCACATTACATTAACTTAGATTACAGAATAAGGATAAAAACAAATTGAGTCTACATAATGAATATTTAGTTTATGTATTCCATTTAAACTCACTTTACGTATATGTTTACTAATGTTTAGTTCACATATATTTTCGCACACTAAATAAAAACAATTTACTAATTACCAATACATTTCGCTAGATTCTGGGCCTCTATTTGTGGTTTGTGCCTGATTTGTTTGGACTCTGTTTATTTTATTTTCTGTTTTTATTATTTTTTCGTTTGTTTACCTTATGCATTTTTATTTATATATAATGTTTTATTATTTTACTGCATTTTATTTACTTTTCAGTATTATTCAATTTGGTTGTAATATTTAGTTTAGATTTATTTTTATTTTATTTACTTTCTAGCAATTAGATTTTTTTTTTGAACACGCTTCTAGCAATTAGATTTAGAATGTAATTAAGAAAAAATATAACTCAATTGTAACTTGCCTAGCATATAATGGAATTGCATTGCATCTCATGTTTATTTTCCGCAAAAAATTAGTGTCTATATAAGAAATGATGTAACCCTCTAAAGGATGAAAAAATTGCATTGCATGCATATTTACTTTTATCGCTTTCTGCATAAACGCCTAGAATTTCATTTCCAAGAGAAAAGACTCGTAATTGTTTCACCAATGTTCATGAGAATCTTAGTTGCTTATGAAACATCAACTACATTAGGGCCGTTACACCAATGTTTTTGCTTTGTTTAATTTTATTAGGAGACATGGTTTGGACTTGTTTTTATTGTCAAGTATGGTGTTGTGTCTAGTCTCTGGTGTGTGTCATCAAGTATGGATTTTAATGACATAAACGATTACAATGTTATGATACGGGGAGTAGAAACTCTCATAACATCCTCTAAACACAATTGCTCTAAACTGGACGGTGGCGTATCAAAATAAGAGAAACATTGCATCGAACATCCCATTGAAGATAAAGCATTAGCAACCTTATTTGTTTCATGGTGGACTTGAGAAATTCGATCATTTTGATCCATGTGAATTAAGTACTTTATTCTTGTTTTGATTGACTTAAATGTATTTATTATCATATATTTTCTGAAACTGTTTAAAAGAATTTATGAAAACAATTTATGACATTGCTGATAAGTTGTTTTCAACTTATTTTTATAATTTTTCCAAGATAGGTTTTGAAAATAGGTTACAGCTTAATTTTACGAAATCAATTTAACTTCATTTTAACTATTACAATAGAATAGCTTATACATAAGTGCTGATAAATGTTTTTGTTGTAAGCTACAACAATTACATTTCTATACTTCATAGTTAAGGGAAAATCGCACTGCCTTGCTTACTTGATGATTCTATTTGCTAATGGTTTGGTTGCCGCTATGTCGATCCTTCTGATCAACTCTCATTTATGCATTGGTACTGCAATTTTGTGGGTTGTTATTGTTATTACAACATCAATTTGCATGAAGCATCATCTCTATATGCAGTTGAAGACATTGGTCGAGTTTTTTCACGGGAACTCATCCTCCGTATCAAACGTGTAATGACTCTTTCTACTCTCATTTTCATTTGATGAGTTGAGACAATTGTAGGATTTTGTGGATATTTGTTTGTTTGTAATTCTGGCTATAGCATTTTGAATTCTAGGCAAACCAATTTTCAAAGGTTTTGACTTTGCATTATTACAATTTCTTAGTGGATACTTCTCTTTATTGAAGAGGATTTATAGGATTTGATAACTGTCAATATCTTTGATTCAAATATGTTCAAATCTTATCTTTATGAGTATGTTTTGCTTTGGTTAATTTTAATTGGATGCATGGTTAAGACTTGCTTTTAATGTCAAGTATGATGTTGACTGTTGTGTCTAGTCTCTAGTGTGTGTCATGAAAGATTACATGGTTATAATATGTGTTTAGACAACATAAACACTAAAGTGTTCATGAGAAACTAAAATTTGATTTTTTTTTTTATTGTTTTTAAATTTTTATTATTCATAATAGTGAATATTGAATTATTTTTATGAAAAAATATAAAAATTAGTATAATGTTTATAAAAAATGAAATTATGATTTTTTTTATGTAATTATGTTCTCTAAAATATAGAAATAATAAATAACTCCTTAATTTTTAAAAATAATTATTTATATATGATTTTAGGGATCAAGTGTACCGGTACATCATAATTTTTCTAATGTACCGTTGAAACTCCTATATTTATGCTTTGTGAGTTGAGCCATACAATTGTAACTTCCGTCTTGAAGAGGATTTAGTGATACTTTGTTTGTTTAGAGATTTCATGTTTACAATTTCTTATAGGAAATGACAGAACATGAATTAAGTTTTTTTTTTGTTTGTTTTGGATCAATTTTGGTTTGAACATGACTTAAGTTATAATAACAATCAAATTGATCATTAAAAAAATTAATTAAATACTTTAAAATAATACTCTATTTGTACTAACTATAAAAGACTTAAAATCATTAACAATTATTTCGAACTAATATTTGAACAAATTTGTTGACAAAAAAAAGTTTTATTATATTTCACATATACTAAAACGAGAATATTTTGATCAAATTCTAAAATGAGAATGGTTATTCTTAATTGAAAATAGTTGTGATTTTTTTTAATGATGTGGACACCATAAATTTTACTATTGATAATGAAGTTGTGGTTTACTAATATAAAAAAAAAAAGAGCTTTAAAATTTATAATTACTTTATATCTTTAAATTAATAGGTAAATGAATATTTTTTAAAAGATATTTCATTTTGTATCATTTATTTAATAATAATGACTAAATATTTTTTTTATCAAAAACACAATTTGACTTTTTTTTATTACTCAAAAAATGAATATTGACCTTTTTAATGAAAAATTTAAAAAATTAGTATAATGTTTATAAACAAGAAAATTGTATTTTTTTCTTACACAATAGTTTTCTTTTGAATAAAATAGTTGAAAAATAACTTTTTAATTCATAAAAATGATGTTTATTATTTTAATGATCATGTATTTAAATTTTTAGAGGTATTGATTATATATATATATATATATATATATATATATATATATATATACACACACACACACACGAAAAGTAATATTTTTTTAAAAACATGTATATGCTAGTAGTATAACAAAATTGGAAAAATTTAGATGTATTTTTTTAGGTGCTTTTTGTATGGTTTTTAATATAAGAAACTATAATTTCATTAAATTCATGATATTCTCAAAATTTGTTATAACCATCAAAAATAAATATTAAGAACTCCAATTGTGACCACAGTCGAGGTTGGGGCAGCCTACTGAAAATTCCCAATGACTTCCACGGCGGTGCACATTAATATAATTATAATTAAATAAAATTGATAGATTATAATATTATTTTATACTATTGAGCTTATAAATATTTTTTTTGTTATTGGGCTTCTACAAATTTGGTATTCTAGCCTTTTTGTTTCTTTTTTTATTAAGTTTTGTTTATAATCACTACAACATTTTCGTTCTACAACAACGTCAAAAAACCGTTGCAAAAAATGAAAAAATTGTTTCCTTAAGTTACCAGAACGGTTTCGAAACTGTTGTATACTGAGGCGTTGTCTTAGCTTTTTAGAACGGTTTTTAACCCAACCGCAACGGCAAATGAAAAAGCGTAGTCTTAGCTGTCTATTATAGAACGGTTTTAAATCGTTGAGATAGGTTCATATTGCAGAACGGTTTTTCGCTCATATCCCAACAGGGTTACACCGTTGCTTTCATAAAAACCGTTCTCATAGACCTATTTAAAATGCATCATTATAAGCTACCACATCACTTAATCACCGTTGTGAAAAATATTTTTTTAATAAAAAAAAAACTGCTGCAAATCATTATACTGAATATTAATTACAATTAAATATCATTCATATCAAATATACTTGTTCAAAATAAAGTACATATAGGCTTTAATGTATATAGTCTAAGACATTATATCATCATTGAGCACAATGTAAATAACTTTCAAAATAACCATTATCTTTTTAGAAAAAGAAAACTTAAACATCATCATCTATCTCTCTATCTTGTGCTTCCAAATTTTGAAATTCTTCATCCAAGTCGTATCATTATTCTTTCGAAGCAACAACATCATTATTTAACTTTTTAAAATTTATTTATAAAATTATTTTACATCATTATATATATATATATATATATATATATATATATATATATATATATTAACTTATACTTAATTTAATGGATTATCTTTTTAAATAATAATCTAGTCATTAACATATAAAGTGATTTATTGGACTGTTTAAATAAGTTGGATAGATCAATTATATACATTAATTTTAAATGGATTAATTAAATTCAATCTCGTCTTTAATATATATTTGATGGATAAATTAGATGGATAAATAAATAGATGAATTAGATGGATAGTAGATTCGATGGATCCACTTGCTACCACAATCACATCAAATAAGTCTACTATTTTATAATGTTAGTCCATTCTTGTAGTTACATAATAAAATTAATAATATGAAGAATCTGCAAAACAATGGACATTCATTGAAAGTAACTTAAAACAATATTACATGAATCACAACTCCCAGCAATGACTAAATAATTAATTATAATTTTGTTTCATAAAAAGTGAAAAATCACTTATTTATTTAAATTTAACATTGGGTCAAAATAGGTCTTGAATCCAAATTCAAGAAACTTGTTATTTAATTATTAGACATATATCTATTAAGTAATCAAATATGAGTATATCTGAAACCAATATCACAAAATTGCATTTCCTATATATTTGATGACTCAATCACATGAACATAAACACCAAAGCCATTCGCATGAAAAATAACAAATACAAGCTCGGCTAAGTAATAAGAATATATAACCTGATAGTTATAGTTTCAAGGCTTCAATCATATTGTTTCCTTTAAATATTTATGCATCCTCTTAGTTACTCACTATGTACAAATGTATGGCAATGACTGTCGGTGTAAGCCCTAGAGGCCAAGACTTTTAGTATTTGTATTGAATTAATTATTAATGATATAAAGTTCTATTTATTAATAACATATAAGGCATTTCTTTCATTGTGTTTGTAAGAGTTCAAAGTAATGAAATCCCTAGAATAAACAGTCCGTTTAATATTAAGTATGACTTAATCATGAGACTAAATTAAACATAAGGACGCTATTCTTAAAGTATCCGTAGTCGAGCTTTAAGGTGAAATTCGGGATAACCTTAAAGCATAAAGACTATTATGAAGATAGACTGATGATCGCATCTCATGGATCATAGGATAGGGAGTTATCAAGTCTTGACATAAGTATAAAATATTAGAAGTAATATTTATACTGGATTGACCCGCCATAAGAGTACTACATGCCAAGTTATGCAAAGTGTCATAAGCTACTCTTATTGATAAATGGTGTAAAACCGCCCTTAGACCTGAAACCACCCTTGTACCCAAGATGTGGAGTTAAGTGCTTTGTTACTGTTCTAACGTTGTCTGTAACAGGATAACTATAAAGGCAGTTAATGGGTACTTCACAAAGCATGCTGTGGGGCAGCAGTGTCCTAGATGGAATTTGCCAATCCTGCATAACAGGATAAATGTCATGGGCACAATATTGAACTGGACAAAGATGACACCAAGTATGCTTTGTGTTCAATATAGACATAAGGGGCAAAGGGGCAATTATACACGCACGTATCATAGTAAAGGTTATGTTTAGATCACATGTAATTTCTCATGACTTGGGTAGCAATGATGTCTTGCTAGATACCTCTCATTGTTTATTATATTAAATGGAAATTTAATATAATTGCCAACGTCATGGAAACCTACAGGGTCACACACATAAGGACAGTCTAAATATTGAGAGAATTAAGGAACACCGTAAAGTACGGTGAGTATGCAAAGTGATAAGGGTATCACGGTAATTAAACAAATAAGATACACCGTAGTGTACGGTGGGAGCGCGCGCACATGAGCATGCACACTCATGTGAGGCGCGCGCGCCCAAAGATATCTTTTAGAAGATATTGTTTTATTTTATTTGTTTGTTTGCTTTTTGTCCAAGATAAAAGATTTATTTTGTTTCATGAGAAACATCTATAAATAGAGAACTCTTGGCATAAGCTCAATACACCAAAAAGCATTAAGAAATATTTTAGAGTTGGAAACCCTAAAATAATTCCTCTCTCAATATTCTTGAAAGCCTTCATAAATAAGGGCTAGCACTCTTTTGAAGGTGACCGTTCGTGTGGACTGAGTAGAGGCGTTGTTCTTCGTCATCAACGCTCGTGATCGAATCTTGTTCGTGGCTTCAAGGGTTCTACTTTACTAGAGGTAACAAACCCTAAACACATAACATGCTCATTCGTAAGGATCAAACAAAGGAAAATTTTGAAATTCCGCTGCTTTACCGTTACTATTTTCCTTCAGTGGTATCAGAGCCACTTACGAAACCATGTTTATGATGTTTGTTATATCTTGTTATAAATAATTTAATTTGATTAAAATACCTAACAAGATAAGAATGAAGAATTAGATTCTAATTGATCAAGAGATTTGTATATGATACAAATTGAGGATGTTGCAAATAAAAGTATATTGGATATACTAGGGTTAATGAATAAAGGTATATTTGATATACTAGGGTTCATGACAAAAGGTATATTAGATATACTAGGGTTCATGATGAACACAAGAGTTGTGTTGTGCTGAAAAATGTTTTCAGAATTCGCCGAAATCGTGGCATGATTTACGAAATCGCGCTACGACGTGCGCGACATCCTGACGCGGTCGCCCAGCGAGCGCTGGCGAGCTAGCTGGCGAGTGAACCAGTAGCTGCTCGCTGGCTGGCGAGCCCTGGCGACCAAAACAGTAGCTGCTCGCCGGCTGGCGAGCTCCGGCGAGCCCTGGCGAGCTGTGCAACCAAAAACTTGACAAAAATCACGATTTATGAAATTGTGATACGACTGTGTCCGTTATGAACGGTATGATCAAGATCTAAAATTTGATTTTAAGTAACACAACTTTAACTAATGATAAAGTATGTTTGTTGAAGATGATTAGTTGTGGCTTCTTTTGAACTAAAACCTTTTAAGATAAACTCTCTCATTGGCTTGAGAGAACTAATGCCATAACTAACAATCTTGCATATTATTGTTGCATATAAGAGCGTCTTATATGTTTAACAAGGCGGTGAGATTGAAACTAAATAAATACCCCTCAAGAGACACATAAGAAACTAATGAAGAAGATGTAAGTTTCGCCCACGCGAAGTGCGTTTTCTTTATTGAGTAAAATATGTGAATATTAAGTTAATGCTTTCCAAGTTATAGAACTCATCAAGACTAGTATCAAACAATGTGGTTTTCGCCCACGCGATGGTGCGTTGTTTGCATTAGTAAGGTGCGATGGGATAAATGTAATATCCAACTTCTATAACATGGGTCAAACTTAACTAAACAAGCTATGATAAGATTATACAAAGTTTAGAAGCAAGCGTTGGGTATAATTCATATGATGAATTAGAATAAAGAGTTGTTCACCCAATGGAGACATTCGAGAATTGCATGAGATGTAATTGGAAGGAGTTCCTACCTAAATAGCTAAGTCTTATGTTATCCGCCCACGCGGACTTAAGGCAAAGTGAAATATGGATCTCGACCCACTAGAAAATCTTCAAACGGGATTTTCCGAATCAAATGATGAGGGTCATTTGTTTTGAATAAAATAGTGGGAGCATATTTAGTTAAAGACCTAATTAAATATGATAATACAATACTTATATTTTCACTTCTTTATGTAGATAACCATGTCATCAAATACATCAAACAACATTTTGCGATCAATCCTTGACAAAGAGAAATTGAATGGTTCAAATTTTCTTGATTGGCACCGTAATCTGAGGATTGTCCTCAAGCATGATAATAAGCTGTATGCCATAGAGGAAGCTGTTCCTGAAGAGGAGCCTGCTCATAATGCTCCTAGGGCTGAAAGAGATGCTTATAAGAAGCGTGTTGATGATGCTAATGAGGCTGCTTGCCTCATGTTGGCAACCATGAATTTGGAGTTGCAAAAACAACATGAAAACATGAGTGCCGTTGAAATGATCACACACTTGAAAACCCTTTATGCGGAGCAAGCCCGACATGAAAGGTTTGAAGTGTCGAAATCCCTTTTTCAATGCAAGTTGTCCGAGGGATCCCCAGTAGGTCCTCACGTACTCAAAATGATTGGGTATGCGGGAAACCTAGAGAGATTGGGATTCCCACTTGATAAGGAACTTGTAACTGATGTTATCTTGCAATCGTTGCCGGATAGCTTCAGTCAGTTTATCCTAAATTTCAATATGAATAATATGGATAAAACTCTTCCTGAATTGCTAAGCATGTTGAGAACTGCCGAGAAAAACATGAAGGATAATGGGAAATCAATACTGATGGCCAGTAATGAGAAAAAGCATCGCAAGAAGCCTGCAAAGAAAGGGGGCAAGTGGAAAGGCAAAGGAGTTGCCAATCCAAAACCAACTGCTCCTGCTTTGAAACCTCAAGGAGGCATATCAAAGGAAGGCAATTGCTTCCATTGTGGTAAGACCGGACATTGGAAGAGAAATTGCCCAAAGTACCTGGAAGATAAAAAGAAAGGAGTAGCTCCTACTACTTCAGGTATTTTTGTTATAGAAATTAATTTATCTACTTCTACATCATGGGTATTAGATACTGGATGTGGTTCTCACATGTGTACAAATGTGCAGGAACTCAAGGAGAGTAGAAGATTGGCAAAGGGTGAAGTTGACCTACGAGTTGGCAATGGAGCAAAAGTTGCTGCTTTAGCTGTAGGAACTTATAGTTTAGCTTTACCTAGTGGTTTAATAATTCAATTAGAGAATTGCTATTATGTACCTGCCATTAGCACAAATATTATCTCCGTTTCTTGTTTGGACAAGTTTGGTTTTTCATTTATAATAAAGAACAATTGTTGCTCTATTTGCTTAAATGATATATTCTATGCTAGCGCTCAAATGTATAATGGACTATATGTCCTTGATCTTGAAACGCGAATCTATAACATCAATACAAAAGGATGAAACCTAATGAGTTGAATCCTAGTTACCTTTGGCATTGTCGTTTAGGCCATATAAATGAGACACGCATCTCCAAACTCCATAAAGATGGACTTTTGGACTCTTTTGATTTTGAATCATATGATACATGTAGATCTTGTTTAATTGGGAAGATGACAAAGACCCCATTCACAAGAAAAGGTGAAAGGGCTAATGATCTTTTGGCACTCATACATACCGATGTGTGTGGGCCATTAAATATACCTGCTAGAGGTGGTTTTTCATACTTCATAACATTTACTGATGATTTTAGTAGATATGGATATGTGTATCTAATGAAACATAAATCCGAATCATTTGAAAAGTTCAAAGAATTCAAGAATGAAGTACAAAACCAACTAGGCAAGAATATTAAAACACTTCGATCAGATCGAGGTGGTGAATATTTAAGCCAAGAATTCAATGACCATCTAAAAGAATGTGGTATCGTATCACAACTAACTCCTCCCGGAACACCACAATGGAATGGTGTATCCGAGAGAAGAAATCGAACCTTGTTAGACATGGTGCGATCAATGATGAGTCATGCGGATCTTCCAAACTCCTTTTGGGGACATGCCCTATTAACAGCAGCTTATACACTAAACCGCGTTCCATCCAAAAAGGTCGATAAGACACCATATGAGATATGGAGTGGCAAGAAACCACATATGTCTTACATGAGGATTTGGGGTAGTGAGGTTTATGTTAAAAGACAAATTTCAACTAAACTCGAACCTAAATCTGACAAATGCCTATTTGTGGGATATCCTAAAGAAACAAGAGGATATTATTTCTATAATCCTTCCGAGGGCAAAGTGTTTGTCGCTCGAACTGGATTCTTCTTGGAGAAAGATTTCATCTCCAAAGGAACCAGTGGGAGGAATGTAGAACTTGAAGAAATTCAAGAACCACAAAATATTGAGCATTATATGGAGGAATTTGAGCAGCAACCACAAGAAGTTGTGGAAGAACAACCTGCTCAAGTAGAACAAGTCCAGCGTAGGTCAAACATGATACGTCACGAACCAGAGAGATATGGGTATCTCATAACTGATCAAGGTGACATATTATTCATGGATCAAGATGAGCCTGTAACCTACCAAGAGGCCATAACTGGTCCTGAATCTGAGAAGTGGCTAGAAGCCATGAAATCTGAAATGGATTCCATGTACACAAATCAAGTTTGGAACTTGGTGGAGCCTCCTGTGGGAGTTTGTCCTATAGGGTGCAAGTGGGTCTTCAAAAAGAAGACCGACATGGATGGTAAAGTAAGTACCTATAAAGCAAGACTAGTTGCTAAAGGATATAAACAAGTTCATGGTATTGACTATGATGAAACCTTTTCACCAGTTGCAATGCTTAAATCTGTTCGGATTTTACTTGCTATCGCTGCATATTATGATTATGAAATATGGCAAATGGATGTCAAAACAGCTTTCCTAAATGGAAACCTCCTTGAGGATGTGTACATGACACAACCTGAAGGTTTTGGCATACCAAATGAATCTCATAAAATATGCAAATTACAACGATCGATCTATGGATTGAAGCAAGCTTCCAGAAGCTGGAATCTTCGCTTTGATGAAACTGTAACAAG
This sequence comes from Trifolium dubium, assembly GCA_951804385.1. Classification (NCBI taxonomy): domain Eukaryota; kingdom Viridiplantae; phylum Streptophyta; class Magnoliopsida; order Fabales; family Fabaceae; genus Trifolium; species Trifolium dubium. Next base: position 4,281,942 of record OX638065.1, on the reverse strand, counting down.
TTATGGATTCATTAAAAATGAAGATGAACCTTGTGTCTACAAGAAGGTTAGTGGGAGCATGATCGTTTTCTTAGTATTATATGTAGATGACATATTACTAATTGGAAACGATGTGCCTACCTTACAACAAGTAAAGACTTGGTTAGGAAAGTGCTTTTCTATGAAAGATCTTGGTGAAGCAGCCTATATATTAGGAATAAGGATCTATAGAGATAGACCACAGAAACTGCTTGGCCTAAGTCAAAGTACATACATAGATAAAGTGTTAAGACGCTTTAGTATGAATAATTCCAAGAAAGGATTCATACCTATGAATCATGGCTTAAGTCTTTCGAAGACACAATGCCCTTCTTCTAAAGAAGAAAGGGAACGCATGAATGAGGTTCCATATGCATCAGCCATTGGATCTATCATGTATGCCATGCTATGTACTCGACCGGATGTCTCGTATGCTTTAAGCACAACGAGCAGATACCAATCTGATCCCGGTGAAGCTCATTGGAAAGCTGTCAAAGATATCCTTAAGTACTTGAGAAGGACTAAGGACTCATTATTGATATATGGCGGATTGGAAGAGCTTACGGTAATAGGTTACACCGACGCTAGCTTCCAAACCGATAAAGATGATTTTAAATCGCAATCTGGTTATGTGTTTTGCCTAAATGGCGGTGCTGTTAGCTGGAAAAGTTCAAAGCAAGAAACGGTAGCTGATTCTACAACAGAGGCTGAGTATCTTGCTGCATCAGATGCGGCAAAAGAAGCGGTTTGGATCAAAAAGTTCATAACTGAACTTGGCATAATCCCTAGCATTGTGGATCCCATTGAACTATACTGTGATAACAATGGAGCGATCGCACAAGCTAAGGAGCCTAGATCTCACCAACGGTCCAAACACATACTCAGGCGTTTTCATCTCATTCGAGATATTATAAATAGAGGGGACGTGAAAATATGCAAAGTATCTACACTTGACAACATAGCTGATCCACTAACAAAGCCTCTTGCGCAGTTGAAGCATGATGGGCATACTAGATCTATGGGCATTAAAAGAATGCCTGATTGGCTCTAGTGCTAGTGGGAGATTGTTGGTGTAAGCCCTAGAGGCCAAGACTTTTAGTATTTGTATTGAATTAATTATTAATGATATAAAGTTCTATTTATTAATAACATATAAGGCATTTCTTTCATTGTGTTTGTAAGAGTTCAAAGTAATGAAATCCCTAGAATAAACAGTCCGTTTAATATTAAGTATGACTTAATCATGAGACTAAATTAAACATAAGGACGCTATTCTTAAAGTATCCGTAGTCGAGCTTTAAGGTGAAATTCGGGATAACCTTAAAGCATAAAGACTATTATGAAGATAGACTGATGATCGCATCTCATGGATCATAGGATAAGGAGTTATCAAGTCTTGACATAAGTATAAAATATTAGAAGTAATATTTATACTGGATTGACCCGCCATAAGAGTACTACATGCCAAGTTATGCAAAGTGTCATAAGCTACTCTTATTGATAAATGGTGTAAAACCGCCCTTAGACCTGAAACCACCCTTGTACCCAAGATGTGGAGTTAAGTGCTTTGTTACTGTTCTAACGTTGTCTGTAACAAGATAACTATAAAGGCAGTTAATGGGTACTTCACAAAGCATGCTGTGGGGCAGCAGTGTCCTAGATGGAATTTGCCAATCCTGCATAACAGGATAAATGTCATGGGCACAATATTGAACTGGACAAAGATGACACCAAGTATGCTTTGTGTTCAATATAGACATAAGGGGCAAAGGGGCAATTATACACGCACGTATCATAGTAAAGGTTATGTTTAGATCACATGTAATTTCTCATGACTTGGGTAGCAATGATGTCTTGCTAGATACCTCTCATTGTTTATTATATTAAAGGGAAATTTAATATAATTGCCAACGTCATTGAAACCTACAGGGTCACACACATAAGGACAGTCTAAATATTGAGAGAATTAAGGAACACCGTAAAGTACGGTGAGAATGCAAAGTGATAAGGGTATCACGGTAATTAAACAAATAAGATACACCGTAGTGTACGGTGGGAGCGCGCGCACATGAGCATGCACACTCATGTGAGGCGCGCGCGCCCAAAGATATCTTTTAGAAGATATTGTTTTATTTTATTTGTTTGTTTGTTTTTTGTCCAAGATAAAAGATTTATTTTGTTTCATGAGAAACATCTATAAATAGAGAACTCTTGGCATAAGCTCAATACACCAAAAAGCATTAAGAAATATTTTAGAGTTGGAAACCCTAAAATAATTCCTCTCTCAATATTCTTGAAAGCCTTCATAAATAAGGGCTAGCACTCTTTTGAAGGTGACCGTTCGTGTGGACTGAGTAGAGGCGTTGTTCTTCGTCATTAATGCTCGTGATCGAATCTTGTTCGTGGCTTCAAGGGTTCTACTTTACTAGAGGTAACAAACCCTAAACACATAACATGCTCATTCGTAAGGATCAAACAAAGGAAAATTTTGAAATTCCGCTGCTTTACCGTTACTATTTTCCTTCAATGACAACATGATCCGATTATAGGTTATTCAATCTGTAATGCACATCAGATTCTGACATCGCAGGATTCCATCCCTATGGATGAGGATGCATATCTCATTTGGCACAAAAAGATTCCTTGGGAAGTTTATGTATTTGCATGGTGTCTGCTGTCGTGACAAGTTACCAACAAAGGTCAATTTAGCTCACCGTGACATCATTACTACAGATGACCTCTTATGTGTGTCCGGGTGCGGGGGTGTTGAGTCAACTCAACATTTATTTCACTCCTGCAGCCTCTTCGGCTCTCTAGCTGTTAGTTCGTTCGTGAATTGGTTTATCGTCGGTGGATCCTCATGACCTCGCAGAGTACTTCCTTAAGTTTATTTATTCCTCATGCATGTAGCATTTGTGCGCGGCGTTCTTTTTTATAACTTGTTTGGCTTTTATGTGTCTGGATACTATGGAATGAAAGGAATCAAAGAGTTTTTAAAAACACGGCGAAGTCTTTACCTCAGCTATGGATAAAGCCAAGTTGTACGCATATTGGTGATTTTAGGAAGCTCACATTAATCTAGTTTCAAACATTCATTGGTGGTGTTTGGGTTCACTTACTTGTTTAGGTATCGTCTAATTCTTTAGTTTATGTTGTTGTACGTAACTATTATGTAACTTAATTTCTATTTTGGTACACCTTTTTCCGGGACGACATTATTAATATACATCTTATTTTTGTTTGTTCAAAAAAAATTACTCATCATGTAGCTTCATATTAATAACACAATCATTTATCTCAACCAAAAATGATAATCCTAACCAATCCAATTTAAAAACAAAGATAATTCCTTAAGTTTGTTGTAGAATTTGACCTAGAATTATATGAATAATGAATAATCACATCATCAAATAAATATTAGAATAAAATAAAGTAAAGTAAAAATCATAAATTTTATCTTAAAATTGTTGTAAAGTGAAGTCGACCGCTACAAAATAGATAGCCATGAAATCACTAATGATGAATAACCTGCAAATTGGTAATTAACGTGAGACATGATGTAGTTAATGTTCTTAAAGATTTATCCGTCTCATAAGCGTAAATCTCTCAGGATTCAACAAATTCTTTTTAAATATGAATAATACTCGAAGTGACAAAACAACTTTTTTTTATTTGAACAGCAAAATAATATTAATAATAGCCAATCTCCGCACAAGATGAACAGAGATCGGTAGAAGAGAAATTACACAAAGGTGTCGTATATAGACGGAACACTGATAATACCCAAACAAATACCACCTAATAGAGTATCACATCTAATCCCATATTTAGAAGGACACTCCTTAGCTTACAAAACACCAGAAATTACATCAATTCGACACAAAAAAATATCTCTGAATGCTAACTCCGAACTCGAATCAAAAGTGAACGACCCATCAGAATCCAAAAGACAGCTTCTTGAATCAATAGTTAATGGAACAATGGTAGAAAAATAACCTAGGCAGATAGGTCTAAGCACGCAATTCCTCTCCATACAATACCGACGCAGTAAAGGTTAACTAAATACTAAGACACCAGCAAATATCAACATATTTGAAAACTCAACAGAGACTCAAAAAATGAATCCTGCAAATCTCAACAGATTTGGAAAACGGTCAGAGAATCATAGTATTATAGGAAACCAATCCCACACGGCATGGCATCGCCCATACATCGTAAACTACCACAATTGAAACTCATCACCAAACCATAACAACCACCTCCTCATCACAAACCAGCACAACTCCATCTCAACAAGCACCACGACACCACCACAGCCAGCACCAATATAGATGTAAAGTGAAGTCGACCGCTACAAAATAGATAGCCATGAAATCACCAATGATGAATAACCTGCAAATTGGTAATTAACCTGAGACATGATGTAGTTAATGTTCTTAAAGATTTATCCGTCTCATAAGCGTAAATCTTTCAGGATTCAACAAATTCTTTTTAAATATGAATAATACACGAAGTGACAAAACAACTTTTTTTTATTTGAACAGCAAAATAATATTAATAATAGCCAATCTCCGCACAAGATGAACAGAGATCGGTATAAGAGAAATTACACAAAGGTGCCGTATATAGACGGAACACTAATAATACCCAAACAAATACCACCTAATAGAGTATCATATCTAATCCCATATTTAGAAGGACACTCCTTAGCTTACAAAACACCAGAAATTACATCAATTCGACACAAAAAATATCTCTGAATGCTAACTCCGAACTCGAATCAAAAGTGAACGGCCCATCAGAATCCAAAAGACAGCTTCTTGAATCAATAGTTAATGGAACAATGGTAGAAAAATAACCTAGGCAGATAGGTCTAAGCACGCAATTCCTCTCCATACAGTACCGACGCAGTAAAGGTTAACTAAATACTAAGACACCTGCAAATATCAACATATTTGAAAACTCAACAGAGACTCAAAAAATGAATCCTGCAAATCTCAACAGATTTGGAAAACGGTCAGAGAATCATAGTATTATAGGAAACCAATCCCACACGGCATGGCATCGCCCATACATCGTAAACTACCACAATAGAAACTCATCACCAAACCATAACAACCACCTCCTCATCACAAACCAGCACAACTCCATCTCAACAAGCACCACGACACCACCACAGCCAGCACCAATATAGATGTAAAGTGAAGTCGACCGCTACAAAATAGATAGCCATGAAATCACCAATGATGAATAACCTGCAAATTGGTAATTAACCTGAGACATGATGTAGTTAATGTTCTTAAATATTTATCCGTCTCATAAGCGTAAATCTCTCAGGATTCAACAAATTCTTTTTAAATATGAATAATACACGAAGTGACAAAACAACTTTTTTTTATTTGAACAGCAAAATAATATTAATAATAGCCAATCTCCGCACAAGATGAACAGAGATCGGTATAAGAGAAATTACACAAAGGTGCCGTATATAGACGGAACACTAATAATACCCAAACAAATACCACCTAATAGAGTATCATATCTAATCCCTTATTTAGAAGGACACTCCTTAGCTTACAAAACACCAGAAATTACATCAATTCGACACAAAAAATATCTCTGAATGCTAACTCCGAACTCGAATCAAAAGTGAACGGCCCATCAGAATCCAAAAGACAGCTTCTTGAATCAATAGTTAATGGAACAATGGTAGAAAAATAACCTAGGCAGATAGGTCTAAGCACGCAATTCCTCTCCATACAGTACCGACGCAGTAAAGGTTAACTAAATACTAAGACACCTGCAAATATCAACATATTTGAAAACTCAACAGAGACTCAAAAAATGAATCCTGCAAATCTCAACAGATTTGGAAAACGGTCAGAGAATCATAGTATTATAGGAAACCAATCCCACACGGCATGGCATCGCCCATTCATCGAAAACTACCACAATAGAAACTCAGCACCAAACCATAACAACCACCTCCTCATCACAAACCAGCACAACTCCATCTCAACAAGCACCAAGACACCACCACAGCCAGCACCAATATAGATGTAAAGTGAAGTCGACCGCTACAAAATAGATAGCCATGAAATCACCAATGATGAATAACCTGCAAATTGGTAATTAACGTGAGACATGATGTAGTTAATGTTCTTAAAGATTTATCCGTCTCATAAGCGTAAATCTCTCAGGATTCAACAAATTCTTTTTAAATATGAATAATACTCGAAGTGACAAAACAACTTTTTTTTTAACAACAAAATAATATTAATAATAGCCAATCTCCGCACAAGATGAACAAAGATCGGTAGAAGAGAAATTACACAAAGGTGTCGTATATAGACGGAACACTGATAATACCCAAACAAATACCACCTAATAGAGTATCACATCTAATCCCATATTTAGAAGGACACTCCTTAGCTTACAAACCACCAAAAATTACATCAATTCGACACAAAAAAATATCTCTGAATGCTAACTCCGAACTCGAATCAAAAGTGAACGGCCCATCAGAATCCAAAAGACAGCTTCTTGAATCAATAGTTAATGGAACAATGGTAGAAAAATAACCTAGGCAGATAGGTCTAAGCACGCAATTCCTCTCCATACAGTACTGACGCAGTAAAGGTTAACTAAATACTAAGACACCTGCAAATATCAACATATTTGAAAACTCAATAGAGACTCAAAAAATGAATCCTGCAAATCTCAACAGATTTGGAAAACGATCAGAGAATCATAGTATTATAGGAAACCAATCCCACACGGCATGGCATCGCCCACACATCGAAAACTACCACAATAGAAACTCAGCACCAAACCATAACAACCACCTCCTCATCACAAACCACCACAACTCCATCTCAACAAGCACCACAAATGACTCAATATAGATGTAAATATTAACATATAAGATCTTATTTCCTAAAAAAAAATCTTATTTGATTTATTTTGATAAGTATTTTCAAAATAATTTTTACTGTAAGATAATTAAAGATATTTGTGATTAAAATTATGCATTAGTTAGCTTACATGTAATGGTCAAACTTGATCTTACAATTTAGGAAGACTCAATTTTACAAACAAGCAATAATTTATTTGATAAAACGGGGGCTGCATCTGTCATCGATCTCTTTTCATGCTAAAGGAGGTAATGCATATATTAGCATATATAGCCATAATATGCTCTTCTACGAAAATTTCTCTTTCCACTCCATACTTCTTCCCCCCCCCCCCCCCCTCCTAACTACCTCATTTGCCCTCATAAAACAAATTTTGTGAGCTACATACCGAAGCCCAATTCGGGATTCATGTCCCAAAATATTAAAAATTTTCTCTCCAGGTTCAAAAATTCGTGACGAGCATCCCGAACTGCACTTCGGTTTGCAAGTCACGAAATTTTAACAAAACACGCACACCCCCAGTTGAATTCGTGAGTTATGTCCCGAACCAAGATTTGTGATACAAGTCCCGAAATTGAACAAAATTGTTTTTTTTCTTTTGATTCTTTCTATCAATTATTTTTCTTTGCTTTCCTAACAAATTTCTTAATTTAATTTGGCGATGCAGGTCAAAATGAAATTGACTAATCTTGAACATGCACAAACGTAACTATCAACCTTTCCATTACCACTGTTGTTAATTTTAAATGTTGCTTCTTTATATATCATTTGTTTTACCCCATAGAATGTCCTTCTTTATTGATTGCACAGTACAGAAACAAAACTGAAGATTAGTGCTGGAGTGAGAAAGCTATGGGAAATGAAGCGCGGAAGGAAGATGGTGCAGGAGAGTTGCTGCTTTGAGTGGCAGAATTCGGGATCTAGGTCCCGAATTGTAGTTCGGGACCATTCTCACGAAGTATCTGTGGCTGGGGGGTTTGGGCTTTAATTCGGGTTTTGCATCCCGAATTCGGGTTCGGGATCCATCTCACGAAATTAACTGGGGGTTTATTCATGCACAGGTGCATCCAATTCGGGACGTGCGTCACAAATTGAAATTTAGGACCTATCTCACGAATTGGTTTTTATGCCCATTTTCAAGAGTATTTTGGAGTTTCAGGAGAGTTAAAGGGAAATGTAGGGGTGCAAAAGAGAAATTTTTCTCTTCTACGAAATTTATTATGAAATCATATTCACATCATATGTATTAAATGGCCATAATATTTAGTAACAAGATTTAAAATTTAAAATACATTGTTTTCCGTGTAATAATACAAAACAAGCCACTGCTCCTTCATTTTTTACCTTAGTTTTTCTTCTTCTCTTCCTCCACTTAAAGGGGGTGATTTTAGATTAATTTTTTTTATCTAAAATCACTCCTCTAACTTGTTCTTTCCCTTTTTTTTTATTAAAATAAGTAAATTTCACATAGTATTTAATATTTTTCTTCGTGATTTCGTCGTCTTATAGTGCGACGTTTTGTTATTCGTCATCTTTGTGCCGCGTTGTTTTGTTTTCCCGTCTTGTGCGGCGTTGTGTTTGTTTGGTTCAAATTCTCAGATTATATTCGTCAAGTGCAGATTCAATATATCAATAATGACTTTGACGTCGTCAATGTTGCAGATCTAGAGAAACATGATTATTTCAGACACTCTAATTTTCTCATGTTTGTCGTTGTATGCTATTAACTTCGATGCTTTGAGTTTGTTCACAAATTTATCCTTTTTAGTTTTTAGCGATCTTGAATTTATTTTATATGATATATTCTTTGATTTTGAATGAATGAAATTTACTTTTAGTCAAATAAAAGTTCTAAATGACTGTTTGGAAAATTATGACCAATTAGTATTAAAAGAGTAAGAATCCTAGGCATGTATGAAGTAGCATATACCAGTATCATATTGTTTAGGCAACATAAGATAAAGAGCAAAATAATTATAGAACTTTTGAAATAATACTTCTAAAATACCAGCTATGAATAATTTGATTTTATAGTATTTTAGTTTCCTTGTTTTAGACAATTATATATAGATTCTGGGAGGCAATTCTAATTGGTTAATAAAAATGGATTTTAATCAAGTTTATTTTGTACTTTTTTCTTAGTTTATCCTAAATCAATATATCATAAAAAGTAAATATTGATAAAGTAACTTTGTGTTGATTGTTTTCAAAATTTAAATTTTCTTCTTCCCCATATATAAAAAGAAATATACAAATCAATCAAATTTCTAGAGGCTTTAATAAAGTGCTTGTTCAGGAGTTAAACTTTCATTTGTCCATATTTCGAGAAAGTTTTTCATTACCATTCACATAAGAATGTATATGATTTACAACATCTATAGTATAACTTCCATCTTGAATGTTGTGTAATGTTTTTATACAGTAGTTAGCCTCGCTTCCTCTCAATTTATAATTCAATTCACATAAGTTTGTAGCCTCGCTTCCACGATTTTCACCGAAGATGGTAAAATAGTGTCTTGAGCAATTACATATCTAGCACCTTTGAAATAAATGGAGTGTTGTGGCAAGTGTGAGTAAGTCCCACATTGCTTAGAAAAGTGGACGTTGAACACTTTATAAGTAGAAAGACCCATAAACCCAATGCCTTAAGGTTTTGGGTAAGAGTGTGGTGTCCGACTCTTATCGTGTTGTTCTTGAACCCAGTGTGGATGATCCCCCGGCTGCCCCCTCGTTGACCCAACAGTGGTATCAGAGCCGATGGTTTAGATCGGGCTCCTTGTGTCGAAAGTCTTCCTGACAAAGGTGGTCAGGCGGCGGGTCCCGTTGAGTGCAGTGGCAACGGCGGTACAAGTAATTGGATTGTTGGAAAAGCTTCCGCTTGAGGGGGAGCATAATGATATGAAGACTCACACTTGAGGGGGAGAATGTTGTGGCAAGTGTGAGTAAGTCCCACATTGCTTAGAAAAGTGGACGTTGAACACTTTATAAGTAGAAAGACCCATAAACCCAATGCCTTAAGGTTTTGGGTAAGAGTGTGGTGTCCGACCCTTATCGTGTTGTTCTTGAACCCAGTGTGGATGATCCCCCGGCTGCCCCCTCGTTGACCCAACATGGAGGCCCTCGAGTTCCATACAAACTACTTTTCAATACAATTTTTTTCAAATTCATTAAAATTTCATATATTGATTTTCGAATACCTACTAAAGTAGTGTCATATAACCTGTTGGGACCTTCGTATCCAGATAGGTGCCAACTGGCAAAGTTCATCTCCTTGTAAAAAATTTATAAGGTAGTAGTGTCCGAAGAAAATGTGTGGACTATCTCAAGATTTATAAAACATTTTAGGCAGGTGATGTTGAGAAAGTGTTTACTCTTGTCGAAGAGAATAATAAAGTTTTATTTTTGCCAAGTAATTTATACGTAAATAGATATTTTAGTTTAACATGGATAAGTGGTATAATCTGCGTTCGAACTCCAGCTCCTTATATATATAATGCAATATTATACTCAATTAAGTTAAGCTTACGGAAAGAAAATTAGCTTTTTATTTTGAAGTTAATTAAAAAAATACGCACAACTAAAATGATAAAAATAATTATTAAATATACAAACAGTTTTTTTTTTCTTCTATGAAACGAACATACCTTTTTTTTTTTTTGATAGGAAAACGAACATACCCTTAATTCCTTAATGTGTAACTCAGAAAAAGTCAATTTTACAAATAAGGAATAATTTGTTTTGTTAAAACGGTGGCTGCATTGGCATGGACAGATTGAATGCTTATTTTCTACTTGCTGTCATCTCTTTTCATGCTAAAGGAGGTAATGCATGTATAGCCACAATATGCTTGCTATACGGTTTTTATTATGAAATCATATTCATATATATAAAGGTAGTGAATAAATATGTAGTAACTGGTAACAAGGTCCAAATGATCGTTTGGAAAATTATGACCAAGTAATAAAAGAGTAAGAATCCTAGGCTTGTACTAAGTAACATATTGTTTAGGCAACATAAGATAAAGAGCAAAATAATTATAGAACTTTTGAAATAATACTTCAAAAATAACAACATATCTACGTTATTAATAATTTGATTAGTAACACTTCAATTGAGTTTCTTTTGTAATTTTATCTTTGTTTATCCTTAACCAATCTATCACAAAAAGTAAAAAGCTGTAAAGTAATTTTGAGTTGATTGTTTTTAAAATGTAAGTTTTTTTCATAAAGTGCTTGTTTAAGAGTTAAACTTCAATTTGTCTATATTTTGAGAAAGTTTTTCATTATCCATGTGACTGGAAAGAGCTGGGGGACATGGATTAAGTAGGAGAGGTCCATGGTGGGAGCATTTATCTTTCCGATATACAAAATAAATCAATAATAAAGTCAATCTATTTAATCTTTGTTGAGACATTGTTGATCTAAGATAATATTTTATTAATTTTAATTTTGATAAAGTGAAGCCAATCTATTTTATCAAAATCTTATAATATAATGAAATATGTCAATAGAAGTATCATCTTCAACTTGTATGATTTCTCTTAAAATTTACAATTCTATAAATTATTCTAATACGCCAATATCAGAGTTGTCATTATATTTTAACGAACAAATGTAAGGTTAAGACAAGATTTTTTATTTTAATTTTAATTTTCTAACGACTTTAGGTAATAGTGTTTCATCTCCTTATATACAAAAATTATAAGGTAGTAGTGTCCAAAGAAAATGTGTAGACTATCTCAAGTTTTATAAAATATTTTAGGTAGGTGAAAAAAAAAAAAATTGTCAAGTTGTTAACAGTGACTAAAAATTTTATTTTTAACGTGGATAAATGAGATCTTCTAAGTTTAAACTCCAGCCTCCTAATTCCACGTATATAATACAAAGTTATATCCAACTCAGTTCGGTTCAAAGAAAGATGAATTTAGCTTTTTATTTTATGTTAATTTTTAAATAAAAAAAAACACTACTAAAATGATAAAAAAAATATTTTTTAAGAATACAAAAAAAAAATAGATTTTTTTGTTAATGTGAAACAAACATTACATACCCTTGTTTATCAAAAAAAAATTACATACTCTTTAAGTCCTGAATTAATGAATTATTCATTGGCTAATGAGAAGAAGAACGCGAAGAACATCAAACTCTACGCCGTATCATCAAACATGGCTCTCTCTCCGCCCTTTCTCACAATCATTCTCACTAAACCCTAAACCCTCATTCTATCTTCAGATTCAAGTTTCTAACTCAACTTCAGGTTCATTTTCTCACTTTGTTATTAGTGTTTAATTAGTTCATTGTGAAGCTATATATGTCATGTTCATGTTTGTTATTGGAATAGTGAGAAATTAGAATAAGCGCTTGTTTGTTATATAAGTCAAATGATTTTTGAATAATGTATAAGCTGTTTTCATAAGCTATATTCTACAGCTTATGGAACTTAATTGAAAACAAATTAAGAACTATATGTTATATGCTCGATAGCTTATGTTGAACAGTTTCTCACTTATAGCTTAAGCTATAAGTGGTTTTCCGAAGCTGTCCTAAACGGTTTCACAAATGCTTATGTTGTGTCATGTTTGACACCGACACATAAATTACATTGAATTATATCACTTTTTCAAAAAAATTATCCGTGTCGATGTGTCAGTGTCGTGTCCGGTTTCACAACAGTAGATATTTGATGGTATTGAGGTTTTGTGTAAGAACAATCATTGTTAAGTATTTGATGAAAATTTTCATTTCTTTTTTAGTAAGTTATTGTAAATCCATAGATATGATTTGTGAATTTGATAACGTATTTGAGTAATCTTTATAGTACTGCTACCCTGAAAGCTTGAATTCTTTTTAAGGTTCTTGAACTAGATGACATGGATTTTGTGTAAAACTTTGCTTATAGAATACTTTATATGACATTGCGTGATGGGAACTTAATTCACAAACAGAGAAAGTTAAAGAAATTATGGAAATGTAATTGAATTAAAAGGATGAAACAAGTACAATGACTGGCAATTAGAATGAAGCAAACTAACAAACTGATAGTGAATACTATCAGCCCCAAAGAAGCACAAAGGCTTCCCCAAATCACCAAGATGGTGATCCTAGCATTTTCTAACTGAATTTCTGACTTCCTTATTCTCTTTCCCCCTATTCTCTTATATAGTAACTACTACATGCATTTCATGCCTCATTTTGCCACATCATCATTCATCCTTTCCTTTGGGCTAATTATCCTAATTATGGCCCAATTCAAGTCTCTATCATTGCGCTTCCCCTTGTTCATTGTAAGTGTAAACTTTGGCGTACAGCGATTCATTTCTGTGAATGGATCACCTTTCCATTATGGTCCCTTTAAACTAGTTGTTGATATTTCTCACTGTTATGTTATGTACTTGTCAATATTAAAATTGTTGCTATTCAAATTATCATTCAAGCTAACTGTTATGCCTTACCCTATATTTATTCTTAACATAACAGTAGATATTTTTGCCATTCAATTGTGTAATCTTCTCTTGTTTTCCAATATTATCAAATTGTAATAAATTACTGATGCTAAAACCAAGCATCTAATAAGAATTAGGTATTTGAAATTTTGTTTGTTGTATGTTTTAATTGAGTATGAAGAATTAGGGTGATTATATTAGAAAATACTAGGGCTGTAGAAAACACTTTTATTTATTGATCTAGTTAACTTTTTTTGAAGCTGTTTTATTATGCATCTAAGTTTAATTTCTAATTATGTTTCTTTGGACTTCATAATAATAGTTTTTAACCAATGGATAAGTCTTGGATTACACAACCACAAAACTCATCTTTCTATATTCAAGGGCTTAATGGATTCCTTGATTTCGCTTTTAAAAATCGTCCAAATTGAAAGGCAAAATGTCCTTCTAAAAGATGTGGTTTCAAAACACCCCAATTTAGGAGTGTGATGTATGATCACTTAAGAGTGACACATTTCAATAAGGATACTCTTTTTATAATTGTATTAGTTGCAATAACATGTTTGGGTTACATTTGATTAGATAAATTGTTGGTTTTCTTTCTTAATGAATTAGTTGAAATTCTACTTCTCAGTTGGTTTATAGATTTAGAATGAGATGGTATGATTATGAATAACTAATAGAATTTGTGTAATAAGATAGAGGTTCTCAGAAAGGGGAGTCACAAGTGCTGATTTTGGTTTTTGTCTCTCTGATGCATTCTGTTCACACTGGTTCAGGAGAAACCTGGTTTTTTTTTATTTGTCTTATGTTTTTCTTGCTGTCTGCGCCTGTTAGTTTGTTTTTAGTAGTTGTTCTTGCGGTTGATTTAATTTAGTGCTGTTGGTACGACAGATTTCATTTAGGATTTTGGTTTTTGCTCTTAGTGTTTGATTCCCATTATATTGGTTTTGGCTTTTGCTCTTGTTGTCTGTTAATTGGATTCCGGAAAGACACCGATCAATGTAGTTAACTGTCAAATACAATGTATCTGGTACAAGTCTATACTCTTCAGCAACCTGCAATTCAATATAGATAGTTAGCACACACAAAGAGGTTTCATAATGAACTCTACATTGAGACATGCTGTTGTCGTAAAGAATGTATCACTTGTATGTTATCATTGGCAGTTTGCAATGCAATCCAAATCCAAATATATCCATTTTGAACTATACATGGATCAAAATGTAGGAATTGTAAAGTCCACATTACCTCCACTAGCCAATCAATCAATATAGCATGCATGCTGGGATTAATGTCCTTCTGAATTTTCTCCATGAAATCTGTGGATGGTCTGTTCTTTGCCTAGGATTCCAGAAAAAAAGGAAAACATCAGAATATACTTATACTTAACAATACATAATAGACATTTTGATAGCAAAATTTGGTACATTTCTGCTACTTAAGACTTAGTTAGGTATTTGAATTTTATAAGAATTAAGTATTTGAAATTTGGTTTGTTGTATGTTTTGATTGAGTATGAAGAATTAGGGTAATTAGTTAACTTTTATGAAGCTGTTTGATTATACATCTAAGTTTAGTTTCTAATTATGTTTCTTTTGATTTCATAATAATAGTTTTTCTCTGTTTAATCAAATTGATGCATATTGCTTTTCTCTGATGTATTTTCTATTTATTCATCTTATTCAAAAAAGGTTAGATGAGTAAGGTTTCTATTTGTTATGTTTCTCTACAAACCCACTTGGAGTCCAGGGAAGGAAAGTTCAAGTTATTGGAATAGGATAGGAATAGGGATAGAGAGAGATTAGAATAAACGCTTGTTATATAAGTGATTATGTATAAACTGTCTATATGATAAAATAAAGTCAAATGATTTTTAAATAAGGCATAAGCTGTTTTCATAAGCTATTTCAAATGCTTATGTTTTCAAATGATTATAAAAATTGTTCTCTTTATAGTATCTATTTTAAATGTGTGAACCAATATCTGTTTTGTTTGGATTTTGCAGCTGCGTGAACATCTATTTTTCATTTCACAATTCAATTCCTCTCTGCGATGGACAAGAAAACAGCTTCACCATTGTTGCAGAAACAAGCTCAGCCAGATGACAAATCTATTGCCTGCCTTTGGATCATCTCTCTTCTACATATCGCTATATTAGGATGCTTTCTCATCGTGGAAAGAGTGAAAGAATATGAAGAACTTGTGGATTATAAAATGCTAGAGGTATACTCTATGGTATGATCTGCATGTTGGAAGTTATCGCTGTCATCATCTTTCTTTATTTCGGAAAATTGCATGCTCTACCACTTCTCTTCACCATTATAGTAAATGGTGTTGTTTCTTCTTTGATGATCTATATGATCAATTTGCACTTGTGCATAGGAACATTGAGTTTCTGGGTTATTGTTATTGTGATCATTTTAATCTGCATCAAGAAGGAACTGTGGCATCAAGTCAAAGAGATTGTTTCCCCTTTCTACGGCTACCGTTGTGGTGATGATCGTCAAACAGATGGTGATCGTTATGATTCAAGGAAAGATCTTGCTTGATTTCGATATTGTTTCGATATCAGCTGTTTCTATAAACTATCACATATGTGCTTGTGCTAGTAGGTTATCTCAAATAAGCCAATCCTAATAGACCCTTAGTATTTTGATTGAATGATCTGTTTTTGAAGGTTCTGCAATTGCTAACAACTTGCTCTCTACTCCACTTACTCTGACATGTAACTTCTTCTGCTTCCATTTTCATATGTTTCTAAATCCATTTTTACATATCTGTTACACTCTTTAAAGTAGCATGCCCTGCCGCTCAAGGTTTTATATAAATGCATGTTATCGCAATCTGTGACACGATGTGGTGGTTTTTTATGTTGCCATTACTGTAATGCGGCAGTAGTCAAGGCGATGTGTGGTGGTTTTTTTATGTTGCCATTACTGTAATGTGGCAGCAGTCACGGCGGCATCGGTCTGATTCTGTGCAATAAAGATGCTGCAACCGCGATTTAAAAAATTGCTATTAGTGTAAACCAATTCTACATTCACATCAGATACAAATACTATACTACCAGACTCATACCCTATCAATTGTCATTCTTATACATCATAAGTTAGCAGTTTGACATTTTCAAAGTAAAGAAACACATATCAAATTAGCATAACAAACTATACTCTTGCATAGTTATTAGCTAACTAATTTATTAATAACTAAAATTCATTTAACGGATTCATCTCTTTAATATTTGTTTTAAATAGACGATTTCGCTTTAGAAATTGAACATATATGGATATGGATTTACGTACCCTTTAGATGAACTCATGTTTGGCTTGACTATCTATCAAATAGGCGAATTCAAAAACCGAACATGAATTATTTTTATAAAGAGTCATATTGTCAATTTTTCTAACAAATAAATTTATAAATATTGTTATTAGTGTAGTTTAGTTTATGACTATTACATATATTATTAGAGATGCCGGAATTCGAATCCCAAATTCCTTATTTTGTATGAGTCTATCATTAAACTACTTACTTGACAAATAAAATTATAAATGTTACCCACTTTATGCTTCAGAATTATTCTTTCCAATGGCCCAAAAGTCGAAATCAGTATTAGGCAAAATCAAGTCTATTTAAAATCACATTTATCAAACAATAATAAATGTTAGCCCAACATGCTATTAGTAATTAGGCTTCTACAATGGTTTAACATTGTGGTTAGCATGATCACATCCCACCTAAACAAAGTTTAGCCAACAAACCTCACCAACAATGACCTACCATCACATATTTTAAAAGTTTAATGAGCACTTTGAAGACCAATAGATTAAACTAGATTGACCAGCGTTTCATTAAAAAAAAAATTCATGAATTTAAATTTGACTATGCACCTTCTCATTCAATTTTTTATCACAACATCATTTTTATTTTTTTATATCAAAGATCAAATACACAACATCAAATTTGAGATTACCATCTCATCAATCTACGTAACAAATGATACACAACAACATTAATGTATGTCAAATATGATGCTATACGTATACTATGTATGATTTACCGTTAAATTTAATATAGTCGCTACTCAATAATTGAACAAAACTGTTTAGAATTGGATTAAGGCTAAACTCTACCACGAGAGTACACACAAAGTTCTTTACACCGTCAGTGTATGTTACCCCTCAGCAATTAATCACCACGTACTTTGATGAAGATTAAAGGATGATTAACCGATCACGGGACAAACAACCCTCAACGAGTTTTTTTACCTATTTCTCCTAAAATCTTGCTATAAAATGGACCTCACCACCAAGTTAAAGGTACCCTTTTCATTTCAAAAAATCTCACACTCACCTCAATCAAAAAACAATTTTAACGTCGGAGTATTACTCTCGTCGAAGAGCATTTGTTGCGGTTCTTCGTCGCAATTCCATCAACTCATGTCATCATTCGGATCAATCCACTTCAAATTCAAACATATTATATAAAAATTTAACTAACAAAAAAAAATCGAAAAAAAAAACTCTTCGTGTGTTCCACATATTGTCAATGCTTGTAAAAAAATACATACAAAGAGACATAAAATTTTAGAATTAGATTAGGGTGTTTTCTACAAACAAGACAGAATTTTATGCTATGAGAGATACATACATAGTGAAAAAGGCACATATATAAATTAATTAAAAAAAAAGCACATTCAAAAACCAAAGATATTATTACATTATTTTCCAGTTGTGCACCTTATGTTAATTGGGACATCTGTTATGCAATAAAAGTCAGATTTTAATTTCAATGACAACGGCATAGGTTAAAAAAATTATTATTTATACATACATCTTATGACTCAAGATGGTAGCCCCAACATTCCTTTTGTTTAATTGGTTCATCAAAATTATTTTAATATAAGGAACCTTCCTTGTTCCTACTTCAAATTTAATCCTTTTTTTGCACATAATATGCAACTACCATTTCACTACCTTTTGGTTCTTTAACCAAATTATGCTTTTGCAGCTCAACAAGATAAACATTTTTATTATATAGTTTTATTTATTTTTTTAATTCATCATATCTATATAGTTTCTCTCATTCTTTTCTTTTCCTTCATCAAAAAAAAATTATATGGATTCTTTTAAACATATTTGGGGTGCTCCTGAAGGATGTAGCAGCAGTGAATCTGGTTGGACTATGTATATTGATTCTCCCATGCAAGAAGATGATGCTAGATTCAGCAATGAAAATGATGGATATAATCATAATCATCATCATCATGAAATCTACGGCGAAAAAAGTAGGAGAATTAAGAAGAAAGTTGATGAAGAAGAAAGTGATGATTCGATGGCTTCTGATGCTTCATCCGGTCCAACGGATTACGGCCATCATCAGAGTTATGCTCACGGAGGACAAGGTAGTAAAAGAATGTCGGTGTCAAAGAAAGATAAACAAGATCATGGTAGCAAGAGTTTTTCTAAGAAGAATGGAAACAAACAAGAGAAGAAACGTGTTGATAGTAGAAGTAAAAAATGATGGAAATTTTTTCATTGTTCAATATATTCATTTGTATATGATGCTTGGGATTTTTGTAACCATATGCATCTTCAAAATTTGAATTTGTTGATTTGTACTCACACTTCTCTACTCAAAGGAATATCTACAAAAGATTCTTTCAAATATTGGATTCATAAGTCTTAAAGTTTCATCTTTCACACTAAAATGTCTATGTTGAATGTTGTACCATTCTTTTGATTTTATCTCATCAAAACTTTGCAGCTAAGCGTGCTTGAATCGAGGCAACATGAATGGTATTCAAATTTCAAACCAAATGAAACATGTTCCTCCGAAAAATAATTGATGGTTTTCTTGAGAGAGGGGTCATAGAGAAGAATGTTAAATCTTACGAAGCACCGCCGCTTCAGAGTTTAGGCATGTCTGTCTGTCCGACATGTGTCAGTGTTGTATACTTTAAACATGATCAATGTTTATGTGTCTGCATACATATTTTGTTGAATCTTTTATTAAGTAACCTCAAGATCTAACCAATTATGTAGTTGGACTCAAGTGAAAAATGAGTTTTAGTTAAAGTTGAATCAATCGTGAGCACCTTAAGAATTGGAGGGACAAAACCATAAATTATTATCTTTTTAACCCAAGTTTAAAAATGGAAAATGTTGTGAAGAGAATGTCAGGTGATCCTTTAAGACATAATCAAACACAAACACTAACTTTAAGGTAGAAGTAGGAGAGATAAAAAAATATTTTAGTAAAAACGTGCTACAATTCATAATAAAATGTGAAATCCCAAAAACTAGAGTATCTAGGAGTAAATTAAGAAAATGCTGATTTCAATCATCAAACTCCTATAATTTTTGCATGATTGGTTTTACGGTGAGATTGGTGGATTCATAGTGAGCTACCGTGCGCGTTTATTTCTGTGAGCAACCGCTTCAATAAAATTACAGTGTCACTATGATTTTTGTCACTTACATCCAATTCACTTTTACGAAAATCAAATTTTGTCACTGTAGAATCAAACACACATTAATTCTTTTTAATCAAAGTGAGTACGGTCATTTTACGATTGTCTGTGACAATTTGAACTTGACATCTTAAGATTTACAAGATTAAACTCTCGGCACCGAACTATATGAATCAAACACACAATAAGTATACCAAAATGTGATATTAATGGTCATTTTACATCTGTCCGATTGCCTCTAATGGAATTTGAATTTGAGATCTTGAGGTTACAAAGTTAAACTCATACCACTGAATTAACACATTAACGATCAAACACACTAAATCTACAAAAGAATTGATCAAGTTGGTTGATAGAAAAAACAAGAAACATGAGAAAAGAAAAGTAGACAAAGTGCCAAAAGATTAATTTGGATAATATAGCACAAGAAGAAAGTGATATTTGTATATATGAAGAACATGGTAATAATGATTTTGTGGTTGCACGTGTTTGCTGCCAAAATAGCTATGAACAAGGAATGGGGTATGCTTTGCTGGAAAGAAGGTAAGGTTTCACAGAAGCTACAACAATGACAACTATAAGCAATAAAAGCAGCATTTGTTGCAGTGACAACTTTGTAAATATGGGACACAAATGTTAACAGCAAAGCAATAGCAAGTTTTAGGCTGTATCAGTGACATAAAAACATGATGGTACACATGACTTTAAAGGAATCAATGAAATCATAAATTAAATGGTCACATACATATTCATATAAAACCAATATTAGAAAGAGAAAGAGGGTGTTTTTTTAATTTTTGTGTAAAATACAAGATAGAAAAGAGTGTTTCTCTTTTGTCCACGTTTTGTAAAGAAGGCTCTCTTCTTTTGGTTTATGTTGTCATTATTCACTGAATCATGACAAGTCATCATAAACTGCTTACTAGTACAAATATAGAGAACATGGAACCCTGTTCTATCAAAATCGAAATGAGTCTGATGTTTGACATGTGTCAGTGTTCAACAATGATGTAATGTTAATACATATGGTTACTTTCGATTATTCTACTTTTTGAAATTATTACTGGTATATATGTCAGTGTTATTCTAGTGTTTGTAGTACTTCGTAGTTTCTAACTCGCTTTAATAGCAATTTTGATAGCATTAGGATTGCGGATTGTGAGTGTGAGCAATCTTAAAAGGAATGCATAAGGTTTTACATATACTAGAAAACAAATCATGCTGGCACATATCGAGATGTTCCCGAATTTTGTTAGGTTTTTTAGTATGATCTAACCATATTGTTAGTTTTTGTTAGTTTTATTGAGGATGAGAACCGAACCTCTGATCTCCTTATCACTCCATTCCCGAACTCATTCACCCAGCCACCAAGTCATCTTTATATATCCCCAAAGATGACTTGTGGATTACAGACCATGACGAAAAGCCAAAAATCCACGGTTGCCGCCATATCAACCATAAAACATCATGGCACAGACGTCTTTCACAAATTGGTCATGGTGGTTGTCAAAAAATCTGCCACCACAAATCCACGATGGCGCTGTCATAAACGATATTTAACAACACTAGATATCTCCAAAGGATTTATTTCTTACAAAGAATCAAACTAGGAACATCTGATCAAGGAATATTCTTGCACACATTCTCACCACTTACAAACCTAGTATGCTAACATTAAAAATAGATTGTATATCAATTTATTTTTAATAAATTGAGTACATAAAACCTATTTTTATGTACTCAATTTGTTAGTCAGCACTTGAAGAATGGTTCAAGATTTGAATAGATAGATACTTGTATATCAGTTAACAGAAAACAATGTAGACAAAGATAATTAATGAGTGACATGGAAGATTCTCACAATTGCATATGATCCAACCATTTACAAAGAGGTGGTTCTCAACAAGAGTAAATATTAATTTAAAATCTTAATAATTTAATGTTTTCTTCAATTTGAAAGTGATTTTCAAACAATCTTGAGATTTTTTGGGAAGATATATTATTTTCTAAAAATAGTTTATCATGAATTTGTGCCCACACCTGTTTCAGCCAAACACCATTACAAGCTTCTCAATCATTGATCTTATTATTGACAAAAACCATTAAAGGCTTTTCAATCATTGAGTTCATTATTGACACAAAAGACTTCAAAAGAAAATGTAACAAAACAAGAAGCTCAACAGCAACAACAGAGGACAAAAGAGAAAGTAAAAGTTAAGAAAAAGATGGATTGACAAAAGTTACTAACAATTAGTTCAAAAGTAAAGTAAAAAAAAACCAGTCATTCTTATGGTGACTTAGACCATGTTTATATAAAGAGCTTAATTAAGTACTTCTCATATAAGTATTTATGTATAAGTTGCTTCTATAACAAAAGATAAAAAAAACATTCAAACAGTTTTCATATAAGATATAACTTGTTTTCTTAAACTATCTTATAGAGCTTATGAAATCAACTTATGGACATGTCAGAAACTATTTCAAAGTGTTTATGTCAGTAGATAAACTCAAATAAGACAATCCAAACACAACCTTAATATATGCTGCCCGTTTGGACATAAACACTCGGCAAAAAAAAAGAAACAAACATTTATGCGGGCTAGCAGGCGGCCGGTGGCCCATACGGGCAAGCCCATATTTTATGCAGGGGTAAACAGGCCGGGCTAAAAAAACCCAGATGACAATTCCAATACATATTTTAAAACCCAAGCCCAACACTTTAACGGGCTTGGAGGGCCGGCCCATGCGGGCTAGCTCATTTTGACGGCTCTACAACACATGAACAGGTAGGATTAGGAAGGTTCTTACACCATAGTTTTATAACTTAATTAAAATGAAAACCAAAAAGGAAAAAAAGGAGGAAAATAAAGAAAAATAAAAGGGTGCATTTTTTGAAGGGTCATAAAAAAGGCATGAATTATGCAGAAGTTACTTTCAAATATATAAATATATCATCCACACCTTAGAAAGGAAGATTCTTTTTTGTCTTTGTCTGTGGGACAGGCTACAAAAAATCAAAATTCGTCAACCTACACAGGTATGAAATTCCAAAAGTGTGCAACAATAGATTATATAAAACAAAGTGACTACAACAACCAATACTTATCCAATTAGGTGTGGCCAATTACATTAATTAATCAAACCCATTAGCCATTGGTCTCTGCTAAAAACCAAAAACTCAATTGTCCATTCATAAATATAAAATGGATATTTGTTTTGCTGGCTTATGATAGAAAGTGATTAGCTAGCTTTCCTTCTCTATCTAAGAATCATAGACACGCCACTCGACACTGACACGTAAATACAGGTAATAATTTAAGAAAATGAAGTGACCGAATGCAATCACATGTGTCAGTGTCGTCTCAGTGTTACATAGCTCTCAATCGGTCTTCTTAGGTATCGGCAACACGTCTTATTTCTCTAATTATTCAAGTCGCCAACCAGTAACTAATTAACTAACCAACCAAGGGTTGACCTATCAATACTTCCAGCCGAACCATTAGCGTTGTCCTCAAGGTGAAAGTCTGGTTAAAAACAGAACAGAACAACGCATGGCCTTCAAAAGAAAAGTTAGAAACAATGACAGTGTTTCAGTAACCAACTGAACATCTTCATTGTATGATTGAAAACTCTGATGATTCTTCCAATTTCAGAAACAAATCGTATTTGAAACACCGGTGTATTCTTCTCACAAGCTGTAATCAAATTCCCAAATTCTGAAAGTTCATTTCAAATGTCATCTTAGTTAGTTTATAATTTTAGGACATGAAAGAAAGAAATGAAGTCAATGCTATTACAATAGGCTTGGAAGTTGGAACCACCTAGCAATAGTATGGACCACAACATTTAGGGTCGAAAATTGAACCAAAACCAATGTTCCTAACTTACTTCCTTAATCCCTCTCACATGTAGTGCAACTACTATGAGGACTAGGACTGTTCACAGACTGGTTCAGGAAGAAAAGTCAAACCGAATAAATATCATTCATTAAAACAGTTTGGTCGAACCGAATGTTAATGGTTCATCCAGAACCGAATCAAACCGGTAGAAGGGGGTGCTCCGGTCTCACATGTAGTGCAACTACAATGAGGACTAGGACTGTTCACAGACTGGTTCAGGAAGAAAAGTCAAACCGAATAAATATTATTAGTTAAAACAGTTTGGTTGAACCAAATATTAATGGTTCATCCAGAACCGAATCGAACCGGTAGAAGGGGGTGCTCCGGTCTTGTGTTTTCGAACCAAACCAAACCTTTTTTAAACTGATCGAACTTCACTTTTCAAACCGGGTGAACCTAACTGCCGAAGGTGATACAGACATACAGTATTTCCAATTGCGCGGCACTGAACTATGAAATCCGTCTGGCAGTGGAAGATGAGTCATCCTGTATATGAGCAAGAGCTCTGTCAGTGTCTATGATCTGTCCCAAACAACAAAGCACTCAAGTTTGGCAATGTTAGGGGAGGTGGTGGGTCGTCCAGCCTGCATGAGACCCACCGTTTCAATCTTTTCTATGGCTCTTCGACATTGATGAGACCACCCATGTAGTGCCTAACGATGCTTCCATTGCACCCCAGAAAATGACACATCTCTACTTTGTTTTCATATCTCTTCTCCGCCATCATGAGACTTATGGCAATCCTTTTGCAATGTTCTTTACTGACATTTTTTACCAATGCCTCATTCTTAGGAATTTCTGTTTGTTCTGCATGAGGTTGCTCCCATCCACTGAAACTAAAGGGTCTAGTTTTGCCATTGTTCTTGCTTCCCAAGATTGTAAGTCCTCACAAATTGGACTATTCGACCAAATTCTGGCTGGAATCACTTGAGCAATGCCTTTTCAAAGGTTCTGGTTGCTCCTTTTACATGAAAATTACCATCTGAGAATTGAGAGCATATATTCTCAATGTCATTGCAGCGCTAAAATACTGATCTACATTCGACCCATTTCTGCAGTGTTCGAATCATGTTGAGAACAATTCCCACAACTCTAGGATTGGAGCGTGGATAAACCCCAGTTACAGAGATAGAACACTGCAGAAGTTCGAGGATATGCAACCCTCCCAATGACCAAAGGCCCTAACTCTCTCAAAATGACTTGCTAGCTTTCCCAATTCCCCCTCGGCCATTCTTCATATCGATAGACAACACACCTTATTTATCTAATTTTCCTAGTCCCCAACTACTAACTAACTCACTAAGGAGATTCACTTCTCAACTTACAGCGTCTGTCCTCTTTTATATAGGGCTGATACTAGCTATGTAAAGTTTGACTACAAGATAGGAAGATTTAAATATAAGGATATAATTCTGATCCATTGTTTTACACCATCATCTAATCATATATAACTATAACATAAAAAATGTTTATCTTCCTTAGAATCTTAATGATGAAACAATATATGTTCAGAAGGATTAAGATTTAAATGGTCTGTCATTAGACTATATTCATGACAGGATACGGTGGTGCCAATTGATCCAATCAGCTATTCCAACAGGTCAAAAAAGACTTTGGCTGTTATTGTTGTGTTGTATGTTAAGAATTGTGACTTTTGGATTACGAAAGAGAGACGGGTCAAAAGTCTTCTTTCTTGTTTCTTCATGACATGCGAGAGCGGTGGCCAGAAAACGGAAAATTTTGGCCAAAATGTTGTTTTCTTCCTATTGTAAACGAGGCTGTAAAAGGGATATTCAGTTGCAGTTTTACATGGCTGTAAAAGGGATATTCTGTTGCAGTTTTTCTGCGATTCGCAGCCACAAACACCACAACTGTTGAAAGCGTATATGGCCTGCGAAAAGCATCACACCATGGTTGTTTCGGCTCCACGATTGTGACGCTATTAACAACATAGCTTAATAAGGGAATAATATTAATCAAGATAATGTTGTGCAATAATTTTACCTAATACTTCATGTTAATATTAATAATCAGGTAAAGCACCAGTACTGCTAGTAAAAGCGCAGACCAAAAAGCATTCAAACAAATTTGTAAACAATGAAATTAATATATTCTAAGATAATCTATGGACATTATTAATATCCTCTACTAATGAATATTTTTCTGTTAGTAGATCAATATTAAACTCTAAATCAAAAACTTGACGCAGGAATAAACTTCAACTCCCGAAATAACTTCATTAACATAACACAAATCCATGGTGCTACAGAAATCGTATCAAAATACGAAAACAAAAAAGGAATCATGAAGTGGGACAATTATGTATCAAGTTCAAAGCAAGATCAGTAAAGATACAACATAATTATTTGAAACCAAAAACCAAGAGTGAACAGAATTGTATAAATAAACTTCACCGCAATAAACCTATGTAAGCTTAACTCAGCATACAGTCTTGAGTAGAAAACATTACATTTATTTGGAAATCCTGAAGAGCTGGAATACAGTAATCTAAATTTTTGATTGCTGTGCAAGCTTGAACCACTCAGTATGGTAAGACCCCTCGATATCAACTCTTTCATATGTATGAGCACCGAAGTAGTCTCGTTGAGCTTGCACCAAATTAGCCGGTAACCTTTCCCTTCTATAAGTGTCGAAATATGCAAGACTAGCAGACATACCTGGGATGCTGATACCGGAATTGACAGCAAGGCACACAACTCTCCTCCATGCACCTTGGCGATCAATTATTTCCTTTGCAAACTCCGGATCCACAAGAAGGTTAGCCAGATTGGGGTTTCTGCCGTATGCCTGCTTGATTCTGTCTAAGAATATAGCTCTAATGATGCAACCACCTTTCCAAATACGGGCGAGTTCACCCAATTCCAAATCCCAACCCTTTTCAGCACTCTTTGCACGGATCAGATTCATTCCCTGTGCATAACTACAGATCTTTGCAGCATAAAGAGCCTTCCTAACATCATCAATCAACTGCTTCTTGTCTACAGTTTGATCAGTCAAGATATCGCCAAAGCCACCTGATTTGAAGACCTTTGCAGCTTCAACTCTTTCGTCCTTCAACCCACTAAGGAACCTAGCATCCAAAGACGCTTCAATGGTGGGAGCAGCAACTGATAATTCAGCAGCTTGCTGAACAGTCCACTTACCGGTACCCTTCATGCCGGTTTTGTCAAGGACCTTATCAACAAGATATCCATCGCCTTTATCATCCTTAATTCCAAATATATCAGCAGTGATTTCAATCAGGAAACTCAAAAGTTCTCCCTTGTTCCATTCCGTAAATGCACTTTGTAGTTCCTCATTTGACAATTTTCCAACTGACTTCAGCACATCGTAAGCCTCTGCAATCAGCTGCATGTCACCATATTCAATTCCATTATGGATCATCTTCACAAAATTACCTGATCCACCTTTACCGATATATGTCACACAAGGACCGCTGTCAGGGACTTGAGCTGCCACCTTGAGAAGAATATCTTCTATGTATTTGTAAGCCTCAAGCGAACCACCAGGCATCATAGAGGGACCACGTCGAGCACCTTCCTCACCACCTGAGACTCCCATACCAAGGTAGAGAAGACCTAATTCAGCTACCTCTTTTTCTCTCCTCTCTGTGTTCTCGTACCATTCATTACCTCCGTCAATTATACAATCACCTTTTTCCAAGTATCCAGATAAGGTCTTGATGGTCTGGTCAACGGGTGCACCGGCCTTAACAAGCATTATTATCACCCTCGGTTTTTGAATAGAATTAACAAAGGCTTCAGGGTCATGGAAGCCATACAATGGAAGATTTCCTTCCTGTTTTGCTCGCTCCACAGTTTCATCAACCTTTGATGTTGTTCGGTTATAAACAGAAATGGGGAATCCTTTATCAGCAATATTGAGTGCAAGGTTTTGGCCCATAACAGCCAATCCGGCAAGGCCTATTCTCGTAAGTGGTGGAGCCATAATTTATGTCCTGTTCAATGATTGATACGCTTATAAGAACAAAGAAATTCTGATGCAAGAGGAAAAAAAGATATAAACAAAAGAGACAGAAGACAAATACGAGTTGATTGTGCAACTATCGATGCCATTAATAGAACTTCTACCAAGTATTATCAATATACTTGAGCATATTCCAATAATAAAGGATGCAAGGGAAAAAAGGGTGTTTTTCAATTCAAAGATATTTAGAGATGAAATTTTATTTTATTTTTGAAAAAAGATGAAAAAGTATTTAGCTTCCCCAAATTTACTCTTAAAAGAGCAATTGCCAAAATGAACCCATGATCATAGTAAAGAAACATTAGAGCACCTTCAGGACTAGCGGTGTAAGTTGTTCCACTCAACAAAGGCAAGATAAATACATTGGACACATTCAATTTTACAAAATATAGGCATTAACTATTAAACACACATCAAGCATATTCTACAGAGGATCGGTACTTGAAAATCGTCTGATACTCTGACGACGACCAACACCATCACCATGCCCCTGGAAGTATAAACTCACAGTGCTTCTCGTTCTCACAACTAAGAAGGTGACTTGACTGCATTGATTTAACAAACTCAAGGAAATGAATGAGTTCGGTTTTGAGGAAAACATGTTTGCTTCGCATTATTTTTGTTGAACCAACACTGATCAGGTTATCCTCTTAGTTGTGAGTAAAGAGAGAACCATGAACTTCTACTTTCAATGGGCGACATCAATCATTGTTAGAGTGTTCGACCATTTTCAATTATCAAACCACAACGTACCACCTATGAAAATGGTCTACGATAGAACTTGCCCACACACAAATATCAAACAAGTAGCATGCTTTCCTAAATTTGTACATATATCAAGCAGTGTTATCAAATAGCGACTATAGCATAGAAAAATTTGAACAAATTGCTATTGATCCACAATACATTATTTAGTACAAAGTGATGTGAAAAAATAGAGGCTACGCGGCACTAGAGCAGCAGAATTTGAATAAGCCGCTATTTTCCGTGATTCACAAATTACAACACTGATATCTAGCAACGGTTATGGCTTCAACAAAAGCACACAAAATACAAAGTACAACAGTTCAAAATCATCGCTTAATCACCTAAAAATACAGTAAGACAACCATGTTTTACAAGATCTTACACTCCCTATATCAAAACTAAAATAAAAAGTTTAATTATTATACACTATCAGCATAAAAAGTTTTACAGATACATCAAATCACATCTCATCACGTAGATACTTGTGCAGATATTTTAAAATCTAACATAACAAGACCCGTTAATCACATCACATCACGTAGATAATTGTGCAGATATTTTAAAAGCTTACATAGCATGATCGGTTAATTAAACGGTGTATCAATAATTGAGCAGATATTATCGATAATTGAGCAGATATTATCGATACACAGTCTAATTAACCGATCTTGCTATGTGTAAAAAACAGTTTTACACCCAAAAAAAAAACATGTTTCTGCACAGACAAAGTATAAACCAACAAATCAAAACAGTGTATCCACTAAATACAAAGCAGAATCATAATCAAACAAACTCATCAAAGTAAAAAATTTTAAGGGTTTCAAAATTCAAACAGTAAAAAAATTAGTTAAGAAAAACCCAGATCAACAATCACTAACAAAATCAAATCAAATCAACAAAAACATAAATCAAACTAATAATAACAAAAATGAAGTTCATATAATAAATTAACAGTAACATAAAAATGGATCCAATAAAAATTGGAACTTGAAATGACAAACCTGAAATTAGAGTAGATTTAGATGAAAAATTAAGGAGTGTGAATGAAAATTTAGATGAAAAGTGGGTATATATATATATATATATATAAAGTATGAAGTACTATAATAATTAATTAATTAAAGAGTGAGAAAGTTTATTACTTGAAAATTGAAATTCAATGGTCGACGATGGCTAACAAAAGAAAGATAAACCACCAACCACCAACCTTTTCAGACCCAAAAAGAACCCATTTTTGTATCTATTAATATTCTGCCATAATAATAGCAAAATAGCTAAAAACAAAAAAATATAAAATAATTTTATATGAATAGTGTTCACCAAATATAAATTATAGGGTAGTTTTTTTGTTTTTACCACTGGTTTAATTTTATGGATCATGCTAACTGGTGCCCCCGGGGCATCGGTTAGCATTTCGTTAATTTTATTTTATGATCAATTTTGATATTAAATGTTTATAATCTCCTCTTAAGAATAGTTGTAGAGATTGAATCGTAATTTTACTTACTAAATTCAATGTCAATCATTTTGATATACTGATGACATCACATTAAATATAGTTTTTAGAGTCGTTTTAATTAAGTTTTAATTTAATTTTATTAGTTTAGTGTTTAATTTTGAGTCAATTTAAATAAATTATGGTTTTTAATTTATTGAGTCAATTAAGTATTTTTCTTTATCAATATGATATTTTAAGTAGTTTTTATTGGTTCAATTAAAAAGGTTCATCATTTAATTTTGAAGAGAAAGAAAAAATACAAATTTGATGCAAAAAAAATATATGATAATATATATTTATATATTATTATATATTATATATTAGTGGAGGCCACGTAAAACAAATTTGAAGAAAAGATTGGAGTTGGGCTTATTTTTGCTATGAGGGAAACTAAAAGGAGAATTATGTTTCAATGTTCTATGGCCTATAAAAAGCAACGCACAACATAAGAAAGGGGGACTGGCGGCTGCAATTGAAGAACAGTAGCAGCGTTTTGAATTGGTGAATGGAGGATTGAAGAAACAAATTAAAAAGTGACGGCAAGCCTTGAGGAAGTGACACCGGCACCATTGGGTTTTTGCCTAATCTTTCTTTGTTTCTTTGTTTATTCGTTTATTACTATCATGAGGAACTAAACTTCTATTGATTAGAATCAGTAGATTAACTTCTTTGAATTGATTTGAACTATGTAAATTGTTGAGGATTCTTGGAGACCTTTTTAATATTATTGTTATTAAGTTATTTGTGTGCGTAATGCTTTTTATGAATTGACGAATTTATGAATTGAATTTAGGAATCAAATGATTACTAACCCTAACTTTTGAAACTTGAATCTAAATTAATTGTTTGGTCAATAATTGTTTTAGAGATATCGAATTGTTGAACCATGATAATTGGAATTAACGTGCATAAGTCTTTCTATAAATTTGAATTGACCTAAGACATTAGGAGGTTATTTTTATAGAAAAGGGTTCTTAGTCATTAACACTGGTCTGAACCATTTAGTTAATTCATCGTGACAATATTAGAGAAAAGGTAGTCTAGGACCGCATTTACCAAATCATGAAGAGGAAGTGATTTGAATATTCTAATCATCTTTTAATCTATATTTTTCAATCATCTCTTTTAGTTTATTGTTTGATAAACCAAATATATGCTCAGCATACCCCCTTTGCATTTACATTCTAATTACAATACGATTGTTTTGTCGAGATTTAAAACAATCCCTGTGGAGACGAATCTTTATAAATATTATTACTTGACGACAGTTTAGTAGACTTGCTAAATTATCTATCAAGTTTTTGGCGCCGTTAATAACAATTAAAAAATCACTATAAATAATAAATTGTTAAATTCTTATCATGGAGGTTGACTAATTTTTTTTTTAATGAACAACTTTTTTAAAGCATGGTGTGCCATTAATTTTTCTACGGTAAAAAATTTTTATTACTAAATATTAATTGATTAAGTGGCAATTAACGTTTAACATGGTAGAAAGAATTATGGTTTAATTTTTAAAATGTGTTCTAAGGGCACATGTTAAGGAATTTAATATAGTAATATTTATCTTGGAACTTGTGCATTTAACTTTTTGAGAGACTATGCATTACTTTTTTCAATATAAAATTTTTTCTTTTAGGGAGTTCCCTTGGCTTTCACGTCGTCCTCGCTTCGGGCCAGGTACGTCTCTCCCCAAATCGTCAAAAGGACGATTTGAGCAATTTATTAAAAAAACGCTATGATAGTGCACAATTTACAAAGACTCGAATAACCCTATTCAATCTAATGCAAATTGAGCCAAGTAATCTCAACAATTCTAGAAGCTTCAACCTCTGATTCCAACGTCCCAATCTTGCGCCGTCTTCGTACCGAAAACCTTCGCACCGAACGTCCAGCTGATTCCTTCGCTTCCTAGATGTTGAACCTTCAAGATATCGCATAATCTTGAAACCCTTGATGAAAATCCAAACCTCCAACACAACTCAACTCGATCTCAATTCTGATTCACCGCGAATTGCACCGAACGTTATCCACCGAATCAACTACGAACCTTCGATTGATCCCATACTCAATCTCAAATTTGAAGTGACTTGATAGAAGATGAAGAATTTGTGTTGAATAAGTCTTTGATCCAAAATTTCTCTTAAACCTTGATCAAATGTGTTTTTCAGATGGATTCTCACACTTACAACAAACACTCACATTGCTATTTATAGTGAAAATAGAATTGAGCAAATTTAGGCAAAACAGAACAGACATGTACCGATACATATGATGGTATGTATCGATACAAACACCTTGACCAGCGTTCAAATTTGAAATATTTGACCTATGTATCGATACAAACACGAGTATGTATCGATACATATATCAGTTTCTTGAAAACCTGACTGATATGTATCGAAGCATGCAAGCATGATTCGATACACAATGCTTTCTCTGGTGTTTTGAGAGAGTTAGGTGTGTATCGATACATGCAAGCATGATTCGATACACAAGTGATTCTCTGCCCCTGAACACCAGTTTTTGTATCGATACAAATGAAGTGTGTATCGATACAAAATGCTCAAAATCAGTCTGAAGTAGTTTCAGGACATTTGTATACAAGTATTTATGTATCGATACAAAGAACCTTAAAATCAAATTTTCAAAGATTAAAAATAGTTTTTCGCTGTCAAGTTGTTTCTAATGTTGCCAAAATATGTTCTACACTATTTTCATTGGTTTTGACAATTATTAAAACATGAGAGTGAACTGGTGCACTTACAGAATTGGCCTATTTAATGCTAGAATATGAAAACTAAAATAATAAAATTATTGATTATTAAAAGAGTTGCAGCCGCCCCTCACTCTATAAACCTTAATTTTTTGTTTGTTTTTTATCTTGTTCATCCTCTAGAGAGGGGTGATTTAGGTCAACTTTGATCCAAAATCATCCCTCTTGATCGTTTCTCTTTAGTCTTTTTGTTTAAATAAGTGTTTTTCATATATTTTTAAGTTTTGTTTGAGTTTTTTTCACCGTGATTTCTTCTTGCAGTATTGTTTTACTCCTGTAGTGTGAAGTAGTTTGATTTCCCGTCTTTGTACGGTGTTTGATTTCCCGTCTTTTGTACGGTGGTGTTTTCCCGTCTTCTTTATACGGTGTTTGTTTTGTTTCAGATTTGCAGATTTGCTCCAATCCAACTTCAGAGCAGATTCAATGACTTCAGCATCTTCAACGTTGTAGATTCGGAAGCATCATTCCTCCGAACATTTATATTTTGTCAAATCAATTGTAGATTTTATCATTTGGCCGATTTATACTATTAACTCGGATTTGGTGAGTTTGTTTGCTGATTCGTCTTTTTTAATTTTTAGTGAATTTGAATATGTAATGATATCAATTAATATAATTTCTAAATTTGAATGAATGAATGCTTTTGTTTTTAGTCAAAAAAATTATTGTTATTACTCAAAAACATTGTTTTCTCTTAAGCACATTTTTCATATTGATGTTTTGATATTTTTGACAGTTTTAGTAAATCAAAAGTGTATTTTGGTAAAAGATATTTAATTTCATGCACCGATGAGTCAAATATTTTACATGTACATTCAAACAATTGATAATGTAAAGATATTTTATTATTTTTTTGAGGTAAGATATTTTATTATTAGCTAATTTAAAATAGTGACATCATATTGTACCCAAAAAAATAGTGACATCATATACCGATTTGAAGTGGAGTCAAGGATATTTTGTCTTGATCAATTTAGTCATAAAAGGAAAAAGATGTCAAAAATGTTTTGTTATTTCGATATATTAAAAAACTAATGTAACACTGAAATATATTGTCAAAGATTAAAATTGTTGTTTGCCATCAAATTAAAATAATTGTAAAATCGTCACATAAATTCATCTTAAAATCTCATTTTGAAAATAAATAGAAAAATATTAAATTTTCATCAAATGTTAGCCGGTATAAAACTATTTTATAAGACGATACATCTTTTTCTCAAATTAAATTACTTACATTCACCAATTATTAATTTTTTAGGAGAAACCAAAATAATTGTAATATTAAGGTAAAGTTGTATCTTTAATCCCTTAACTTAATTTCACTTAACATTTAAATCATTTTTTTCTTTTTAATATTTTATACTAAGATCAATAGTAATTATCAACCAATTTTATACTATGATCAATTTTTTTAATATCTGTGTTTTGTCAAACTGATTTTATAATTAGAAATGGAAAGAGTATATAATTTTATTTAATATTAATAGTTAATATTAATTAAATTGTTGTCATTGTTGTTGGAGACTTGTAGCATGTGGGTCAAAATTTTCCAACTTCCGAGAGCTATATTATAGTGAGTGGGTTAGGTGGAACAACTCCGAGGAATCAACACCGTTGATTCATTTCTACTGTCCCTATCACGACTAGATTCATTGAAACTTTTGTCAAACTCAGGTCAGCCCCAATATATTATTCATCACACTCAGGCCCATTTTAATTTACTTCTAACAAATTCTTTTTTTTATTTGTTCTCTCCATTGATATTCAGTTCATTAGACCGATTAATTCAGTTTAAGACGAGTTTTTGCAATTAAGTGATTCGTATTCGATACATTAGGCCGACTAGATTAGTTCAGGATGTGTTGCACTAACTGATTCAACTCTTCTCAGATGTAATTGCGAGAAGCGAACTGTAGTCTTTCTTACCAAACTGAGTGTCAATCATTACTAATCAATCAACGCTTGACTACTAATTGAAAACAAATATTGTTTGAAAGCTTCTTTTCCCATTTCCATTGTATTAAATTGCCCCTCATTTTATATACTCCTTCCTATCCTTATTATAAGAAGAAATTGACTTTTTAGATTCATGGAATGTTTTATGTACCTAGTTCATAATATTGTCCAGATACATAAAACATTCCATAAATCTAAAAAGCAAATTTCTTCTTATAATATGGACCAGAGGGAGTATATGATTGTGGATTTTCAATGGTTTGTTATTTCGTCTACTTACTAAAAAAATTATTTTCGTCTCAATAACTCGATTTCAAATAAGTCTCAAAATCTAATAATATTTCAAATTAATCTTTATCTTTGTTTAATATTTTTTAATTTGATCTTTGTCTTATTTAAACTTTTTTAATTTGGTTCCTCCAAATGACAAAACTAAAAAACAGTTAAAAAAAGACTAATTTATAATATTAATAAAATTCTGAGATCTATTTGACAATAAATAATAGAGATAAGGACCAATATAATAATCTACTCGTTAAGAACTGTTACATGTCAAATTTACCAATACATTTAAAAAAAAATTAACAATTGTGCCTTAAAATATGAAATTAATTGAGTTTAATTGTTGCCTTTTGCAAGTGATTTTTTTTTCTTCTTTTACTAATAAAGATATTTATTCATTCAAACTATGAAAATACATCGAATACAAGCACAAATTTAATATTGTTAATATCGAAAAAATTGAATCTGCAAACAAATCCACAATATTCAAATTATTAGTATAAAACAGTATACTCAAGCATACAAATAATGTGACAAAATAAAAGTAACCAAAATATCAATGACTTCGGGTTTGCATCTTTGAGGACTTAATCATTGATCAAATATGTATTTGATTGAAGTTTATCTAACAATTTTAACCAAATGAACACCGTAATAAGACGGAAATACCAAACCCCACACCAAAACGGAAAATCACAAATGCCACACTAAAACAACGAAATCACAAAAATAACATAAAAGAAAAAACTTAAACAGTATAAAAACCATTTATAGAAATTAAATGAGATGGAAAATATTGCACATGTGTGATATCGAGTCAAAAAATATTCAAAATTATTTCTTTTCAAGAAAGAAGATGAAAGCTCTCTTGAAAATGTTAAGGAATATAAACAATTGACTATTTAATGAGAGTATGTTAGACTTTCTTTACCATACATGATCCTAATTCAAAGGTTGTGTACATGATGTTCACACTTTCTTTACCATGTGAAATCAGAAGAAGGATGAGTTATATAATTTGCCTTTTATTTTTGGTACAAACAATTTTGACTTTAATTAGGATCAATATCATATAGTTTCTCTATATTTTGAAGTTTTTCTTTTGACTTGTAAATATTTCAAAAACAGAGATTCAAAGTAGCAATCATGCTTGTGAAATAGTATATTATTCTTTCTATTCCAAAACTATTATCTTTTTAGCTTTTTTATTTTGTCCCAAAACTATTATTTTTTTCAGAAATCAATATAAAATTAATGTTAGTTTATATTTGTACCCTTACAAAAGTTAAAACATTAATTAAATATTTTTTCTCTTTCTTAATAAAGTAAGGGTAAAAGATACTTCCTCCGTCTCAAAATAATTATCATTTAAGATTTCTACACACAAATTAAGAAAACATTAAAAAAGTCAACAAACATGATAATTTTACTAAACTATCCTTATTATTAATATTTTTTTATATTTTTTTAAATACACAATTGTTGGAAAGATGAAAAGTTATTATTAAATGTGTTCATAAAAAATTACTATTGGGAAGGAAACTGAAAGGATTGACATGTGTGTAAGACCATGTACAATGGTTATCAAAATTCAACACTCACTTTATTACTTTTTACACTCCACATCATCATTCAACACACATTTAATTTTTACTCTCTCCAATAGTTTTTTCATTAAACACCCTACCCCACCACTTTCTCTACCCCACCACATTTTATTTTACATTCTTATTTAAATTTCAAATTTTGTTTTTATAATTAAATAAAATTACAATTATCGATTAACATTAAATTAAAATAAACGAACACTTAACAAAAAAATTTAAATAATTTTTTTTATTTTCTTAACATCAAATGCAGTACATCACACAAATAACGTAATTAGTACGGTACAAATTAACTTCAATTAAATACAACACACAAGTAACATAATTAATACGATGCAAAATAACTTAAAATGCACTACAACACACAAATAACATAATTAGTCGATATAAATCATCTTCAGTCATGAATCATTCCAAACTTTGTCCATATGTGTTTCACTAGATCTGCTTGCATCGCGGATTTCAGATCTTGTACGCACATGATTTGCAAAAGCGGGTAATACCTCGGTGGAATATGGTTGTGGTGCACTAGATCCACTTTCATCAGAATGCTCAAAACCAGTCCACCGTTGAGCATATGTGTCTCGCTCATCCTCAACTATCATATTGTGTAATATGATGCATGTTCGCATGATGGTTTTCAAATCGGAAAGATTCCACAAGCGTGCAGGTTCACTGATGATTTTAAACCGAGCTTGAAGCACTCCAAATGCACGCTCGATGTCCTTCCGATAGCTCTCCTGATATTTTGCAAATAACTTATCGGGCTCACTTTGAGGAAGTCTGATCGATTTGACAAATGTTGGATATGTAGGGTAAATACCATCGGCAAGATAGTATGTCATGTTGTATTGGTTTCCATTTACAAAGAAATTGACTTTGGGAGAATTCCCTTTTTCAACATCATCAAAAACAGGAGAGCGATCGAGTACGTTAATATCATTCAACGTACCTGGACATCCAAAATATGTATGCCAAATCCATAAATCATGATATGCAACAACTTCAAGAATAACTGTTGTGGTTCCCTTGTCTCCTCTAGTAAATTGACCTTCCTATGCTGTAGAACAATTTTTCCACTCCCAGTGTGTAATACCCTAATTTTGAGCTTTTTAAAATAAATAATTTATTTAAAAATTATTTCTTATTTTTTATGAGAAATACCAAAAAAATAGTTTTTTTTGATAATTTTGTTTTACAATTTATTCATTTTCCTTTATTTCTTTTAATTAGTCGCAATTTATCTTTTTATACGAAGAATAGAAAAAATAATCAAAATAGTTTTTATCTCTTTATTTAAGCTTATATTTCATTTTTATATTTTTCTACATTTTTATTCATTTTTCTTATTGATTTTTACCTTTTTTTACCATTTTATAAAAATTCTTTGCTTTTGACCAATCACACTGCGACACCTCATCATCTCCACCTCATAATCATTTTATTACACAAATACCACTCACCTAATCCTATCACTATAAATACACACCTCATATCACTCAATCATGACCAATCAATTTCACAATTCCCAAAAAATCAGAAAATCACTCCTCCCTCCACCACCAACACTTTTCCGGCGCCGCCGCCGGAATTCCAATTTCCGGCCAACCAAAAAATACCCAAAATCAACAATCAAATACTCAATCCTTATAGTTTAGACCCTCCTGAGTTTGAATCCGACCTCTGATTGGTCAAAAAACGAACGGAAAAACATCAAAACCAAGTTTTGACTTTTGACTTCTCAGTTTGACTTTTTGGTTGACCTTTGACTTAACCTTTTAGTTTGACTTTTATGTTGACTTTTTCCTACTCGACTGAGTTATGTTGATTGCTTGTAATTGCCTGATGACTTGTTTCTCTTTATCTGATACATGATTACTTGTTTATATGCTCATATCTGATGCATTTTTAATTGTTCAGTATCATTGATTATATGTCATTTGCA
Organism: Trifolium dubium; assembly: GCA_951804385.1. NCBI lineage: Eukaryota > Viridiplantae > Streptophyta > Magnoliopsida > Fabales > Fabaceae > Trifolium > Trifolium dubium. The sequence goes on along the minus strand of OX638065.1, from coordinate 4,243,375 downwards.
TTCATGCATTTGCATTTCTCTCTTCTTCTACCTTTCTTTTTTTCTTTTTCTGTTATGAACTGGAAAACTCTAAAATCAGCTTAAATAATATATTGAATGAAAAGAGAGATATCTGACGCATGACTTTCATCTCTTGAATAGTCTAAGTATCAGCCGCATGGCTCGCGACTGAGGACTATTCTCATTCACTGAATAATTCCTCAGAAAATCTAAAAGACACTCAACTACTTTTTCTGCCTCTGTGCAGTCAAACTCTTTTTCAACTGCCCTTGTGCAGTCAAATCTTTTTCAACTTCTTTTTCTTAAACGGATGACGCTTTATCCATTCCCCTGCTACAAACAAACGCTTAAGCCTCCGAAGCGAGCATACAAGCATACTGTTGTATCAGTGGAATGCGACCTAAGCATTGTTCACTAAAAACAACCAACACACAAATCTTTCTTTTCAGGAAGAACTACGTGAGCTTTGAGTTCCTCATTGTACTTGGGGGATACGTAGGAGCGAGAGCCTCTCTCGTCAAGCCAAATAATAAAAAACTTTTTTTTCCCTTTTCAGTTTAATATGCGGTAATCTTTCTTTTTATGTGGTTTATCTCTGTTTATGCAAGCCAAAATTCCTCAAATGGTTCCCGTTGAGTACAACGGATATGAGGGGGTGTTAACGTCTTCCCCTCATGTAACCAACTCCCGAACCCGATCTTTTTAAGGTTTTATCATTATTTTCCTTTCCCCTCATGGGATAAATAAAATATGGTGGCGGCTTCATTGTTTACATTTGTGCATTGCATTTCATCATTGCATATTTGTATATTTTTTTGCGCCGGGTACTACACAGTGCATGCAGTCAATACTCCCAATCTTCCAATATTTTGTTTCGACGCTCTATCAATTGGTTGTGTATGTAAGTATCTTCTTCTTGACGATTTTGTAAGTAGGCTGCGACATCAAAATCAAATGGATTCATTTTTTGTGATATTGGAATTAGATTGGCTTAGATTTGTGATATTGGAAATGGATGTATGAGTCCATATATATAGACTTCAATTGGACCATTTACGGATTTGAAATAAATTATTGTATATAGTTAATTATCAGATAAGGATTGAGTGGTGGACACAATAATTAAAGGAGGTTGGGTGGTGGACAAAATAATGAAAGCAAGTCATGTGGTGGATACAATAATTAAAGGGTGACACTGACATATTCGAATTGGGTGGTAGAACATTGACGGATTTGAAATAAGTTATTGTATAGAGTTAAATGTCATATAAAGATTGAACACAATAATTAAAGCAAACATGTAGGACAAATATTTAAAGCAAACATTACACTGACATATTCAATCACACTCATTAAAGCAAAGACTACACTGACTTATTCAATCACGATAATTAAAGCAAACACTACAACCAAATACTTAAAGCAAACACTACACTGACATATTCAAACACAACAATTAAAGCTTACACTACAGACAAATACTTGATTGAAAATTAATTATCAAACAATTCTTTGGCCAACGTTTCCATCAACACTTTCTTCCGGTCATCGAGATGCTGCTCAGAACTTAACTTCAGATACATGTTCATTTTTTTTATACGGTTTTTCTCACTTAGAGCACGGGTTTGCTCACTTAGATTACGGTTATGCTCTTTTTGATTTTCTGCTATTATTTGCAATTGTTCAAACTCTTTCTCCTTGAGAGCGTTGAATTTATCAATTGATTTGTCCACCGACTCCAAGGCAGCTGTCTTTTTACCTTTACCCTTTTTTTTTGCCGCCTCCCTACCTATAGGATGAACACTAGATCCTATAGAGTTTGAGTCACATGCATCATCGTGAGAGCGCTTAGATCCACTACTTCCTGAGCCAATAGTTCCTCCTTGTGGACTACTAAAACGTGGTTGATCCTTGAGAGCGGCCCATTCTGCCATTAAAGTGAATTGATTGTTCTTCCCACATGCATATAATTCCTGTGCTTTTGCCAAAACATCATTATCCGACCAACCGCTTCCTTTCAAACGCTTAGCGCTATCATAAGCACCAATCCATTTATTCAGTATTTTGCTCATGTAATTAAAACGATTTCGGCATGCAGTTGCTTCACGCGGAGTTTCGAATGAGCAATACTCATTACAATAGTCAGCAATTTTACCCCAATATGTTTCACCTGTCTGGTTTCTTCCAACAACACTGTCTGTTCCATATTTAATCCATCCACTAATTAGCACCAAATTTTGTTCAGTGTTCCATGTAACTTGCATTGGTTTCTTGCTCTTAGGAGTTGAATCTTCTGAATTTGGAGTGAATTGATTAGCACCGGTCATTTGTGTTTAATATTCGGGAAATTCACGTGAACCACCACCAGAAACATTTTCATTCATTGTTGACATATTACCATAAAACGGTGGTGGTTGAGATAAATTTCTCATCATAGATCCATAAAAGTATGGATCATATGGATTAATGAAATTTGGTGGATAACCCAAATTAAGCATGTTTTGAGAATGTTGGTTAGAAAATTGATTTGGATTTTGAGAAGGGTTAGGATTTTGAGAAGTGTTTGGATTTTGAGAAGTGTTGGAATTTTAGGTGTTGAAATAATTATTGGGATTCATTTTACTAAAAAAAAACACTTAAACTTCAAAATTAACACTAATAAACACTAATAAAATGATTAAGAGAGTGAAAAATTATGATTTTTTTTCAGTGTCCAAATGAAATGAACCAAGTCTCTATTTATAGAGAATTTTTTTTTACGAATTTTGGTGAAAAAATAAAAAAATAAAAAATCAATTTACTGTGAAATAATTGAGTTTAAAGATAAGGATGCAAGAAAAATCCGCCCAGCCAATCACGTAACGCCACATGTCCGCCTTTTATCTTCAACAACTTCTCTCTCCGCGCGCGCTCTGTCGCTCACGCGCGCCTGTCGCGATTGGCGCGCACGCGCCCTGCTTCGGCGAATGGCGCGCTGCCACGTGGCACTGCGTGTCAGATTCACAAGGGCTGAATCTGTTCAACAAATCGCGCTCTCTCTCCTTGTTTTTTCTGACAATTTCTGACTGAACAGTAATTAAACATGGCAATAAACAAGCCATTGCACATGGTCTAAGTAGTATATGCGTGTAAGCAGTATATGGGTGCAGACTGCGGAGATAGCTTTAGTCTTTGCCTTTTCAATTATCAGTAAAAGCTTAAGGGTAAAATTGGAAAGTAAACACTAATTATTCATTGAAAAATGTAAACGACTATCTTTATGAAAAAAAGTTAGAGCTTAAACGTCAATATATGAGACGGAGGGAGTACTTTACTTATCAAACTTAATTGTTTTTTAATTCACGTACATAATTTTAAAAAGACAATAGTTTTGGGATGGAGAGAGTAGGAAATAATAAGAAAAGGGACATGGTATATGATGTGTATCAAAGTGCTGGTTAGCATTTAAAGAGTAAATCACTATTTTTTTCGTTAATCACTATTTTGAATAATGAAATTGCAGTTTGCAATTTCAAATATTTAAACTATAATTGTGCTTTTAAATTATTTAAAGTTGATTAAAATGCCCACTCCTTCAAGTAGATTTGTAGGTAATAATGACAAGTCACGTTAAAAACATTGTGATTTGTCTACTTTTAATAGCGCCTGCACAGGAAACGTTATTAATTAAAGGCCTCTGTCTAAATATTTTTTACTTCAAGTAATTTGTCTCCTTCAAGTAATTGTTTATACTATAATAAAGAGCTTATATAAAAAATTGGTAGAAAATGTCGAAATTGCTAAACTAAACGTCTACGAATGAGGTTCGATATTCGGTCTCTTCACTTTATGTTTATGAGTTTATGATGTCTATAATTGCAGCATCCAATAGAAATTAAATCACTACTATAGACATTTGTGTGAACTTTTTAATAACACTTGTTGTAAAAGCCGCCCTATTAAATGAGTTGGTAAAATATTGCGCCTAATTCTCAAAAAGGAGGTTCTTCAAATGTAGTAGAATTTTTCGTCAAATTGTTTAGCAGCTAAAAGTTCATCCTTGGAGATGAATAAATAGAGAATCTCGAGTAAATTCTTTTTGTATTGAACTTTTGTTGATTTATGATATGAGTTAATTAAGTTTACTTTAAAGTTCAACCTCTATAAATGTGATCGAGATGTCCATATAAATGGAATGTTTTCGCATTCAAATATCATAAACATTTACTTATAATTGTTTTAATAGGTTTATAACAAGTTTCTACAAAATAAATCCTTAAGATAAATATGCATACACATGGTAATAAGGATTAAGGAATACAACAAGTCTCTCTTGCCTTTATTTTAAGATAAATTTTGCACATCCTAAGAAAAATATAACAAGTCCCTCTGGTCTTTTTCGTCTTGTGCGAAAATATAGTTCTTATTAATAATATATATTTGCTGTTAAAATAAAAGTACCTCTAGTCTTTTAATTTTTAAGTAAATATACCAATACTCCCACAGATCTTATTGATCACATTGGAAACATCCACACCGTAATATAAGGAAATGAGGACAGTGGAATATTTTTATTCTTTCTAGCCGTGCTAAAATACGTGTATAGACATCTCTGTGAGTTTCATTCAGTTAGAAAGAACTTGAATGTAATATGCAGAAATTATAGTTAAAATTTTAGTACACCTATTTATTCATCTTTAAGAAATAAAATTTTAATCATCATTAGGCTAACTAAAGGAAAAAAAAATGGATGCATGCATAGATGGAGAGAAATATGCATGACCCACATTTTGGGTGGAATAATTGTTAAATGTATTTGAAACATGCAACTTTTATTTTGATTGGTCGGTAAGAAAATCACATTATATAATTTATTTTGAATATGTTTAGCTAGTAAACAACTTTAAGAAAACTTTGTTTTATTGGGAAGCAATAGGCATGCTTCATGTATGTAGAGCATGCCATTAGATAGATGCTCCAATAGAGAGTATTCAATTATATTAAAGCATTTTTGTTTGAAAAATGCAGAAGTGATGTTATCCTAATCTAAATGAAAAGTAAATTAGCAACAGCTCTAGTTTATATTTATTCGAATAGTATTAGTCAAGTTATTAGTTCTAAAAATAAACCATGAAAGATCTATAGAATATTATTTTCCTTCTTTTAGTAAAGATTTTTCTTTATATCCATACGTCATGTCCAACTCTCCCACAACACAATTCCATCTACTAATATTTCTTTTAATTTACACAAATTTGGATACATTATTGGATTATTTTTCCTTCACATTCATTTATCTTCATGTATATTCTCTTCATTTAAGAGTGAAATTTGCAAAATGTGTTTTGTATTTAATTAAGTACAGAGAAAGTAATACTATCGTACGTGCATTAGTATTCTTTTTTTTTTTTGACGGAAATTAATCCCTTAGACGATTTAAAAGATTGATGTTTGTGAAAATAATTCATGGAACCGCTGATTGTGCCAAAGGTCCTAATTACAAGAATACCTTACCAAAAAATATCTTCTAATAATTTATATATAGGTATAAATCAATTATCTTCCTTCCTTTTCCCCCTTATTATTATTTTTTTGGTTAGGTTGTCTAGTGATCAAAATTCTACATTTTAAAGGTAAATAAATAATGAATGTACTGATAATGTTCAAACTTTAGTTCCTACATTTTATAGACAATGTTTATAACAACTGAACTAAGTTCTCGAAGACCCTTTATTCCTTTATCTATTCTGATTTCTTTAATTATCGGAAGTCACTAAAGTCATGTATCATCTCCTCTTAAATTAATTCACCACCAAAAAAATATCTCCTTTCAAATTAAACTAATTTAATTTTTGGATGGAAATCATTATATTATAGTGGTTTTAAATCTACTAAACAAAAAATTGATACTAACAATTAATATACCACAAGGTTTGGGTATAGCTATGAACCACTTTATATAACCATTTTATAGAGAAGATGTAGTAAAGTTAATATTGAGCTAAAACTTAAAATAAAGATACTCAAAAACATGTTATTTCCATTCATGGTTTCATCATCTCATAGAACTCAAAAAACAGAAGAACTTAAAGATGAAAAATTGAAGAGTTATTAAAAACTTGCTCTCTTGTGACTTATCTTCAAATTTATCCTAAAATATCAACAGAACTCGTGTTTGATTGGTTTGAAGAATCAGATTTAACATGAGGTGAAGTGATTCTAGGAACATCTTGAAGAGGACTCATAGGAAGACATGAACTATGTAAGTGCATGTCACAAACCATTTGTCGAAGTTCCGAAGCTTCTTCTTTCAATTGAACATTCTCTTGAACAACTTTATCATGAGTTTCTGAGAAATTGTTGAGCTTTTCAAGTAGTTGATGATTCTCATTCCTTAACCAAACAACTTGTGACCAAAGCTCATCAAGTTGTTTTTGTTTCCTCATTCGCGACCTACGCGCTGACTCACGGTTTGATATCATTCTTCGGTGTTTTCTTTCATTGATTAGTCCTTTGTTTTGTTCGTCCGCTTCGTCCGAAGTTGAATTACTACTTATGCATGAGGCTTGTGGACTAAAGTCTTGAAGAATTTGAAGAGGGTTTTGGTTGAAACCATAGAATTGGTTTGAGAAATTTTGAAGTTGGTGATTTGGGATTGTGTTTTGGATCATGTTGTAGTTACATGAAGGATAAGGTGATGGATCTAAATTTGGGAGTAAATAATTGAGTCTTGTATTAATCTCTTTGGTTTGCATTGTGAGAATTTGGAGAATAAGATATTGGAGAGAATAGAATTTAATTGGATTTAGAGATGGAAGGCATATGAGTGGGACTAGTTGGTATATATAGGAAGGGAAAATGGTGAAATTTGGCCCCATTGAATAATGTAACCAATTAGTAATAACAAGATGTCAATATAGACTATAGAGTACATCATTGCTCTCATTTGTCATCTATCTATGTGTGTAATATAATATTGGAATATGGCTACGTAGGACTGATACGTTAGATTAAATGTATACATAAGAAAATTTGTGATTAGTCACGGTGAAAATCGTATCGTGGTAATATATAGTGCATGTTTGGTATCACGGTGGATGTGTTAGAATTACAGTGATCCACCGTGATTTCCTAAAGCTACAAGTTGTAGCTTCTGTAAAGTCACGGTGGATCACCGCAATTCTGGCACATCCACCGTGATACCAAACATAGGCATAGTTTGTTAACCACGGTTATTTTCTTTTTAGCCATGCTTATCGGTACAAACGAGATACAAGCGAGTCAGACATTAAATTCTTACCTAAAATTTTAAGACAATAAGTTTAATTATGAGTCATTTTACTTAAAAAGTATTTAACCTCCACTAATTTAAACAATGTGAGACTTACTCACATTTAACACAACAATCTCTCCCTCAAGTGTGAATATATTCAATTCATTATGCTCTTCCTTAAACTTTTCGACCATGTACACTAGTACTTGTACAGGCGCCGTTGCCACTGTACACGGAACCCGCCTCCTAACCATCTTTGTCAATAAGACTTTCGATACTAAAGAACTTGATCTATAACCATCGGCTCTGATACATTGTTGGGTTCACGAGGGGGCAGCCGATGATCATCCATATATTAGGTTCAAAATATTGATACAAGTGAGTCGAACACCACACTGTTACCTAAAATCTTAAGACATTAAATTTATGGGTCATTTTACTTATAAAATATTCAACCTCCAATAATCTAAACAATGTGAGACTTACTCACACTTAACACAACACTTAAGTAGTTGGTAACACAAATTCATTTTATTATATATTAAGCGGTTTTCTTGTAGTGTCTAATAAATGTAGTTGCATTCAACCACGTCTACTTTATATGCAGTGGCGGAACTGTAATTTTTTTTGTGAGTGGGCCGCTAAATATTAAGTCATAATAAGCAGAAATTTGAAAAATATAAAAAAATGTTCTTATATATATATATATATATACACACACACACACCCATGTAAGTCAATATTTTCTAAAATATGTTTTTGCTTTAGCGGTTTATTTGTGGCAATAATTTGGTCTCAAAGGATGTGTGTTCAAACGATGACATAGGTATTTAAAGTGATGCTTTTAAATAAAAAAGAATCCAAATGCCAAAAATAAAGGTTGCAAGAGTCGAACCTACAACCGAAAAACACCAACTAATCTATCACTCCAACTTGTTAGTAATTTACGTGAATAAATATATATAGTAATTAATTATAATTTTATAAAACTATCAAAGGTATTTTAGTACTTTTCCAATTTTTTCGAGGTGGCCGTGGCCACCTCTAGCCACCCTAGTTCCGCCTCTGTTTATATGAGTGTGTTGGTATATGTGGTTAAGTATCCAAACTTGAGTTTTTGTCTTCTTATGGGTGAGACCGGCGAGTGAAACTATAGTAGTTATGGCTTTGCAATAATCTTTTGAATTTACACTCTTTTGATATAGTTGTCTTATGAATTGTGATCCTCTTTACTTTTTAAAAGAATTTGAGAATTCTATTTAGAGATATCGAGAAAGAAACAAATAAATTTACAAATAAATGGTCTTGACTTGAGAGTTGTATCAAGTATTAATTTATAAATAACAATAAATGAAAATTTTAAAGAATGAATAATATAAAAAAGTTTTAAAAATCTATTTACGTCGCATCATCTCTCTTCAAACAAAACCCTCTAAATGTCATTTCCATATTTCAAAAAATTAATTGGATTATTTTATTTTGCACATAAGAAATAGCTTTTAATCTAAGAACTCTCTTCTTGATCCTTTTTTAGAAAAGTTTTTAAAAGTTAAATAGACTAATCCAAACATAGCTTTATTCATGCACATATATAGCATGCATATTCTTTTCATGTGTTATGTGGGGTATTAGGTTCATTGAACAAGCTATATATATGTATGAATAACATGTTACTAATAGACACACATCCACACACAACACAAGTGACTCAAACGTGTGGGGGAGGCAACTTAATTGGTTTAATGGATAATAATCACTTTTTGGACAAAAATTGCTTACATCACATAAGCTTAGACAAAGAAAGTTCATATCATGGAGAGTACAATAATTCAATTGGTAGACTGTTTAGGCAAAAAGCAGGTGCAAGGGAACATTTGGTGTTCAATAGAAGTCAATTTATTTTATACTATATGAAATTAAAGTGCTTAAGTGCGTAATGTGCTATTTCCAAGCTAATTCTCTATTAGACAATAAACATGTTCACTTTTTTTTAATTGCCTATGCTCCGCGTAAATATGAAGAGTATTCTTTCAAATATTGTGAATTACAAATAGACAGTAAAAACTCTTATGAAATTTTTTAATTGTTGCCACTCAAATTTAAATTTGACTTTTTTTTTGGTATATCGAAAAAGTAAACTGCTCCCGTCAGAAATTGATTCCGAAGATTAATTAAGTCCAACTAAAAAGTCTCTACAATTTTGCGTAGATAATACTCAGTTCAATCTAAAAAATATGTGATCTGATTTAAATGTTTGTTATAGAAGACTTATTTATTTAAATGGCATAGAAAATTGGAGGGGAAAAAAAGATTGGAAAGGGATATATATATATATATATATATATATATATATATATATATATTTAAATGGCATAGAAAATTGGAGGAAAAGAAGAATATTTACTATTTATTATATCTCTCACATTTTGATAGATTAATCTTTACAATTGCAGAAGATATACTTAATTTGTCCCCTTAGGATAGCTCAAGTGGTAAGAGCTGAGAGACATAGATTGGGTAGGGGGAGTTCCAATGTTCAAATCCTAGTAGGAGTATTTAAAATTCCGATGTACCAAAAAAGAAGAAGATATACTTAATTTAAAATAAATTTTTTTGTATTCAACTTGTATTGTTGGATATAGTAATCCATATACAAAATTGATTTAAAATATGAATTTTTAAAATATACATTAATATGAAAACATCACCTGATATTGAATTTTTGCCTAAAAATACCGTATACAACAATATAAATTGTGTATGGAACATAATGTTCATCTTATAATTTAATCCAATGTTGATGAAATTAGTTAATAACCCGTATCTAAGAGCAAGAAACAAAGTTTAATTATGAATTTGATGACTCAAGAACCACTCAAGTCATAGATGCAGGGACCTCTAAAAACAAATGTATAATACGTAACTAGAAGCCAAATCTTGATTTATCAGCAACCACTTGTGTTAATTTTTAATTATGGTTAGGTAGTAATCATTTATTTTAGTAATGACAGCTTTAATAGTAATCTCAAGGTGTTTTTTTTTTTTTTTTACGAAGAATGTAAATCTCAAGGTAAAAGGTAGTAAATCATAATCTATTTATATACTTCCACGCCTGTTATGTGACACAATTTAATGGTTAAAGCATGTATATGCAATGTTCATTGTACACAATTGTCTAAATTAAAATAGTTTTGTCTCTATGAGTTTAACATAATTAGTTGATAATAAGAGCATAAGACATAGAAAATTTCTCTTTAACCTCCCTTATATTCTCTCCCCCCCCTAACTACCTTATTTGCCCTTAGGGGTGTTTAAGCAAAATTCGGGATGTAGATCCCGAAATGCATTTCGGGATGTAGAACCCGAAATCATTTCAGCATCGATGCTGAACTTAAAAATTTGCACCATTTCACCCCAGAAATCATTTCAGCATCGATGCTGAAATTAAAAACTTGCACCATTTCAGGTTATAGATCCCGAAATGCATTTCGGGATCTACATCCCGAACCTCATTTCGGGATCTACGTCTAGAATTGAAGGACAATTTGGAGTTTTAGGGGATTTAAAGAGAGTATAGGGGGGTGAAAGAGAAATTTTCTAAGACATTATGTGCAGGACTAAAGTTTACATCTTAATTGATATATAGTCCATTTATTCATTTTTAACGGATGAAATTTTAACTATTAGATTACTTGACAAAAAAGTTTTAAAGTGTAGTTAATATCACATTTATATGTAAGAGTTGAGATTTAAACTTCAGATACTCCACTATTCATCTATAAAGTAAAATTTTAGCCACTAGTAGTTTACTTGAAAAAAAATAATTTCTTATTTGAAAGTTATTTGATATAAATGGTTAATGAATTTCACTTAATTAAGAACGTCGAAAATCTAACTTCAATTTCTAGATGAAATAATTATTAAAAAAACAAATTAATTAAACCTTACTTTCTATTTAAAAAAAATATTAAGCTTTATTCACCTTTTGATCGGCTAATTAAACACTGAATTATCATATCTCCTTCTCTTAAGAACTATAGAATAATTAAAACAAAAACAATGCATTATAATAGTTGCTTACTAGCTTACACAAAGTTGCTAGGTGACATACATTGCTGTAGCTTTACCTTTTCAATTTAGGTAAAATTTACTTTGTCTTTAAATATAAATAAAAATTAGTCTACAAAATTAAATATATTTAATATCAAATTTGTATCAAATATATATTTTTGTTAATAAATTTTTTATTCATATTTTATAACAGAATGAGCACATTTTCCTAACATTGAAATCTGTGGCATATTAACATATATAGTTTGTTCCACACAAGATATATCTATCATTTTATCCTTTTGTTAATCTTAAAATTATTTGCAACAATATTAACTTTGAGGCCTAATGATATATATGAAGATGAAAATACTTTACAGACCCTAACGGAGAATGTAAAGATTTGCAAAAACTTTAGTGGTTGTGACAAGTTGTTCAATATCCGATCAAAAAGAGGCTAACAATTGTTTACCACAATTAGTCCAAAAAACAAAAAAAAAAACAATTGTTTACCCACAAAGTTCAACTTTTCTTTTTATCAAACTATCACTCTCTCCTTTTTATTTTTTATGAAACTATCACTCTCTATTTTATACGTCTTCCATTGAACTATAAAAATAAAAACATACTACATTTAATTATAGTTATAAAATACATTGGTTCAATAAAAATTGAGATGAAATTAACCACACAACTTGAGTGGAAAAACTTATCATGTGTTCATATATATACACATGGTGGAAATTGTAATGACTATAACAATAGTCAATCATAAATAAAATTGAGAAGAGCTAGTTCCAAATATCTAGTATAGAGAAATGCATTATGCCTCAGTCTCCTGTGTTTAGTGAGGTTAATTAAGTAGATTGATTGGTCAAAAACATCATTATTAGACATATTTAGACCCCCTCTTTCTTTACATGTATTTTCTTTGGTTTTTACTCTTTCATTTCTTCTAACTTGTTGGAATAATGACTATGAGCATTAAAGGTAATAGTAGTATAGTACTATGTGGTAATTAATTAAGAGACTTATCTTGATGTATATGTGTATTTATCATTGACCTTTTTGTATTTGTGTACTCATACATTGTGCTAATAGTACTACCCAATTTTGGTGACTATGGTCAAAATGATAATTAAACACTTTGACAACCAAAGTTTGTAATCATGGGATAAAGAACATATTCGCAATGTCAAAGCAACATCATAGGTGTGCTTATAAAATTTGGATTCATTGAGGTCAGGTTTTCACGCATTCATAGATTTAGAATTATTAATAGGCTTATTAATATTAATATCGTTTGATTTTGATTAGATGATGTAGAAAAAAAGTAGTCTTTAATTTTATTTTAAATTAAAAAAGTAATTGACATTTCTTCATATACAATTTATGGATCATGTTCATCTTGTTAACAATACAACAAAAAGAGAATAATAAAGATGGCTAAGGTTTCATATAATACCAATATATAAAATTATTAGAAAATATATATAAAATCTAATGAATTATAAATTTAATGGGCTAAATAGTGTAGATCCAATAACTCGTTAACTAACACTTTCTCTCAAACTCATGATGTAACAACAATTGTATTAAGAGTTTGTCAAACAAAAAACTTACTAATATGAAGTTCTAACTTATCCCAAACTTATCCCACCAACTGAAACTTACTAAACTATAAGATTGTTACAAATTCAACCTTTAAAATAAAAATAAACTAAAATTACTAATAGCATAAACGGAAGTGAGAAACCAAATTCAGCTTCAGACTTTTCAGATTCAATTTTAGATTTTGAGTATTCCGTTACCGGGTTCAGATTTTCACATTGTGAATACTCTCAAGTCTCACCGGTTTCAAATTTCAGTTTGTGAATATCTCCTCACCGGATTTAAATTTTCATTTTCAGAGATTGTGAGCTTTCGCTCACCAGACAACAAATTGTGAGCACTTCAGCAAACAAATTAAACCAATTCAAACCCAATTAAGACAAAAATCAAATCAATTAAAACCAAACCAAATTCAAACGGATCGAAACTAAATTGTATCAATTCATTTGAGACGCAACTTCTCAAAATATGAACTCAATTATTGACCAACAATTTACTAAAATCTGATTTGCAACAGATGCAAATGGTATGGGACGTGACCCACACACACACCAACAATAACAGAGATGCATGTTGGAATATTTTATTTAAATATTATTTAATTATTATATTTCAATAATTATTATGTGGGTATATCTTATATTAATTATATTAGCTATTTATCGAATTAAGAATCTTAATTGACTAAGTGATCAAATAAAGTTAAAAAGTATTTTATATTCCTATTAAGAAATTAATTATTTAATTAATTAATTGGGTATGGGCTAAAATATGGGTGGAAGCTAGGATAACCCATTTTGAGATAATGGGAATCTTAATGGGCTATCACTCTATATAAGTGCTATGGTTCCAATATATCTGTACGCAAGCAAACACTCTCTTCTCTCCATTTGAAAGGAATTCAGGCATTAGAGTACTGGTTGAAGAAGAATCACACAAGCCAAACTTTCACATTTCAGGTTCACTTTCAAAGAACTCACTGCTAAAGGAATCATTTCTATGAATCCGGAATCACTGCTAAAGAAATCCTCTCAATGAATTCGGAATCACTACTAAAGGACTCATCTTCATAGATTCAAGTATCTTGTCGATCCTATATTTCTTATACATACTTCTATGACTATTTTATTTCCGCATTAAAGTTTATGTCATAACATATTTAACATGTATATATGAATTATTTCTAACAATGCATGCTTTTCAAATCTCCGCAAACAAACAAATTTCACCTTCAGCAAACAATGCCATGAAAAAGGCTAAGTACAAATCTAACAAAACACACACGGAAGCCCCTAACAAGTAGATTATATCAAAGCAATCAATATACTAAACCAACAAAATAAAAAAGAAACAAAACTAGACGATAGGAATAACACTTCGTGGCCATCGAAAAGAACAAAGGACACAAGATCATATCGAGAGACACTCACATCTCCTTGTAGAACATAGGTCAAAATCTAACGCAGCAGAAAATCACACCAAGAGATTGTGTATATTTTTATAAAAATTAAAATGTTATATACATTTAAATTATATATATATAATTATATAACTTTATGTGTATATTTTTATAAAAAAAATAATTAAAATGTTATAAATATTATGATTATGTAGGGTAGCAACAAGTGCAATTGGATATTTATTTTTTTTTTGATAAAAAGAAATATTAGAAAATGCTTTTGCATTTTTTGTTATTGATGCAAAATGTACTTTCATTTTTAAAAAATGAAAGAACAAAATATTTATTTTTTTTTTAAAAAAAAAGAAGAAAAAAAATATTAGTATCGTACTTTTGATTAAAATATATAGCAATTTTGTTAATTTTTTATGTTCGTGGATCTCCGTGGATAATGTGGGGATCCGTGGGGATGGGGATGGAGGGAAAATTTCCTCCGCAGCGGGGATCCGTGGGGATCGAACTCAACAGAACAAAGACATCCGCACATTCTTGTGTTGTTGATTGTGCTCTTGTTTACGATTTTACTTCTCCAGCCCTTGTTATTTCCCAACAATGGTATATGAGCTTTCGGTTCGATGAGATATCACAAGTGAAGTGTGATATTGTGGATGTGCTGAAGAGGAGTAATGATGCAGTGATTCTGTGATGAAGAAGCTGAATGATGGAGTTGATGCAATCAGGGTTAGACAAGGTGTCTGGGCATGTAAAGAGAAATTATCCAGGTCGAGCAAAAGACTTTGAGGTAAGTGCTAGCAATGTTTCTCTTGTTTTTGGAGATGATGATGTCTTTATTGTATTTCCGCTTTACCATGGGAAATGACAAGTTATTGCTAGCGGAGTCAGAACAACACACATGCATTGGTTGACATTGATGCAAGGTGTGTGGTGAGTTGTGTCGATGGCTGAAGAACTTTCTGAAAGTCAACATGAGAGTTGCATCGTAATCTTTCAGCAAATTTCGACATGAAATTCTTTGGATGGTTTAGTTCCAAGTGAAGAAAAATCTTGGGATGATTTAGTTCCAAGTAAAGAAAATTCTTGGAATGGTTTAGTTTCAAGTGCAGTGTACTCTTTATGGTGGAGTATGATATTTTGATTTGTCGGTTTTGACATTGAGAATTATGATTGTCGGTGAAGACAATGATTGTCCGTATAGACAATGAAAACGGAAGAAGAAACTCTTACAATCAAGATTGAGATTGTTATGGTTGATTGTCAGTGAAGACTGGTGTAGACAATGAAGATTGAAGACCAGTACAATCAAGGTGGAGATTGTTGGGGTTGATTGCAATGTAAGCCCATATTGCTAAAGAAGGAAAATTAAAGGTCAAGAAAATTATATTGGTGAAGTCCCACAATGCTTAGAAAAGTGGAAAATGGTGGAGATCAATGCTATATAAAGAGACCTCAAATTTCTTGTTTTAATACACCAAGATGTAACACTAGTCAATAGCAATTGTAAATACTTTAAGTTTATATTTGTGTCTTTCTTTTTCTCTTATGCTCTTGTAGTCTTGTTTTAGAGTATTGTGAGGTGTAATTCAAATATTTACTTTGGAGAGTGTGGGTGTACTGGGGTAATGGATGTGGTTGAGAGTGAGTCTATGTGTTGTAACAATTTTCACATAGTGTTTATTTTTCTGGTTGTCGGTTTAGAAAACTACCGTGATTTTTCTCCGGTTTTGGAGTTTCTACGTTATATTCTTGTGTTGTTGATTGTGGTCCTGTTTATTATTGCTTCTTTGGCAATGTTATTACCCCAACAGAAGCAACGAGTAATTCAAGGCTGATCGAACCATGCTCTTGATACCATGTTAACAATATTAATACACAACAAAAAGAGAATAATAAAGACGCTAAGATTTCATATAATATCAATAACTTGACAATACATAAAATTACAAATATATATATATATATATATATATATATATATATATATATATATATATATATATAAATTTAGTAGACTAAATAGTTTAGACTCAATAACTCATTGTCTAACACAAACACATCCATATTCCATATATATGATCAATATTAAAATTTTGTCACGCATCAAATTTTTCTTAAATTTATTTGTTGTTTTGTCATTGTTTTCTTCTTTTTCTTTTTCTAGTAGGTGGTAAGGAAGCAACAAGTGGTGTCACAAAAATCATGCGTGTGCACCCCCACTATGAGAATCCACATTTTTTGTTTCTCATCATGCATGAAATATATAGCTAGCTAGGTATTTAAATCTTCAACTATCAATCAATTCATTAATTATTTTGTTAACGTCATCAACCAAAAATAGCCAAGCTAGCATCATCATATGAATCTATTTATTTTGTTAACTCAAATTTTCTGAATCTATTTAATTTCTTGGTTACAGAGAACCATGTGTATCTTGCACGATACATGCAACATGCCATGTATAAATAAAATAGAAAGGGATATTTATGGTTTCATGATATAAAGGGTCAATTGGAGGGAAATTTTAGTTGACTGTCTAACTTTTATAATAATACATGCAACATTGCCATATGTAGATAAATTTCTTCATTAATTTTTTTTATTGTTTTTGTTTTGTTCCTATTTTTTTGAAAAGAGAAAGTGTGAGTAAAAAAATATAAATTTATTGGTGGATTAAAATTAAAGTATAATATATTTCAAAAAAAAAAAGGTATAATAGAAAAATAAAGTTCAAAAATACAATTTCTTAATTTGGTATCAATACCAATATTGTTCACTATCTCATCAATCATATATATTAGGCCTTTATTATGATTTGGTATTAATACTAATATTGTGATGACAAATTAAAAAAAAGAATTCTATTTTTAATTAAAAATATTGCATTATATACACGCACATAAAGTATGGATTTTTTTGCCCTCTTTTTTGTACCAAAAAAAGTATGGATTATTTTGAATTAACTGTATTTATTTTTTTGGATTAAATTTAATATATTTACATGTATGGATTTTAATTTTAATTAATTCTAATTTTTATACTTACATTTTTATTAAAATTAATACTAATATTGTTTAATTCTTTTGACCAAAAAATTGAATTCTATTTTTTTTACCAAACACCACATATATATACACACACATACACACATATATTAGAGAGAGAAAGAGAGAGTATCATTTTAAGTTTATTAAGAATTTGCAAATTTATAATGAAAATTTCAGTGAAAATGATATCTATGCTAGTGATATTGGTTCTAGCAATTGGGAGCTCGTTGGTTGGAATCACACAAAGTGCTCGTGATGGTGCTGTTGAAAATTTTCAAAGTTATCCACCATCATATCTTAGTCATGCTGAATATACACCACAACATTGGTGTTGCAAAATATCTTGGAAATGGATTTGTTGTAATAGTACTAAAATCTGATCACTTGTATTTCTCCTTGTTCATCGACCGCTTTTTAATATATCACAAAACTATGAATAAAAAACAAGGAGATTGACCATTAAATACTTTTTTATTTATTATTATGCCTTTTTTTTTATATCAATTATTATTATATATTATGCCTATTTATCATCATAATTTTGTCTTCTTTCTTGACCTTTATTAGTTCGTTGCAGGCTTGGTGTATGGTGGTGCGAAGAGGCCTCTCCTCCGCACCACCCTTTCACCCGTATGGGGTTGTTATATATTACCTCTATTATGTCGATGACCTTTCGTTCTCTAACTTCATTCTTCCGTCTTCTTCTATGGTGTGCCACTGTTGTTCGTTCGGGCGACATTGAGTGTTGTTGGGTATGGTTTCTTGGGCAGTGGTTGGTGGATTGGTACATGGTGGGTGTGGTGGTTTCTCTTTGTCTTCACTGTGTCGGTCTTGATCTCCGATTGTTATTAGATATGTTGAGATATGCAGTTTTCTTAACTGTTGGTTTGCCGTTGTCGTGCTAGTGGATTAGGGCTTGTTTAGGAATATGGTTCTCGGTTTGTGGGTTTTTCATCCAAAACTTTGCTTTATTTGGGCCTCGCTGCCAACATTGTTTTCTAATCTGGTTTAGTCTTTGTTGATTGAACTCTGACTGTTTCGCCAAAAATGGTTGTGAATTTGTTGTTTTCTTTTACAACAATTTGTTGGTACGTGGGTCGTTATTGTGTTAGCCATTGGTCCATTTGCTGCTTTAAAAATCAGGTCTAATATTCATCTTCCTACACACATTTTCTTGCAATTCGTTTTTGTGCCAGTTGATGGGTTCGCTGGATTATGCCCGTGTTGTTTAATGATATGCTTCAAATTGTAATTTTGTGGTTCTATAACCTTCAAGGATATTTTGTTTTGCCTCTTTGGGCTGTTTGTTTTTTTGCTTACTGGGTTTTGGTTGTATGTTCACCTAGTTATTGTAATTTTTATTTTATTTTTTATTTTAATCTATTAAGAGTGTGACAGTTCCTTCTGCACGACATTTGTTTTAAAAAAAAAGTTGCTACCTTATTTTAACAATTTTTTTGTTTTTACCATCAATATTCTGCTTAATTAATGCATCGATTAATCTGGTTCGAAATTAACTCTAGCATTAATGCATCGATTAATCTGGTTCGAAATTAACTCTAGCTAGCATCAAATTGATCCTCCTATATTTGAACAATTGTTTTATTCAGACGAATTCAAAATTATTTTGATGAATATTGGCATGCTAGCTGGTAGTTACCAACAAAAAATTTGTCCTATTTCCAAAAAATAACATTTTTTCCAAAAAATAACAAGAAGCGCGATAAAGTTACTATTCTTGTAAATTTATCCGCCTCATAAAAAGTTGGAATCGGGAACAAAGAAACAACTAGAGGTAAAAAGTTGATTGAACTCTAATTTTTTAATATTTTCAAATTACAATTTTAACCATTTTTTTCAACAGATTGTCATACAACACAGATTTATTGAATTTATTGTCCGCGGATATGAAGAATCCAATGAGAAATCAATTAGAAATGCAACAATAATTGTCATTTCCACTATAGTTTGTCTCTCAAACACCACACAATTGAAGACTTTAGTGGCTCAAGGAGTTCTAAAATTTCTTTGTGAGTTAATCCAACATCGAATAATGGATGACCAAATCATAAACAGTGAGATGATAAAGCAAATAATGGTAGATGATAAAATCTTAAAATGCCTTCTGAAGTTACAAAGGACAAACCATGATTACAATATTCAAATTTTAAAGTCTATTGGAAGAAAGGTTTTTGGAGAAATTCTGGGCATATACAGACATAAATGTGAAATTATTCTTCAAAATTTTGACCCTCCACTATATCATACAGATCCTAGAAAAAAAAGCAATGAAGAATCCAATGTTTAAACATTTTTCAACTTACAATTTTAAACATTTTTTTTTCAACAGATTGTCATACAACACAGATTAAGGGAATTTATTGTTGATGGGTCACCTAGAGACAAACTATCTATTTACATTATAGGCCACTTGATTGATTTACTTAGTGAAGTAGCTTTTGAAACAATAAAAGAACACGAACATCAAAAAGGTGTAGCAGTTTCAGGTACTTATTATTTAATCGATGTTTTAAAATTTATGTTTTATTTTTTAAATTCTATAGACACATCTAACAGTGATTTTTGTAGTTACTTTCTTTGAAAGAATTGTGGAGAAAATTCCTTAGGGAGTTAGGACAATCATTATTCTAGATATGAGTTCAATTGGTGTTTTCATGAAGAATGTGTGTGAAGAAAACAAAAATGCAATTGTTTTTGGTGCATGTCAAGAAGGGCAAATGATAGATGATGGACATTTCATGCAAAGTGTGTTGGCACCCAATGTTAGATATCAAACCAAGAGAATGATCAACAACCATTGTTAGATGTAAAAATACTGATGAATGACCTATCCTATACTGCTCTAAAAGGATGAGGAGACAGTATTTCTTGTCATAATATCTTGTCATAATACAAAAACTTGTTGGTTGAAAATTTT
Source organism: Trifolium dubium (assembly GCA_951804385.1). NCBI lineage: Eukaryota > Viridiplantae > Streptophyta > Magnoliopsida > Fabales > Fabaceae > Trifolium > Trifolium dubium. Next base: position 4,223,063 of record OX638065.1, on the reverse strand, counting down.
TCATAGAACAAATATACTTCATTACAATAGTTTCCTACAAAACTTGATAACACAATAAAAACACAACAATTATAGAATTTCATTATTGAAATGTTTTTGAAGTGCAAACAGAGTTGCATTTATTTTCTACCACAGTTAATGTTATTGACTTTACTAAACCATGAATGTGGAGTTGGGACACTAGGCAGAAATAAAACCCTTCTAAAAATTATGCAATGGCTTTGTAAAGTTTATAACTTGAATGTGAAGTTTCCTTAAGCCTAAGTTTAATTAAAGTGCACAAATTGGAAGTGCAAACAGACTTGCATTTATTTTCTACCACAGTTAATGTTATTGACTTTACTAAGCCATGAATGTGGAGTTGGGCCAATAGGCTGAAATAAAACCCTTCCAAAAATTATTTAATGGCTTTGTAAAGTCTATAACTTGAATGTGAAGTTTCCTTAAGCCTAAGTTTATGAATAACTATAGATCTAAGTCCAATGAAATCCAATTTGTGCAAACTTCAATAAAAAAAGGATTTTTTTAATGTATACTAATAGATCTAAGTACTATTCATATATACTTAAATAAAAATGAAACTTTTGAAGAAGCACAAGCGCATAAAGACAACTCCGATACCATGGTTGAGTGAATTCAAGAAATCAAGTCCATTAGTTTCTCGCCTCATCGACTTCACACGTGAAGATACAGGTTCTAAACTACAGACTGAGGAAGAAATCGTTTATAATTACTAGATTCTGAAAACTTTACTTGAATAATTAACTTACTTTATCTCACTCATTTAATAGGCTATAAAGGTACTGACATGTATGGAAAACATGAAATGTAAACATACACAAGAACTAGTAAAGTTAAATTTAGTCCAAAGATGTAATGATCTTTTAATGAATCAAAAAACTCATAAAAATGTGTTTGTGGAACTCTGCCATGCAATTTCATATTTGGCATCGGGAACAAAGAAACAACTAGAGGTAAAATGTTGATTGAACTCTAATTTTTTAATATTTTCAAATTACAATTATAAACAATTTTTTTTCAACATATTGTCCTACAACACAGATTGTTTGAATTTATTGCCTAGATATGACGAATCCAATGAGAAAGCAAATAGAAATGCAACAACAATAGCCATTTCCACTGCAATTTTTCACTCAAACACCACACAATTGAAGACTTTAGTGGCTCAAGGAGTTCTAAAATTCCTTTCTGAGTTAATCCAACATCGAATAATGGATGACAAAATCATAAGCAGTGAGATCATAAAGCAAATGATAGATGATGGACATTTCATGCAAAGTGTGTTGGCACCCATTGTTAGAAGTCAAACCTAGAGAATGATCAAAAACCATGTTTTCAAGAAGATAAAGCAAGAATGTAAAAATACTGATGAATGACCTATCCTATACTGCTCCAAAAGGATGAGGAGGCAGTACTTCTTGTCATAATACCTTGTCATAATACAAAAACTTGTTGGTTGAAAATTTTTGGTAGAACAAATATACTTCATTACAATAGTTTCCTACAAAACTTGATAACACAATAACAACACAACAATTATAGAATTTCATTATTGAAATGTTTATGAAGTGCAAACAGACTTGCATTTATTTTCTACCACAGTTAATGTTATTGACATTACTAAGCTATGAATGTGGAGTTGGGACACTAGGCAGAAATAAAACCCTTCTAAAAATTATGCAATGACTTTGTAAAGTCTATAACTTGAATGTGAAGTTTCCTTAAGCCTAAGTTTATCAATAACTATAGATCTAAGTCCGATGAAATCCAATTTGTGCAAACTTCAATAAAAAAGGGTTTTTTTAATGTATACTAATAGATCTAAGTACTATTCATATATACTTAAATAAAAATGAAACTTTTGAAGAAGCACAAGCGCATAAAGACATCTCCGATACCATGGTTGAGTGAATTCAGGAAATCAAGTCCATTAGTTTCTCGCCTCATCGACTTCACACGTGAAGATACAGGTTCTAAACTACAGGCTGAGGTAAAAATCGTTTATAATTACTAGATTCTGAAAACTTTACTTGAATAATTAACTTACTTTATCTCACTCATTTAACAGGCTATAAAGGTACTGACATGTATGGAAAACATGAAATGTACACATACACAAGAACTAGTAAAGTTAAATTTAGTCCAAAGATGTAATGAGCTTTTAATGAATCAAAAAACTCATAAAAATGTGTTTGTGGAACTCTGCCATGCAATTTCATATTTGGCATCAGCAACAAAGAAACAACTAGAGGTAAAAAGTTGATTGAACTCTAATTTTTTAATATTTTCAAATTACAATTATAAACAGTTTTTTTTTCAACATATTGTCCTACAACACAGATTGTTTGAATTTATTGTCTAGATATGACGAATCCAATGAGAAAGCAAATAGAAATGGAACAACAATAGCCATTTCTACTGCAATTTTTCACTCAAACACCACACAATTGAAGACTTTAGTGGCTCAAGGAGTTCTAAAATTCCTTTGAGTTAATCCAACATCGAATAATGGATGACAAAATCATAAGCAGTGAGATCATAAAGCAAATGATAGATGATGGACATTTCATGCAAAATGTGTTGGCACCCATTGTTAGAAGTCAAACCAAGAGAATGATCAACAACCATGTTTTCAAGAAGATAAAGCAAGAATGTAAAAATACTGATGAATGACCTATCCTATACTGCTCCAAAAGGATGAGGAGGCAGTATTTCTTGTCATAATACCTTGTCATAATACAAAAACTTGTTGGTTGAAAATTTTTCTTAGAACAAATATACTTCATTACAATAGTTTCCTACAAAACTTGATAACACAATAACAACACAACAATTATAGAATTTCATTATTGAAATGTTTTTGAAGTGCAAACAGACTTGTATTTATTTTCTACCACAGTTAATGTTATTGACATTACTAAGCTATGAATGTGGAGTTGGGACACTAGGCAGAAATAAAACCCTTCTAAAAATTATGCAATGGCTTTGTAAAGTTTATAACTTGAATGTGAAGTTTCCTTAAGCCTAAGTTTAATTGAAGTGCACAAATTGGAAGTGCAAACAGACTTGCATTTATTTTCTACCACAGTTAATGTTATTGACTTTAATAAGCCATGAATGTGGAGTTGGGCCAATAGGCTGAAATAAAATCCTTCCAAAAATTATTTAATGGCTTTGTAAAGTCTATAACTTGAATGTGAAGTTTCCTTAAGCCTAAGTTTATGAATAACTATAGATCTAAGTCCGATGAAATCCAATCTGTGCAAACTTCAATAAAAAAGGGTTTTTTTAATGTATACTAATAGATCTAAGTACTATTCATATATACTTAAATAAAAATGAAACTTTTGAAGAAGCACAAGCGCATAAAGACAACTCCGATACCATGGTTGAGTGAATTCAAGAAATCAAGTCCATTAGTTTCTCGCCTCATCGACTTCACACGTGAAGATACAGGTTCTAAACTACAGACTGAGGTAAAAATCGTATATAATTACTAGATTCTGAAAACTTTACTTGAATAATTAACTTACTTTATCTCACTCATTTAACAGGCTATAAAGGCACTGACATGTATGGAAAACATGAAATGTACACATACACAAGAACTACTAAAGTTAAATTTAGTCCAAAGATGTAATGATCTTTTAATGAATCAAAAAACTCATAAAAATGTGTTTGTGGAACTCTGCCATGCAATTTCATATTTGACATCGAGAACAAAGAAACAACTAGAGGTAAAATGTTGATTGAACTCTAATTTTTTAATATTTTCAAATTACAATTATAAACAGTTTTTTTTCAACATATTGTCCTACAACACAAATTGTTTGAATTTATTGTCCAGATATGACGAATCCAATGAGAAAGCAAATAGAAATGCAACAACAATAGCCATTTCCACTGCAATTTTTCACTCAAACACCACACAATTGAAGACTTTAGTGGCTCAAGGAGTTCTAAAATTCCTTTCAGAGTTAATCCAACATCGAATAATGGATGACAAAATCATAAGCAGTGAGATCATAAAGCAAATGATAGATGATGGACATTTCATGCAAAATGTGTTGGCACCCATTGTTAGAAGTCAAACCAAGAGAATGATCAACAACCATGTTTTCAAGAAGATAAAGCAAGAATGTAAAAATACTGATGAATGACCTATCCTATACTGCTCCAAAAGGATGAGGAGGCAGTATTTCTTGTCATAATACCTTGTCATAATACAAAAACTTGTTGGTTGAAAATTTTTCTTCGAACAAATATACTTCATTACAATAGTTTCCTACAAAACTTGATAACACAATAACAACACATCAATTATAGAATTTCATTATTGAAATGTTTTTGAAGTGCAAACAAACTTGCATTTATTTTCTACCACAGTTAATGTTATTGACATTACTATGCTATGAATGTGGAGTTGGGACACTAGGCAGAAATAAAACCCTTCTAAAAATTATGCAATGGCTTTGTAAAGTCTATAACTTGAATGTGAAGTTTCCTTAAGCCTAAGTTTATGAATAACTATAGATCTAAGTCCGATGAAATCCAATTTGTGCAAACTTCAATAAAAAAGGGTTTTTTTAATGTATACTAATAGATCTAAGTACTATTCATATATACTTAAATAAAAATGAAACTTTTGAAGAAGCACAAGCTCATAAAGACAACTCCGATACCATGGTTGAGTGAATTCAAGAAATCAAGTCCATTAGTTTCTCGGCTCATCGACTTCACACGTGAAGATACAAGTTCTAAACTACAGACTGAGGTAAAAATCGTTTATAATTACTAGATTCTGAAAACTTTACTTGAATAATTAACTTACTTTATCTCACTCATTTAACAGGCTATAAAGGTACTGACATGTATGGAAAACATGAAATGTACACATACACAAGAACTAGTAAAGTTAAATTTAGTCCAAAGATGTAATGAACTTTTAATGAATCAAAAAACTCATAAAAATGTGTTTGTGGAACTCTGCCATGCAATTTCATATTTGGCATCAGGAACAAAGAAACAACTAGAGGTAAAATGTTGATTGAACTCTAATTTTTTAATATTTTCAAATTACAATTATAAACAGTTTTTTTTTCAACATATTGTCCTACAACACAGATTGTTTGAATTTATTGTCCAGATATGACGAATCCAATGAGAAAGCAAATAGAAATGGAACAACAATAGCCATTTCTACTGCAATTTTTCACTCAAACACCACACAATTGAAGACTTTAGTGGCTCAAGGAGTTCTAAAATTCCTTTCTGAGTTAATCCAACATCGAATAATGGATGACAAAATCATAAGCAGTGATATTATAAAGCAAATGATAGATTGTGGACATTTCATGCAAACTGTGTTGGCACCCATTGTTAGAAGTCAAACCAAGAGAATGATCAACAACCATGTTTTCAAGAAGATAAAGCAAGAATGTAAAAATACTGATGAATGACCTATCCTATACTGCTCCAAAAGGATGAGGAGGCAGTATTTCTTGTCATAATACCTTGTCATAATACAAAAACTTGTTGGTTGAAAATTTTTCATAGAACAAATATACTTCATTACAATAGTTTCCTACAAAACTTGATAACACAATAACAACACAACAATTATAGAATTTCATTATTGAAATGTTTTTGAAGTGCAAACAGAGTTGCATTTATTTTCTACCACAGTTAATGTTATTGACTTTACTAAACCATGAATGTGGAGTTGGGACACTAGGCAGAAATAAAACCCTTTTAAAAATTATGCAATGGCTTTGTAAAGTTTATAACTTGAATGTGAAGTTTCCTTAAGCCTAAGTTTAATTAAAGTGCACAAATTGGAAGTGCAAACAGACTTGCATTTATTTTCTACCACAGTTAATGTTATTGACTTTACTAAGCCATGAATGTGGAGTTGGGCCAATAGGCTGAAATAAAACCCTTCCAAAAATTATTTAATGGCTTTGTAAAGTCTATAACTTGAATGTGAAGTTTCCTTAAGCCTAAGTTTATGAATAACTATAGATCTAAGTCCGATGAAATCCAATTTGTGCAAACTTCAATAAAAAAAGGATTTTTTTAATGTATACTAATAGATCTAAGTACTATTCATATATACTTAAATAAAAATAAAACTTTTGAAGAAGCACAAGCGCATAAAGACAACTCCGATACCATGGTTGAGTGAATTCAAGAAATCAAGTCCATTAGTTTCTCGCCTCATCGACTTCACACGTGAAGATACAGGTTCTAAACTACAGACTGAGGAAGAAATCGTTTATAATTACTAGATTCTGAAAACTTTACTTGAATAATTAACTTACTTTATCTCACTCATTTAATAGGCTATAAAGGTACTGACATGTATGGAAAACATGAAATGTAAACATACACAAGAACTAGTAAAGTTAAATTTAGTCCAAAGATGTAATGATCTTTTAATGAATCAAAAAACTCATAAAAATGTGTTTGTGGAACTCTGCCATGCAATTTCATATTTGGCATCGGGAATAAAGAAACAACTAGAGGTAAAATGTTGATTGAACTCTAATTTTTTAATATTTTCAAATTACAATTATAAACAATTTTTTTTCAACATATTGTCCTACAACACAGATTGTTTGAATTTATTGCCTAGATATGACGAATCCAATGAGAAAGCAAATAGAAATGGAACAACAATAGCCATTTCTACTGCAATTTTTCACTCAAACACCACACAATTGAAGACTTTAGTGGCTCAAGGAGTTCTAAAATTCCTTTCTGAGTTAATCCAACATCGAATAATGGATGACAAAATCATAAGCAGTGAGATCATAAAGCAAATGATAGATGATGGACATTTCATGCAAAGTGTGTTGGCACCCATTGTTAGAAGTCAAACCAAGAGAATGATCAAAAACCATGTTTTCAAGAAGATAAAGCAAGAATGTAAAAATACTGATGAATGACCTATCCTATACTGCTCCAAAAGGATGAGGAGGCAGTATTTCTTGTCATAATACCTTGTCATAATACAAAAACTTGTTGGTTGAAAATTTTTGGTAGAACAAATATACTTCATTACAATAGTTTCCTACAAAACTTGATAACACAATAACAACACAACAATTATAGAATTTCATTATTGAAATGTTTATGAAGTGCAAACAGACTTGCATTTATTTTCTACCACAGTTAATGTTATTGACATTACTAAGCTATGAATGTGGAGTTGGGACACTAGGCAGAAATAAAATCCTTCTAAAAATTATGCAATGACTTTGTAAAGTCTATAACTTGAATGTGAAGTTTCCTTAAGCCTAAGTTTAATTGAAGTGCACAAATTGGAAGTGCAAACAGACTTGCATTTATTTTCTACCACAGTTAATGTTATTGACTTTAATAAGCCATGAATGTGGAGTTGGGCCAATAGGCTGAAATAAAACCCTTCCAAAAATTATTTAATGGCTTTGTAAAGTCTATAACTTGAATGTGAAGTTTCCTTAAGCCTAAGTTTATGAATAACTATAGATCTAAGTCCGATGAAATCCAATTTGTGCAAACTTCAATAAAAAAGGGTTTTTTTAATGTATACTAATAGATCTAAGTACTATTAATATATACTTAAATAAAAATGAAACTTTTGAAGAAGCACAAGCGCATAAAGACAACTCCGATACCATGGTTGAGTGAATTCAAGAAATCAAGTCCATTAGTTTCTCGCCTCATCGACTTCACACGTGAAGATACAGGTTCTAAACTACAGACTGAGGAAGAAATCGTTTATAATTACTAGATTCTGAAAACTTTACTTGAATAATTAACTTACTTTATCTCACTCATTTAATAGGCTATAAAGGTACTGACATGTATGGAAAACATGAAATGTACACATACACAATTACTAGTAAAGTTAAATTTAGTCCAAAGATGTAATGATCTTTTAATGAATCAAAAAACTCATAAAAATGTGTTTGTGGAACTCTGCCATGCAATTTCATATTTGGCATCGGGAATAAAGAAACAACTAGAGGTAAAATGTTGATTGAACTCTAATTTTTTAATATTTTCAAATTACAATTATAAACAGTTTTTTTTTCAACATATTGTCCTACAACACAGATTGTTTGAATTTATTGTCTAGATATGACGAATCCAATGAGAAAGCAAATAGAAATGGAACAACAATAGCCATTTCTACTGCAATTTTTCACTCAAACACCACACAATTGAAGACTTTAGTGGCTCAAGGAGTTCTAAAATTCCTTTCTGAGTTAATCCAACATCGAATAATGGATGACAAAATCATAAGCAGTGAGATCATAAAGCAAATGATAGATGATGGACATTTCATGCAAAGTGTGTTGGCACCCATTGTTAGAAGTCAAACCAAGAGAATGATCAAAAACCATGTTTTCAAGAAGATAAAGCAAGAATGTAAAAATACTGATGAATGACCTATCCTATACTGCTCCAAAAGGATGAGGAGGCAGTATTTCTTGTCATAATACCTTGTCATAATACAAAAACTTGTTGGTTGAAAATTTTTGGTAGAACAAATATACTTCATTACAATAGTTTCCTACAAAACTTGATAACACAATAACAACACAACAATTATAGAATTTCATTATTGAAATGTTTATGAAGTGCAAACAGACTTGCATTTATTTTCTACCACAGTTAATGTTATTGACATTACTAAGCTATGAATGTGGAGTTGGGACACTAGGCAGAAATAAAATCCTTCTAAAAATTATGCAATGACTTTGTAAAGTCTATAACTTGAATGTGAAGTTTCCTTAAGCCTAAGTTTAATTGAAGTGCACAAATTGGAAGTGCAAACAGACTTGCATTTATTTTCTACCACAGTTAATGTTATTGACTTTAATAAGCCATGAATGTGGAGTTGGGCCAATAGGCTGAAATAAAACCCTTCCAAAAATTATTTAATGGCTTTGTAAAGTCTATAACTTGAATGTGAAGTTTCCTTAAGCCTAAGTTTATGAATAACTATAGATCTAAGTCCGATGAAATCCAATTTGTGCAAACTTCAATAAAAAAGGGTTTTTTTAATGTATACTAATAGATCTAAGTACTATTAATATATACTTAAATAAAAATGAAACTTTTGAAGAAGCACAAGCGCATAAAGACAACTCCGATACCATGGTTGAGTGAATTCAAGAAATCAAGTCCATTAGTTTCTCGCCTCATCGACTTCACACGTGAAGATACAGGTTCTAAACTACAGACTGAGGAAGAAATCGTTTATAATTACTAGATTCTGAAAACTTTACTTGAATAATTAACTTACTTTATCTCACTCATTTAATAGGCTATAAAGGTACTGACATGTATGGAAAACATGAAATGTACACATACACAATTACTAGTAAAGTTAAATTTAGTCCAAAGATGTAATGATCTTTTAATGAATCAAAAAACTCATAAAAATGTGTTTGTGGAACTCTGCCATGCAATTTCATATTTGGCATCGGGAATAAAGAAACAACTAGAGGTAAAATGTTGATTGAACTCTAATTTTTTAATATTTTCAAATTACAATTATAAACAGTTTTTTTTTCAACATATTGTCCTACAACACAGATTGTTTGAATTTATTGTCTAGATATGACGAATCCAATGAGAAAGCAAATAGAAATGGAACAACAATAGCCATTTCTACTGCAATTTTTCACTCAAACACCACACAATTGAAGACTTTAGTGGCTCAAGGAGTTCTAAAATTCCTTTCTGAGTTAATCCAACATCGAATAATGGATGACAAAATCATAAGCAGTGAGATCATAAAGCAAATGATAGATGATGGACATTTCATGCAAAATGTGTTGGCACCCATTGTTAGAAGTCAAACCAAGAGAATGATCAACAACCATGTTTTCAAGAAGATAAAGCAAGAATGTAAAAATACTGATGAATGACCTATCCTATACTGCTCCAAAAGGATGAGGAGGCAGTATTTCTTGTCATAATACTTTGTCATAATACAAAAACTTGTTGGTTGAAAATTTTTCTTAGAACAAATATACTTCATTACAATAGTTTCCTACAAAACTTGATAACACAATAACAACACAACAATTATAGAATTTCATTATTGAAATGTTTTTGAAGTGCAAACAGACTTGTATTTATTTTCTACCACAGTTAATGTTATTGACATTACTAAGCTATGAATGTGGAGTTGGGACACTAGGCAGAAATAAAACCCTTCTAAAAATTATGCAATGGCTTTGTAAAGTTTATAACTTGAATGTGAAGTTTCCTTAAGCGTAAGTTTAATTGAAGTGCACAAATTGGAAGTGCAAACAGATTTGCATTTATTTTCTACCACAGTTAATGTTATTGACTTTAATAAGCCATGAATGTGGAGTTGGGCCAATAGGCTGAAATAAAACCCTTCCAAAAATTATTTAATGGCTTTGTAAAGTCTATAACTTGAATGTGAAGTTTCCTTAAGCCTAAGTTTATGAATAACTATAGATCTAAGTCCGATGAAATCCAATTTGTGCAAACTTCAATAAAAAAGGGTTTTTTTAATGTATACTAATAGATCTAAGTACTATTCATATATACTTAAATAAAAATGAAACTTTTGAAGAAGCACAAGCGCATAAAGACAACTCCGATACCATGGTTGAGTGAATTCAAGAAATCAAGTCCATTAGTTTCTCGCCTCATCGACTTCACACGTGAAGATACAGGTTCTAAACTACAGACTGAGGTAAAAATCGTATATAATTACTAGATTCTGAAAACTTTACTTGAATAATTAACTTACTTTATCTCACTCATTTAACAGGCTATAAAGGCACTGACATGTATGGAAAACATGAAATGTACACATACACAAGAAATACTAAAGTTAAATTTAGCCCAAAGATGTAATGATCTTTTAATGAATCAAAAAACTCATAAAAATGTGTTTGTGGAACTCTGCCATGCAATTTCATATTTGACATCGAGAACAAAGAAACAACTAGAGGTAAAATGTTGATTGAACTCTAATTTTTTAATATTTTCAAATTACAATTATAAACAGTTTTTTTTCAACATATTGTCCTACAACACAAATTGTTTGAATTTATTGTCCAGATATGACGAATCCAATGAGAAAGCAAATAGAAATGCAACAACAATAGCCATTTCCACTGCAATTTTTCACTCAAACACCACACAATTGAAGACTTTAGTGGCTCAAGGAGTTCTAAAATATCTTTCTGTGTTAATCCAACATCGAATAATGGATGACAAAATCATAAGCAGTGATATTATAAAGCAAATGATAGATTGTGGACATTTCATGCAAACTGTGTTGGCACCCATTGTTAGAAGTCAAACCAAGAGAATGATCAACAACCATGTTTTCAAGAAGATAAAGCAAGAATGTAAAAATACTGATGAATGACCTATCCTATACTGCTCCAAAAGGATGAGGAGGCAGTATTTCTTGTCATAATACCTTGTCATAATACAAAAACTTGTTGGTTGAAAATTTTTCTTCGAACATATATATTTCATTACAATAGTTTCCTACAAAACTTGATAACACAATAACAACACATCAATTATAGAATTTCATTATTGAAATGTTTTTGAAGTGCAAACAAACTTGCATTTATTTTCTACCACCATTAATGTTATTGACATTACTATGCTATGAATGTGGAGTTGGGACACTAGGCAGAAATAAAACCCTTCTAAAAATTATGCAATGGCTTTGTAAAGTCTATAACTTGAATGTGAAGTTTCCTTAAGCCTAAGTTTATGAATAACTATAGATCTAAGTCCGATGAAATCCAATTTGTGCAAACTTCAATAAAAAAGGGTTTTTTTAATGTATACTAATAGATCTAAGTACTATTCATATATACTTAAATAAAAATGAAATTTTTGAAGAAGCACAAGCTCATAAAGACAACTCCGATACCATGGTTGAGTGAATTCAAGAAATCAAGTCCATTAGTTTCTCGGCTCATCGACTTCACACGTGAAGATACAAGTTCTAAACTACAGACTGAGGTAAAAATCGTTTATAATTACTAGATTCTGAAAACTTTACTTGAATAATTAACTTACTTTATCTCACTCATTTAACAGGCTATAAAGGTACTGACATGTATGGAAAACATGAAATGTACACATACACAAGAACTAGTAAAGTTAAATTTAGTCCAAAGATGTAATGAACTTTTAATGAATCAAAAAACTCATAAAAATGTGTTTGTGGAACTCTGCCATGCAATTTCATATTTGGCATCAGGAACAAAGAAACAACTAGAGGTAAAATGTTGATTGAACTCTAATTTTTTAATATTTTCAAATTACAATTATAAACAGTTTTTTTTCAACATATTGTCCTACAACACAGATTGTTTGAATTTATTGTCCAGATATGACGAATCCAATGAGAAAGCAAATAGAAATGGAACAACAATAGCCATTTCTACTGCAATTTTTCACTCAAACACCACACAATTGAAGACTTTAGTGGCTCAAGGAGTTCTAAAATTCCTTTCTGAGTTAATCCAACATCGAATAATGGATGACAAAATCATAAGCAGTGAGATCATAAAGCAAATGATAGATGATGGACATTTCATGCAAAATGTGTTGGCACCCATTGTTAGAAGTCAAACCAAGAGAATGATCAACAACCATGTTTTTAAGAAGATAAAGCAAGAATGTAAAAATACTGATGAATGACCTATCCTATACTGCTCCAAAAGGATGAGGAGGCAGTATTTCTTGTCATAATACCTTGTCATAATACAAAAACTTGTTGATTGAAAATTTTTCTTAGAACAAATATACTTCATTACAATAGTTTGCTACAAAACTTGATAACACAATAACAACACAACAATTATAGAATTTCATTATTGAAATGTTTTTGAAGTGCAAACAGACTTGTTTTTATTTTCTACCACAGTTAATGTTATTGACATTACTAAGCTATGAATGTGGAGTTGGGACACTAGGCAGAAATAAAACCCTTCTAAAAATTATGCAATGGCTTTGTAAAGTTTATAACTTGAATGTGAAGTTTCCTTAAGCCTAAGTTTAATTGAAGTGCACAAGTTGGAAGTGCAAACAGACTTGCATTTATTTTCTACCACAGTTAATGTTATTGACTTTACTAAGCCATGAATGTGGAGTTGGGCCAATAGGCTGAAATAAAACCCTTCCAAAAATTATTTAATGGCTTTGTAAAGTCTATAACTTGAATGTGAAGTTTCCTTAAGCCTAAGTTTATGAATAACTATAGATCTAAGTCCGATGAAATCCAATTTGTGCAAACTTCAATAAAAAAGGGTTTTTTTAATGTATACTAATAGATCTAAGTACTATTCATATATACTTAAATAAAAATGAAACTTTTGAAGAAGCACAAGCGCATAAAGACAACTCCGATACCATGGTTGAGTGAATTCAAGAAATCAAGTCCATTAGTTTCTCGCCTCATCGACTTCACACGTGAAGATACAGGTTCTAAACTACAGACTGAGGTAAAAATCGTATATAATTACTAGATTCTGAAAACTTTATTTGAATAATTAACTTACTTTATCTCACTCATTTAACAAGCTATAAAGGTACTGACATGTATGGAAAACATGAAATGTACACATACACAAGAACTACTAAAGTTAAATTTAGTCCAAAGATGTAATGATTTTTTAATGAATCAAAAAACTCATAAAAATGTGTTTGTGGAACTCTGCCATGCAATTTCATATTTGACATCGAGAACAAAGAAACAACTAGAGGTAAAATGTTGATTGAACTCTAATTTTTTAATATTTTCAAATTACAATTATAAACATTTTTTTTTTCAACATATTGTCCTACAACACAAATTGTTTGAATTTATTGTCCAGATATGACGAATCCAATGAGAAAGCAAATAGAAATGCAACAACAATAGCCATTTCCACTGCAATTTTTCACTCAAACACCACACAATTGAAGACTTTAGTGGCTCAAGGAGTTCTAAAATATCTTTCTGAGTTAATCCAACATCGAATAATGGATGACAAAATCATAAGCAGTGATATTATAAAGCAAATGATAGATGATGGACATTTCATGCAAACTGTGTTGGCACCCATTGTTAGAAGTCAAACCAAGAGAATGATCAACAACCATGTTTTCAAGAAGATAAAGCAAGAATGTAAAAATACTGATGAATGACCTATCCTATACTGCTCCAAAAGGATGAGGAGGCAGTATTTCTTGTCATAATACCTTGTCATAATACAAAAACTTGTTGGTTGAAAATTTTTCTTCGAACAAATATACTTCATTACAATAGTTTCCTACAAAACTTGATAACACAATAACAACACATCAATTATAGAATTTCATTATTGAAATGTTTTTGAAGTGCAAACAAACTTGCATTTATTTTCTACCACAGTTAATGTTATTGACATTACTATGCTATGAATGTGGAGTTGGGACACTAGGCAGAAATAAAACCCTTCTAAAAATTATGCAATGGCTTTGTAAAGTCTATAACTTGAATATGAAGTTTCCTTAAGCCTAAGTTTATGAATAACTATAGATCTAAGTCCGATGAAATCCAATTTGTGCAAACTTCAATAAAAAAGGGTTTTTTTAATGTATATTAATAGATCTAAGTACTATTCATATATACTTAAATAAAAATGAAACTTTTGAAGAAGCACAAGCTCATAAAGACAACTCCGATACCATGGTTGAGTGAATTCAAGAAATCAAGTCCATTAGTTTCTCGGCTCATCGACTTCACACGTGAAGATACAAGTTCTAAACTACAGACTGAGGTAAAAATCGTTTATAATTACTAGATTCTGAAAACTTTACTTGAATAATTAACTTACTTTATCTCACTCATTTAACAGGCTATAAAGGTACTGACATGTATGGAAAACATGAAATGTACACATACACAAGAACTAGTAAAGTTAAATTTAGTCCAAAGATGTAATGAACTTTTAATGAATCAAAAAACTCATAAAAATGTGTTTGTGGAACTCTGCCATGCAATTTCATATTTGGCATCAGGAACAAAGAAACAACTAGAGGTAAAATGTTGATTGAACTCTAATTTTTTAATATTTTCAAATTACAATTATAAACAGTTTTTTTTTCAACATATTGTCCTACAACACAGATTGTTTGAATTTATTGTCCAGATATGACGAATCCAATGAGAAAGCAAATAGAAATGGAACAACAATAGCCATTTCTACTGCAATTTTTCACTCAAACACCACACAATTGAAGACTTTAGTGGCTCAAGGAGTTCTAAAATTCCTTTCTGAGTTAATCCAACATCGAATAATGGATGACAAAATCATAAGCAGTGAGATCATAAAGCAAATGATAGATGATGGACATTTCATGCAAAATGTGTTGGCACCCATTGTTAGAAGTCAAACCAAGAGAATGATCAACAACCATGTTTTTAAGAAGATAAAGCAAGAATGTAAAAATACTGATGAATGACCTATCCTATACTGCTCCAAAAGGATGAGGAGGCAGTATTTCTTGTCATAATACCTTGTCATAATACAAAAACTTGTTGATTGAAAATTTTTCTTAGAACAAATATACTTCATTACAATAGTTTCCTACAAAACTTGATAACACAATAACAACACAACAATTATAGAATTTCATTATTGAAATGTTTTTGAAGTGCAAACAAACTTGTTTTTATTTTCTACCACAGTTAATGTTATTGACATTACTAAGCTATGAATGTGGAGTTGGGACACTAGGCAGAAATAAAACCCTTCTAAAAATTATGCAATGGCTTTGTAAAGTTTATAACTTGAATGTGAAGTTTCCTTAAGCCTAAGTTTAATTGAAGTGCACAAGTTGGAAGTGCAAACAGACTTGCATTTATTTTCTACCACAGTTAATGTTATTGACTTTACTAAGCCATGAATGTGGAGTTGGGCCAATAGGCTGAAATAAAACCCTTCCAAAAATTATTTAACGGCTTTGTAAAGTCTATAACTTGAATGTGAAGTTTCCTTAAGCCTAAGTTTATGAATAACTATAGATCTAAGTCCGATGAAATCCAATTTGTGCAAACTTCAATAAAAAAGGGTTTTTTTAATGTATACTAATAGATCTAAGTACTATTCATATATACTTAAATAAAAATGAAACTTTTGAAGAAGCACAAGCGCATAAAGACAACTCCGATACCATGGTTGAGTGAATTCAAGAAATCAAGTCCATTAGTTTCTCGCCTCATCGACTTCACACGTGAAGATACAGGTTCTAAACTACAGACTGAGGTAAAAATCGTTTATAATTACTAGATTCTGAAAACTTTACTTGAATAATTAACTTACTTTATCTCACTCATTTAACAGGCTATAAAGGTACTGACATGTATGGAAAACATGAAATGTACACATACACAAGAACTACTAAAGTTAAATTTAGTCCAAAGATGTAATGATTTTTTAATGAATCAAAAAACTCATAAAAATGTGTTTGTGGAACTCTGCCATGCAATTTCATATTTGACATCGAGAACAAAGAAACAACTAGAGGTAAAATGTTGATTGAACTCTAATTTTTTAATATTTTCAAATTACAATTATAAACAGTTTTTTTTCAACATATTGTCCTACAACACAAATTGTTTGAATTTATTGTCCAGATATGACGAATCCAATGAGAAAGCAAATAGAAATGCAACAACAATAGCCATTTCCACTGCAATTTTTCACTCAAACACCACACAATTGAAGACTTTAGTGGCTCAAGGAGTTCTAAAATATCTTTCTGAGTTAATCCAACATCGAATAATGGATGACAAAATCATAAGCAGTGATATTATAAAGCAAATGATAGATGATGGACATTTCATGCAAACTGTGTTGGCACCCATTGTTAGAAGTCAAACCAAGAGAATGATCAACAACCATGTTTTCAAGAAGATAAAGCAAGAATGTAAAAATACTGATGAATGACCTATCCTATACTGCTCCAAAAGGATGAGGAGGCAGTATTTCTTGTCATAATACCTTGTCATAATACAAAAACTTGTTGGTTGAAAATTTTTCTTCGAACAAATATACTTCATTACAATAGTTTCCTACAAAACTTGATAACACAATAACAACACATCAATTATAGAATTTCATTATTGAAATGTTTTTGAAGTGCAAACAAACTTGCATTTATTTTCTACCACCATTAATGTTATTGACATTACTATGCTATGAATGTGGAGTTGGGACACTAGGCAGAAATAAAACCCTTCTAAAAATTATGCAATGGCTTTGTAAAGTCTATAACTTGAATGTGAAGTTTCCTTAAGCCTAAGTTTATGAATAACTATAGATCTAAGTCCGATGAAATCCAATTTGTGCAAACTTCAATAAAAAAGGGTTTTTTTAATGTATATTAATAGATCTAAGTACTATTCATATATACTTAAATAAAAATGAAACTTTTGAAGAAGCACAAGCTCATAAAGACAACTCCGATACCATGGTTGAGTGAATTCAAGAAATCAAGTCCATTAGTTTCTCGGCTCATCGACTTCACACGTGAAGATACAAGTTCTAAACTACAGACTGAGGTAAAAATCGTTTATAATTACTAGATTCTGAAAACTTTACTTGAATAATTAACTTACTTTATCTCACTCATTTAACAGGCTATAAAGGTACTGACATGTATGGAAAACATGAAATGTACACATACACAAGAACTAGTAAAGTTAAATTTAGTCCAAAGATGTAATGAACTTTTAATGAATCAAAAAACTCATAAAAATGTGTTTGTGGAACTCTGCCATGCAATTTCATATTTGGCATCAGGAACAAAGAAACAACTAGAGGTAAAATGTTGATTGAACTCTAATTTTTTAATATTTTCAAATTACAATTATAAACAGTTTTTTTTTCAACATATTGTCCTACAACACAGATTGTTTGAATTTATTGTCCAGATATGACGAATCCAATGAGAAAGCAAATAGAAATGGAACAACAATAGCCATTTCTACTGCAATTTTTCACCCAAACACCACACAATTGAAGACTTTAGTGGCTCAAGGAGTTCTAAAATTCCTTTCTGAGTTAATCCAACATCGAATAATGGATGACAAAATCATAAGCAGTGAGATCATAAAGCAAATGATAGATGATGGACATTTCATGCAAAATGTGTTGGCACCCATTGTTAGAAGTCAAACCAAGAGAATGATCAACAACCATGTTTTTAAGAAGATAAAGCAAGAATGTAAAAATACTGATGAATGACCTATCCTATACTGCTCCAAAAGGATGAGGAGGGAGTATTTCTTGTCATAATACCTTGTCATAATACAAAAACTTGTTGATTGAAAATTTTTCTTAGAACAAATATACTTCATTACAATAGTTTCCTACAAAACTTGATAACACAATAACAACACAACAATTATAGAATTTCATTATTGAAATGTTTTTGAAGTGTAAACAGACTTGTTTTTATTTTCTACCACAGTTAATGTTATTGACATTACTAAGCTATGAATGTGGAGTTGGGACACTAGGCAGAAATAAAACCCTTCTAAAAATTATGCAATGGCTTTGTAAAGTTTATAACTTGAATGTGAAGTTTCCTTAAGCCTAAGTTTAATTGAAGTGCACAAGTTGGAAGTGCAAACAGACTTGCATTTATTTTCTACCACAGTTAATGTTATTGACTTTATTAAGCCATGAATGTGGAGTTGGGCCAATAGGCTGAAATAAAACCCTTCCAAAAATTATTTAATGGCTTTGTAAAGTCTATAACTTGAATGTGAAGTTTCCTTAAGCCTAAGTTTATGAATAACTATAGATCTAAGTCCGATGAAATCCAATTTGTGCAAACTTCAATAAAAAAGGGTTTTTTTAATGTATACTAATAGATCTAAGTACTATTCATATATACTTAAATAAAAATGAAACTTTTGAAGAAGCACAAGCGCATAAAGACAACTCCGATACCATGGTTGAGTGAATTCAAGAAATCAAGTCCATTAGTTTCTCGGCTCATCGACTTCACACGTGAAGATACAGGTTCTAAACTACAGACTGAGGTAAAAATCGTTTATAATTACTAGATTCTGAAAACTTTACTTGAATAATTAACTTACTTTATCTCACTCATTTAACAGGCTATAAAGGTACTGACATGTATGGAAAACATGAAATGTACACATACACAAGAACTACTAAAGTTAAATTTAGTCCAAAGATGTAATGATTTTTTAATGAATCAAAAAACTCATAAAAATGTGTTTGTGGAACTCTGCCATGCAATTTCATATTTGACATCGAGAACAAAGAAACAACTAGAGGTAAAATGTTGATTGAACTCTAATTTTTTAATATTTTCAAATTACAATTATAAACAGTTTTTTTTCAACATATTGTCCTACAACACAAATTGTTTGAATTTATTGTCCAGATATGACGAATCCAATGAGAAAGCAAATAGAAATGCAACAACAATAGCCATTTCCACTGCAATTTTTCACTCAAACACCACACAATTGAAGACTTTAGTGGCTCAAGGAGTTCTAAAATATCTTTCTGAGTTAATCCAACATCGAATAATGGATGACAAAATTATAAGCAGTAATATTATAAAGCAAATGATAGATGATGGACATTTCATGCAAACTGTGTTGGCACCCATTGTTAGAAGTCAAACCAAGAGAATGATCAACAACCATGTTTTCAAGAAGATAAAGCAAGAATGTAAAAATACTGATGAATGACCTATCCTATACTGCTCCAAAAGGATGAGGAGGCAGTATTTCTTGTCATAATACCTTGTCATAATACAAAAACTTGTTGGTTGAAAATTTTTCTTCGAACAAATATACTTCATTACAATAGTTTCCTACAAAACTTGATAACACAATAACAACACATCAATTATAGAATTTCATTATTGAAATGTTTTTGAAGTGCAAACAAACTTGCATTTATTTTCTACCACAGTTAATGTTATTGACATTACTATGCTATGAATGTGGAGTTGGGACACTAGGCAGAAATAAAACCCTTCTAAAAATTATGCAATGGCTTTGTAAAGTCTATAACTTGAATGTGAAGTTTCCTTAAGCCTAAGTTTATGAATAACTATAGATCTAAGTCCGATGAAATCCAATTTGTGCAAACTTCAATAAAAAAGGGTTTTTTTAATGTATATTAATAGATCTAAGTACTATTCATATATACTTAAATAAAAATGAAACTTTTGAAGAAGCACAAGCTCATAAAGACAACTCCGATACCATGGTTGAGTGAATTCAAGAAATCAAGTCCATTAATTTCTCGGCTCATCGACTTCACACGTGAAGATACAAGTTCTAAACTACAGACTGAGGTAAAAATCGTTTATAATTACTAGATTCTGAAAACTTTACTTGAATAATTAACTTACTTTATCTCACTCATTTAACAGGCTATAAAGATACTGACATGTATGGAAAACATGAAATGTACACATACACAAGAACTAGTAAAGTTAAATTTACTCCAAAGATGTAATGAACTTTTAATGAATCAAAAAACTCATAAAAATGTGTTTGTGGAACTCTGCCATGCAATTTCATATTTGGCATCAGGAACAAAGAAACAACTAGAGGTAAAATGTTGATTGAACTCTAATTTTTTAATATTTTCAAATTACAATTATAAACAGTTTTTTTTTCAACATATTGTCCTACAACACAGATTGTTTGAATTTATTGTCCAGATATGACGAATCCAATGAGAAAGCAAATAGAAATGGAACAACAATAGCCATTTCTACTGCAATTTTTCACTCAAACACCACACAATTGAAGACTTTAGTGGCTCAAGGAGTTCTAAAATTCCTTTCTGAGTTAATCCAACATCGAATAATGGATGACAAAATCATAAGTAGTGAGATCATAAAGCAAATGATAGATGATGGACATTTCATGCAAAATGTGTTGGCACCCATTGTTAGAAGTCAAACCAAGAGAATGATCAACAACCATGTTTTTCAAGAAGATAAAGCAAGAATGTAAAAATACTGATGAATGACCTATCCTATACTGCTCCAAAAGGATGAGGAGGCAGTATTTCTTGTCATAATACCTTGTCATAATACAAAAACTTGTTGATTGAAAATTTTTCTTAGAACAAATATACTTCATTACAATAGTTTCCTACAAAACTTGATAACACAATAACAACACAACAATTATAGAATTTCATTATTGAAATGTTTTTGAAGTGCAAACAGACTTGTTTTTATTTTCTACCACAGTTAATGTTATTGACATTACTAAGCTATGAATGTGGAGTTGGGACACTAGGCAGAAATAAAACCCTTCTAAAAATTATGCAATGGCTTTGTAAAGTTTATAACTTGAATGTGAAGTTTCCTTAAGCCTAAGTTTAATTGAAGTGCACAAGTTGGAAGTGCAAACAGACTTGCATTTATTTTCTACCACAGTTAATGTTATTGACTTTACTAAGCCATGAATGTGGAGTTGGGCCAATAGGCTGAAATAAAACCCTTCCAAAAATTATTTAATGGCTTTGTAAAGTCTATAACTTGAATGTGAAGTTTCCTTAAGCCTAAGTTTATGAATAACTATAGATCTAAGTCCGATGAAATCCAATTTGTGCAAACTTCAATAAAAAAGGGTTTTTTTAATGTATACTAATAGATCTAAGTACTATTCATATATACTTAAATAAAAATGAAACTTTTGAAGAAGCACAAGCGCATAAAGACAACTCCGATACCATGGTTGAGTGAATTCAAGAAATCAAGTCCATTAGTTTCTCGCCTCATCGACTTCACACGTGAAGATACAGGTTCTAAACTACAGACTGAGGTAAAAATCGTTTATAATTACTAGATTCTGAAAACTTTACTTGAATAATTAACTTACTTTATCTCACTCATTTAACAGGCTATAAAGGTACTGACATGTATGGAAAACATGAAATGTACACATACACAAGAAATAGTAAAGTTAAATTTAGTCCAAAGATGTAATGAACTTTTAATGAATCAAAAAACTCATAAAAATGTGTTTGTGGAACTCTGCCATGCAATTTCATATTTGACATCAGGAACAAAGAAACAACTAGAGGTAAAATGTTGATTGAACTCTAATTTTTTAATATTTTCAAATTACAATTATAAACAGTTTTTTTTTCAACATATTGTCCTACAACACAGATTGTTTGAATTTATTGTCCAGATATGACGAATCCAATGAGAAAGCAAATAGAAATGGAACAACAATAGCCATTTCTACTGCAATTTTTCACTCAAACACCACACAATTGAAGACTTTAGTGGCTCAAGGAGTTCTAAAATTCCTTTCTGAGTTAATCCAACATCGAATAATGGATGACAAAATCATAAGCAGTGAGATCATAAAGCAAATGATAGATGATGGACATTTCATGCAAAATGTGTTGGCACCCATTGTTAGAAGTCAAACCAAGAGAATGATCAACAACCATGTTTTCAAGAAGATAAAGCAAGAATGTAAAAATACTGATGAATGACCTATCCTATACTGCTCCAAAAGGATGAGGAGGCAGTATTTCTTGTCATAATACCTTGTCATAATACAAAAACTTGTTGGTTGAAAATTTTTCTTCGAACAAATATACTTCATTACAATAGTTTCCTACAAAACTTGATAACACAATAACAACACATCAATTATAGAATTTCATTATTGAAATGTTTTTGAAGTGCAAACAAACTTGCATTTATTTTCTACCACAGTTAATGTTATTGACATTACTAAGCTATGAATGTGGAGTTGGGACACTAGGCAGAAATAAAACCCTTCTAAAAATTATGCAATGGCTTTGTAAAGTTTATAACTTGAATGTGAAGTTTCCTTAAGCCTAAGTTTAATTGAAGTGCACAAGTTGGAAGTGCAAACAGACTTGCATTTATTTTCTACCACAGTTAATGTTATTGACTTTACTAAGCCATGAATGTGGAGTTGGGCCAATAGGCTGAAATAAAACCCTTCCAAAAATTATTTAATGGCTTTGTAAAGTCTATAGCTTGAA
Organism: Trifolium dubium; assembly: GCA_951804385.1. Classification (NCBI taxonomy): domain Eukaryota; kingdom Viridiplantae; phylum Streptophyta; class Magnoliopsida; order Fabales; family Fabaceae; genus Trifolium; species Trifolium dubium. The sequence goes on along the minus strand of OX638065.1, from coordinate 4,199,964 downwards.
TGTGAAGTTTCCTTAAGCCTAAGTTTATGAATAACTATAGATCTAAGTCCGATGAAATCCAATTTGTGCAAACTTCAATAAAAAAGGGTTTTTTTAATGTATACTAATAGATCTAAGTACTATTCATATATACTTAAATAAAAATGAAACTTTTGAAGAAGCACAAGCGCATAAAGACAACTCCGATACCATGGTTGAGTGAATTCAAGAAATCAAGTCCATTAGTTTCTCGCCTCATCGACTTCACACGTGAAGATACAGGTTCTAAACTACAGACTGAGGTAAAAATCGTTTATAATTACTAGATTCTGAAAACTTTACTTGAATAATTAACTTACTTTATCTCACTCATTTAACAGGCTATAAAGGTACTGACATGTATGGAACACATGAAATGTACACATACACAAGAACTACTAAAGTTAAATTTAGTCCAAAGATGTAATGATTTTTTAATGAATCAAAAAACTCATAAAAATGTGTTTGTGGAACTCTGTCATGCAATTTCATATTTGACATCGAGAACAAAGAAACAACTAGAGGTAAAATGTTGATTGAACTCTAATTTTTTAATATTTTCAAATTACAATTATAAACAGTTTTTTTTCAACATATTGTCCTACAACACAAATTGTTTGAATTTATTGTCCAGATATGACGAATCCAATGAGAAAGCAAATAGAAATGCAACAACAATAGCCATTTCCACTGCAATTTTTCACTCAAACACCACACAATTGAAGACTTTAGTGGCTCAAGGAGTTCTAAAATATCTTTCTGAGTTAATCCAACATCGAATAATGGATGACAAAATCATAAGCAGTGATATTATAAAGCAAATGATAGATGATGGACATTTCATGCAAACTTTGTTGGCACCCATTGTTAGAAGTCAAACCAAGAGAATGATCAACAACCATGTTTTCAAGAAGATAAAGCAAGAATGTAAAAATACTGATGAATGACCTATCCTATACTGCTCCAAAAGGATGAGGAGGCAGTATTTCTTGTCATAATACCTTGTCATAATACAAAAACTTGTTGGTTGAAAATTTTTCTTCGAACAAATATACTTCATTACAATAGTTTCCTACAAAACTTGATAACACAATAACAACACATCAATTATAGAATTTCATTATTGAAATGTTTTTGAAGTGCAAACAAACTTGCATTTATTTTCTACCACAGTTAATGTTATTGACATTACTATGCTATGAATGTGGAGTTGGGACACTAGGCAGAAATAAAACCCTTCTAAAAATTATGCAATGGCTTTGTAAAGTCTATAACTTGAATGTGAAGTTTCCTTAAGCCTAAGTTTATGAATAACTATAGATCTAAGTCCGATGAAATCCAATTTGTGCAAACTTCAATAAAAAAGGGTTTTTTTAATGTATACTAATAGATCTAAGTACTATTCATATATACTTAAATAAAAATGAAACTTTTGAAGAAGCACAAGCGCATAAAGACAACTCCGATACCATGGTTGAGTGAATTCAAGAAATCAAGTCCATTAGTTTCTCGGCTCATCGACTTCACACGTGAAGATACAAGTTCTAAACTACAGACTGAGGTAAAAATCGTTTATAATTACTAGATTCTGAAAACTTTACTTGAATAATTAACTTACTTTATCTCACTCATTTAACAGGCTATAAAGGTACTGACATGTATGGAAAACATGAAATGTACACATACACAAGAACTAGTAAAGTTAAATTTAGTCCAAAGATGTAATGAACTTTTAATGAATCAAAAAACTCATAAAAATGTGTTTGTGGAACTCTGCCATGCAATTTCATATTTGACATCAGGAACAAAGAAACAACTAGAGGTAAAATGTTGATTGAACTCTAATTTTTTAATATTTTCAAATTACAATTATAAACAGTTTTTTTTTCAACATACTGTCCTACAACACAAATTGTTTGAATTTATTGTCCAGATATGACGAATCCAATGAGAAAGCAAATAGAAATGGAACAACAATAGCCATTTCTACTGCAATTTTTCACTCAAACACCACACAATTGAAGACTTTAGTGGCTCAAGGAGTTCTAAAATTCCTTTCTGAGTTAATCCAACATCGAATAATGGATGACAAAATCATAAGCAGTGAGATCATAAAGCAAATGATAGATGATGGACATTTCATGCAAAATGTGTTGGCACCCATTGTTAGAAGTCAAACCAAGAGAATGATCAACAACCATGTTTTCAAGAAGATAAAGCAAGAATGTAAAAATACTGATGAATGACCTATCCTATACTGCTCCAAAAGGATGAGGAGGCAGTATTTCTTGTCATAATACCTTGTCATAATACAAAAACTTGTTGGTTGAAAATTTTTCTTCGAACAAATATACTTCATTACAATAGTTTCCTACAAAACTTGATAACACAATAACAACACATCAATTATAGAATTTCATTATTGAAATGTTTTTGAAGTGCAAACAAACTTGCATTTATTTTCTACCACAGTTAATGTTATTGACATTACTAAGCTATGAATGTGGAGTTGAGACACTAGGCAGAAATAAAACCCTTCTAAAAATTATGCAATGGCTTTGTAAAGTTTATAACTTGAATGTGAAGTTTCCTTAAGCCTAAGTTTAATTGAAGTGCACAAGTTGGAAGTGCAAACAGACTTGCATTTATTTTCTACCACAGTTAATGTTATTGACTTTACTAAGCCATGAATGTGGAGTTGGGCCAATAGGCTGAAATAAAACCCTTCCAAAAATTATTTAATGGCTTTGTAAAGTCTATAGCTTGAATGTGAAGTTTCCTTAAGCCTAAGTTTATGAATAACTATAGATCTAAGTCCGATGAAATCCAATTTGTGCAAACTTCAATAAAAAAGGGTTTTTTTAATGTATACTAATAGATCTAAGTACTATTCATATATACTTAAATAAAAATGAAACTTTTGAAGAAGCACAAGCGCATAAAGACAACTCCGATACCATGGTTGAGTGAATTCAAGAAATCAAGTCCATTAGTTTCTCGCCTCATCGACTTCACACGTGAAGATACAGGTTCTAAACTACAGACTGAGGTAAAAATCGTTTATAATTACTAGATTCTGAAAACTTTACTTGAATAATTAACTTACTTTATCTCACTCATTTAACAGGCTATAAAGGTACTGACATGTATGGAACACATGAAATGTACACATACACAAGAACTACTAAAGTTAAATTTAGTCCAAAGATGTAATGATTTTTTAATGAATCAAAAAACTCATAAAAATGTGTTTGTGGAACTCTGTCATGCAATTTCATATTTGACATCGAGAACAAAGAAACAACTAGAGGTAAAATGTTGATTGAACTCTAATTTTTTAATATTTTCAAATTACAATTATAAACAGTTTTTTTTCAACATATTGTCCTACAACACAAATTGTTTGAATTTATTGTCCAGATATGACGAATCCAATGAGAAAGCAAATAGAAATGCAACAACAATAGCCATTTCCACTGCAATTTTTCACTCAAACACCACACAATTGAAGACTTTAGTGGCTCAAGGAGTTCTAAAATATCTTTCTGAGTTAATCCAACATCGAATAATGGATGACAAAATCATAAGCAGTGATATTATAAAGCAAATGATAGATGATGGACATTTCATGCAAACTTTGTTGGCACCCATTGTTAGAAGTCAAACCAAGAGAATGATCAACAACCATGTTTTCAAGAAGATAAAGCAAGAATGTAAAAATACTGATGAATGACCTATCCTATACTGCTCCAAAAGGATGAGGAGGCAGTATTTCTTGTCATAATACCTTGTCATAATACAAAAACTTGTTGGTTGAAAATTTTTCTTCGAACAAATATACTTCATTACAATAGTTTCCTACAAAACTTGATAACACAATAACAACACATCAATTATAGAATTTCATTATTGAAATGTTTTTGAAGTGCAAACAAACTTGCATTTATTTTCTACCACAGTTAATGTTATTGACATTACTATGCTATGAATGTGGAGTTGGGACACTAGGCAGAAATAAAACCCTTCTAAAAATTATGCAATGGCTTTGTAAAGTCTATAACTTGAATGTGAAGTTTCCTTAAGCCTAAGTTTATGAATAACTATAGATCTAAGTCCGATGAAATCCAATTTGTGCAAACTTCAATAAAAAAGGGTTTTTTTAATGTATACTAATAGATCTAAGTACTATTCATATATACTTAAATAAAAATGAAACTTTTGAAGAAGCACAAGCGCATAAAGACAACTCCGATACCATGGTTGAGTGAATTCAAGAAATCAAGTCCATTAGTTTCTCGCCTCATCGACTTCACACGTGAAGATACAGGTTCTAAACTACAGACTGAGGTAAAAATCGTTTATAATTACTAGATTCTGAAAACTTTACTTGAATAATTAACTTACTTTATCTCACTCATTTAACAGGCTATAAAGGTACTGACATGTATGGAAAACATGAAATGTACACATACACAAGAACTAGTAAAGTTAAATTTAGTCCAAAGATGTAATGAACTTTTAATGAATCAAAAAACTCATAAAAATGTGTTTGTGGAACTCTGCCATGCAATTTCATATTTGACATCAGGAACAAAGAAACAACTAGAGGTAAAATGTTGATTGAACTCTAATTTTTTAATATTTTCAAATTACAATTATAAACAGTTTTTTTTTCAACATACTGTCCTACAACACAGATTGTTTGAATTTATTGTCCAGATATGACGAATCCAATGAGAAAGCAAATAGAAATGGAACAACAATAGCCATTTCTACTGCAATTTTTCACTCAAACACCACACAATTGAAGACTTTAGTGGCTCAAGGAGTTCTAAAATTCCTTTCTGAGTTAATCCAACATCGAATAATGGATGACAAAATCATAAGCAGTGAGATCATAAAGCAAATGATAGATGATGGACATTTCATGCAAAATGTGTTGGCACCCATTGTTAGAAGTCAAACCAAGAGAATGATCAACAACCATGTTTTCAAGAAGATAAAGCAAGAATGTAAAAATACTGATGAATGACCTATCCTATACTGCTCCAAAAGGATGAGGAGGCAGTATTTCTTGTCATAATACCTTGTCATAATACAAAAACTTGTTGGTTGAAAATTTTTCTTCGAACAAATATACTTCATTACAATAGTTTCCTACAAAACTTGATAACACAATAACAACACATCAATTATAGAATTTCATTATTGAAATGTTTTTGAAGTGCAAACAAACTTGCATTTATTTTCTACCACAGTTAATGTTATTGACATTACTAAGCTATGAATGTGGAGTTGAGACACTAGGCAGAAATAAAACCCTTCTAAAAATTATGCAATGGCTTTGTAAAGTTTATAACTTGAATGTGAAGTTTCCTTAAGCCTAAGTTTAATTGAAGTGCACAAGTTGGAAGTGCAAACAGACTTGCATTTATTTTCTACCACAGTTAATGTTATTGACTTTACTAAGCCATGAATGTGGAGTTGGGCCAATAGGCTGAAATAAAACCCTTCCAAAAATTATTTAATGGCTTTGTAAAGTCTATAGCTTGAATGTGAAGTTTCCTTAAGCCTAAGTTTATGAATAACTATAGATCTAAGTCCGATGAAATCCAATTTGTGCAAACTTCAATAAAAAAGGGTTTTTTTAATGTATACTAATAGATCTAAGTACTATTCATATATACTTAAATAAAAATGAAACTTTTGAAGAAGCACAAGCGCATAAAGACAACTCCGATACCATGGTTGAGTGAATTCAAGAAATCAAGTCCATTAGTTTCTCGCCTCATCGACTTCACACGTGAAGATACAGGTTCTAAACTACAGACTGAGGTAAAAATCGTTTATAATTACTAGATTCTGAAAACTTTACTTGAATAATTAACTTACTTTATCTCACTCATTTAACAGGCTATAAAGGTACTGACATGTATGGAACACATGAAATGTACACATACACAAGAACTACTAAAGTTAAATTTAGTCCAAAGATGTAATGATTTTTTAATGAATCAAAAAACTCATAAAAATGTGTTTGTGGAACTCTGTCATGCAATTTCATATTTGACATCGAGAACAAAGAAACAACTAGAGGTAAAATGTTGATTGAACTCTAATTTTTTAATATTTTCAAATTACAATTATAAACAGTTTTTTTTCAACATATTGTCCTACAACACAAATTGTTTGAATTTATTGTCCAGATATGACGAATCCAATGAGAAAGCAAATAGAAATGCAACAACAATAGCCATTTCCACTGCAATTTTTCACTCAAACACCACACAATTGAAGACTTTAGTGGCTCAAGGAGTTCTAAAATATCTTTCTGAGTTAATCCAACATCGAATAATGGATGACAAAATCATAAGCAGTGATATTATAAAGCAAATGATAGATGATGGACATTTCATGCAAACTTTGTTGGCACCCATTGTTAGAAGTCAAACCAAGAGAATGATCAACAACCATGTTTTCAAGAAGATAAAGCAAGAATGTAAAAATACTGATGAATGACCTATCCTATACTGCTCCAAAAGGATGAGGAGGCAGTATTTCTTGTCATAATACCTTGTCATAATACAAAAACTTGTTGGTTGAAAATTTTTCTTCGAACAAATATACTTCATTACAATAGTTTCCTACAAAACTTGATAACACAATAACAACACATCAATTATAGAATTTCATTATTGAAATGTTTTTGAAGTGCAAACAAACTTGCATTTATTTTCTACCACAGTTAATGTTATTGACATTACTATGCTATGAATGTGGAGTTGGGACACTAGGCAGAAATAAAACCCTTCTAAAAATTATGCAATGGCTTTGTAAAGTCTATAACTTGAATGTGAAGTTTCCTTAAGCCTAAGTTTATGAATAACTATAGATCTAAGTCCGATGAAATCCAATTTGTGCAAACTTCAATAAAAAAGGGTTTTTTTAATGTATACTAATAGATCTAAGTACTATTCATATATACTTAAATAAAAATGAAACTTTTGAAGAAGCACAAGCGCATAAAGACAACTCCGATACCATGGTTGAGTGAATTCAAGAAATCAAGTCCATTAGTTTCTCGCCTCATCGACTTCACACGTGAAGATACAGGTTCTAAACTACAGACTGAGGTAAAAATCGTTTATAATTACTAGATTCTGAAAACTTTACTTGAATAATTAACTTACTTTATCTCACTCATTTAACAGGCTATAAAGGTACTGACATGTATGGAAAACATGAAATGTACACATACACAAGAACTAGTAAAGTTAAATTTAGTCCAAAGATGTAATGAACTTTTAATGAATCAAAAAACTCATAAAAATGTGTTTGTGGAACTCTGCCATGCAATTTCATATTTGACATCAGGAACAAAGAAACAACTAGAGGTAAAATGTTGATTGAACTCTAATTTTTTAATATTTTCAAATTACAATTATAAACAGTTTTTTTATCAACATATTGTCCTACAACACAGATTGTTTGAATTTATTGTCCAGATATGACGAATCCAATGAGAAAGCAAATAGAAATGCAACAACAATAGCCATTTCCACTGCAATTTTTCACTCAAACACCACACAATTGAAGACTTTAGTGGCTCAAGGAGTTCTAAAATATCTTTCTGAGTTAATCCAACATCGAATAATGGATGACAAAATCATAAGCAGTGATATTATAAAGCAAATGATAGATGATGGACATTTCATGCAAACTGTGTTGGCACCCATTGTTAGAAGTCAAACCAAGAGAATGATCAACAACCATGTTTTCAAGAAGATAAAGCAAGAATGTAAAAATACTGATGAATGACCTATCCTATACTGCTCCAAAAGGATGAGGAGGCAGTATTTCTTGTCATAATACCTTGTCATAATACAAAAACTTGTTGGTTGAAAATTTTTCTTCGAACAAATATACTTCATTACAATAGTTTCCTACAAAACTTGATAACACAATAACAACACATCAATTATAGAATTTCATTATTGAAATGTTTTTGAAGTGCAAACAAACTTGCATTTATTTTCTACCACAGTTAATGTTATTGACATTACTAAGCGTTGAATGTGGAGTTGAGACACTAGGCAGAAATAAAACCCTTCTAAAAATTATGCAATGGCTTTGTAAAGTTTATAACTTGAATGTGAAGTTTCCTTAAGCCTAAGTTTAATTGAAGTGCACAAGTTGGAAGTGCAAACAGACTTGCATTTATTTTCTACCACAGTTAATGTTATTGACTTTACTAAGCCATGAATGTGGAGTTGGGCCAATAGGCTGAAATAAAACCCTTCCAAAAATTATTTAATGGCTTTGTAAAGTCTATAGCTTGAATGTGAAGTTTCCTTAAGCCTAAGTTTATGAATAACTATAGATCTAAGTCCGATGAAATCCAATTTGTGCAAACTTCAATAAAAAAGGGTTTTTTTAATGTATACTAATAGATCTAAGTACTATTCATATATACTTAAATAAAAATGAAACTTTTGAAGAAGCACAAGCGCATAAAGACAACTCCGATACCATGGTTGAGTGAATTCAAGAAATCAAGTCCATTAGTTTCTCGCCTCATCGACTTCACACGTGAAGATACAGGTTCTAAACTACAGACTGAGGTAAAAATCGTTTATAATTACTAGATTCTGAAAACTTTACTTGAATAATTAACTTACTTTATCTCACTCATTTAACAGGCTATAAAGGTACTGACATGTATGGAAAACATGAAATGTACACATACACAAGAACTACTAAAGTTAAATTTAGTCCAAAGATGTAATGATTTTTTAATGAATCAAAAAACTCATAAAAATGTGTTTGTGGAACTCTGTCATGCAATTTCATATTTGACATCGAGAACAAAGAAACAACTAGAGGTAAAATGTTGATTGAACTCTAATTTTTTAATATTTTCAAATTACAATTATAAACAGTTTTTTTTCAACATATTGTCCTACAACACAAATTGTTTGAATTTATTGTCCAGATATGACGAATCCAATGAGAAAGCAAATAGAAATGCAACAACAATAGCCATTTCCACTGCAATTTTTCACTCAAACACCACACAATTGAAGACTTTAGTGGCTCAAGGAGTTCTAAAATATCTTTCTGAGTTAATCCAACATCGAATAATGGATGACAAAATCATAAGCAGTGATTATATAAAGCAAATGATAGATGATGGACATTTCATGCAAACTGTGTTGGCACCCATTGTTAGAAGTCAAACCAAGAGAATGATCAACAACCATGTTTTCAAGAAGATAAAGCAAGAATGTAAAAATACTGATGAATGACCTATCCTATACTGCTCCAAAAGGATGAGGAGGCAGTATTTCTTGTCATAATACCTTGTCATAATACAAAAACTTGTTGGTTGAAAATTTTTCTTCGAACAAATATACTTCATTACAATAGTTTCCTACAAAACTTGATAACACAATAACAACACATCAATTATAGAATTTCATTATTGAAATGTTTTTGAAGTGCAAACAAACTTGCATTTATTTTCTACCACAGTTAATGTTATTGACATTACTAAGCGTTGAATGTGGAGTTGAGACACTAGGCAGAAATAAAACCCTTCTAAAAATTATGCAATGGCTTTGTAAAGTTTATAACTTGAATGTGAAGTTTCCTTAAGCCTAAGTTTAATTGAAGTGCACAAGTTGGAAGTGCAAACAGACTTGCATTTATTTTCTACCACAGTTAATGTTATTGACTTTACTAAGCCATGAATGTGGAGTTGGGCCAATAGGCTGAAATAAAACCCTTCCAAAAATTATTTAATGGCTTTGTAAAGTCTATAGCTTGAATGTGAAGTTTCCTTAAGCCTAAGTTTATGAATAACTATAGATCTAAGTCCGATGAAATCCAATTTGTGCAAACTTCAATAAAAAAGGGTTTTTTTAATGTATACTAATAGATCTAAGTACTATTCATATATACTTAAATAAAAATGAAACTTTTGAAGAAGCACAAGCGCATAAAGACAACTCCGATACCATGGTTGAGTGAATTCAAGAAATCAAGTCCATTAGTTTCTCGCCTCATCGACTTCACACGTGAAGATACAGGTTCTAAACTACAGACTGAGGTAAAAATCGTTTATAATTACTAGATTCTGAAAACTTTACTTGAATAATTAACTTACTTTATCTCACTCATTTAACAGGCTATAAAGGTACTGACATGTATGGAAAACATGAAATGTACACATACACAAGAACTACTAAAGTTAAATTTAGTCCAAAGATGTAATGATTTTTTAATGAATCAAAAAACTCATAAAAATGTGTTTGTGGAACTCTGTCATGCAATTTCATATTTGACATCGAGAACAAAGAAACAACTAGAGGTAAAATGTTGATTGAACTCTAATTTTTTAATATTTTCAAATTACAATTATAAACAGTTTTTTTTCAACATATTGTCCTACAACACAAATTGTTTGAATTTATTGTCCAGATATGACGAATCCAATGAGAAAGCAAATAGAAATGCAACAACAATAGCCATTTCCACTGCAATTTTTCACTCAAACACCACACAATTGAAGACTTTAGTGGCTCAAGGAGTTCTAAAATATCTTTCTGAGTTAATCCAACATCGAATAATGGATGACAAAATCATAAGCAGTGATATTATAAAGCAAATGATAGATGATGGACATTTCATGCAAACTGTGTTGGCACCCATTGTTAGAAGTCAAACCAAGAGAATGATCAACAACCATGTTTTCAAGAAGATAAAGCAAGAATGTAAAAATACTGATGAATGACCTATCCTATACTGCTCCAAAAGGATGAGGAGGCAGTATTTCTTGTCATAATACCTTGTCATAATACAAAAACTTGTTGGTTGAAAATTTTTCTTCGAACAAATATACTTCATTACAATAGTTTCCTACAAAACTTGATAACACAATAACAACACATCAATTATAGAATTTCATTATTGAAATGTTTTTGAAGTGCAAACAAACTTGCATTTATTTTCTACCACAGTTAATGTTATTGACATTACTAAGCGTTGAATGTGGAGTTGAGACACTAGGCAGAAATAAAACCCTTCTAAAAATTATGCAATGGCTTTGTAAAGTTTATAACTTGAATGTGAAGTTTCCTTAAGCCTAAGTTTAATTGAAGTGCACAAGTTGGAAGTGCAAACAGACTTGCATTTATTTTCTACCACAGTTAATGTTATTGACTTTACTAAGCCATGAATGTGGAGTTGGGCCAATAGGCTGAAATAAAACCCTTCCAAAAATTATTTAATGGCTTTGTAAAGTCTATAGCTTGAATGTGAAGTTTCCTTAAGCCTAAGTTTATGAATAACTATAGATCTAAGTCCGATGAAATCCAATTTGTGCAAACTTCAATAAAAAGGGTTTTTTTAATGTATACTAATAGATCTAAGTACTATTCATATATACTTAAATAAAAATGAAACTTTTGAAGAAGCACAAGCGCATAAAGACAACTCCGATACCATGGTTGAGTGAATTCAAGAAATCAAGTCCATTAGTTTCTCGCCTCATCGACTTCACACGTGAAGATACAGGTTCTAAACTACAGACTGAGGTAAAAATCGTTTATAATTACTAGATTCTGAAAACTTTACTTGAATAATTAACTTACTTTATCTCACTCATTTAACAGGCTATAAAGGTACTGACATGTATGGAAAACATGAAATGTACACATACACAAGAACTACTAAAGTTAAATTTAGTCCAAAGATGTAATGATTTTTTAATGAATCAAAAAACTCATAAAAATGTGTTTGTGGAACTCTGCCATGCAATTTCATATTTGACATCGAGAACAAAGAAACAACTAGAGGTAAAATGTTGATTGAACTCTAATTTTTTAATATTTTCAAATTACAATTATAAACAGTTTTTTTTCAACATATTGTCCTACAACACAAATTGTTTGAATTTATTGTCCAGATATGACGAATCCAATGAGAAAGCAAATAGAAATGCAACAACAATAGCCATTTCCACTGCAATTTTTCACTCAAACACCACACAATTGAAGAGTTTAGTGGCTCAAGGAGTTCTAAAATATCTTTCTGAGTTAATCCAACATCGAATAATGGATGACAAAATCATAAGCAGTGATATTATAAAGCAAATGATAGATGATGGACATTTCATGCAAACTGTGTTGGCACCCATTGTTAGAAGTCAAACCAAGAGAATGATCAACAACCATGTTTTCAAGAAGATAAAGCAAGAATGTAAAAATACTGATGAATGACCTATCCTATACTGCTCCAAAAGGATGAGGAGGCAGTATTTCTTGTCATAATACCTTGTCATAATACAAAAACTTGTTGGTTGAAAATTTTTCTTCGAACAAATATACTTCATTACAATAGTTTCCTACAAAACTTGATAACACAATAACAACACATCAATTATAGAATTTCATTATTGAAATGTTTTTGAAGTGCAAACAAACTTGCATTTATTTTCTACCACAGTTAATGTTATTGACATTACTATGCTATGAATGTGGAGTTGGGACACTAGGCAGAAATAAAACCCTTCTAAAAATTATGCAATGGCTTTGTAAAGTCTATAACTTGAATGTGAAGTTTCCTTAAGCCTAAGTTTATGAATAACTATAGATCTAAGTCCGATGAAATCCAATTTGTGCAAACTTCAATAAAAAAGGGTTTTTTTAATGTATACTAATAGATCTAAGTACTATTCATATATACTTAAATAAAAATGAAACTTTTGAAGAAGCACAAGCTCATAAAGACAACTCCGATACCATGGTTGAGTGAATTCAAGAAATCAAGTCCATTAGTTTCTCGGCTCATCGACTTCACACGTGAAGATACAAGTTCTAAACTACAGACTGAGGTAAAAATCGTTTATAATTACTAGATTCTGAAAACTTTACTTGAATAATTAACTTACTTTATCTCACTCATTTAACAGGCTATAAAGGTACTGACATGTATGGAAAACATGAAATGTACACATACACAAGAACTAGTAAAGTTAAATTTAGTCCAAAGATGTAATGAACTTTTAATGAATCAAAAAACTCATAAAAATGTGTTTGTGGAACTCTGCCATGCAATTTCATATTTGGCATCAGGAACAAAGAAACAACTAGAGGTAAAATGTTGATTGAACTCTAATTTTTTAATATTTTCAAATTACAATTATAAACAGTTTTTTTTTCAACATATTGTCCTACAACACAGATTGTTTGAATTTATTGTCCAGATATGACGAATCCAATGAGAAAGCAAATAGAAATGGAACAACAATAGTCATTTCTACTGCAATTTTTCACTCAAACACCACACAATTGAAGACTTTAGTGGCTCAAGGAGTTCTAAAATTCCTTTCTGAGTTAATCCAACATCGAATAATGGATGACAAAATCATAAGCAGTGAGATCATAAAGCAAATGATAGATGATGGACATTTCATGCAAAATGTGTTGGCACCCATTGTTAGAGGTCAAACCAAGAGAATGATCAACAACCATGTTTTCAAGAAGATAAAGCAAGAATGTAAAAATACTGATGAATGACCTATCCTATACTGCTCCAAAAGGATGAGGAGGCAGTATTTCTTGTCATAATACCTTGTCATAATACAAAAACTTGTTGATTGAAAATTTTTCTTAGAACAAATATACTTCATTACAATAGTTTCCTACAAAACTTGATAACACAATAACAACACAACAATTATAGAATTTCATTATTGAAATGTTTTTGAAGTGCAAACAGACTTGTTTTTATTTTCTACCACAGTTAATGTTATTGACATTACTAAGCTATGAATGTGGAGTTGGGACACTAGGCAGAAATAAAACCCTTCTAAAAATTATGCAATGGCTTTGTAAAGTTTATAACTTGAATGTGAAGTTTCCTTAAGCCTAAGTTTAATTGAAGTGCACAAGTTGGAAGTGCAAACAGACTTGCATTTATTTTCTACCACAGTTAATGTTATTGACTTTACTAAGCCATGAATGTGGAGTTGGGCCAATAGGCTGAAATAAAACCCTTCCAAAAATTATTTAATGGCTTTGTAAAGTCTATAACTTGAATGTGAAGTTTCCTTAAGCCTAAGTTTATGAATAACTATAGATCTAAGTCCGATGAAATCCAATTTGTGCAAACTTCAATAAAAAAGGGTTTTTTTAATGTATACTAATAGATCTAAGTACTATTCATATATACTTAAATAAAAATGAAACTTTTGAAGAAGCACAAGCGCATAAAGACAACTCCGATACCATGGTTGAGTGAATTCAAGAAATCAAGTCCATTAGTTTCTCGCCTCATCGACTTCACACGTGAAGATACAGGTTCTAAACTACAGACTGAGGTAAAAATCGTTTATAATTACTAGATTCTGAAAACTTTATTTGAATAATTAACTTACTTTATCTCACTCATTTAACAGGCTATAAAGGTACTGACATGTATGGAAAACATGAAATGTACACATACACAAGAACTACTAAAGTTAAATTTAGTCCAAAGATGTAATGATTTTTTAATGAATCAAAAAACTCATAAAAATGTGTTTGTGGAACTCTGCCATGCAATTTCATATTTGACATCGAGAACAAAGAAACAACTAGAGGTAAAATGTTGATTGAACTCTAATTTTTTAATATTTTCAAATTACAATTATAAACAGTTTTTTTTCAACATATTGTCCTACAACACAAATTGTTTGAATTTATTGTCCAGATATGACGAATCCAATGAGAAAGCAAATAGAAATGCAACAACAATAGCCATTTCCACTGCAATTTTTCACTCAAACACCACACAATTGAAGAGTTTAGTGGCTCAAGGAGTTCTAAAATATCTTTCTGAGTTAATCCAACATCGAATAATGGATGACAAAATCATAAGCAGTGATATTATAAAGCAAATGATAGATGATGGACATTTCATGCAAACTGTGTTGGCACCCATTGTTAGAAGTCAAACCAAGAGAATGATCAACAACCATGTTTTCAAGAAGATAAAGCAAGAATGTAAAAATACTGATGAATGACCTATCCTATACTGCTCCAAAAGGATGAGGAGGCAGTATTTCTTGTCATAATACCTTGTCATAATACAAAAACTTGTTGGTTGAAAATTTTTCTTCGAACAAATATACTTCATTACAATAGTTTCCTACAAAACTTGATAACACAATAACAACACATCAATTATAGAATTTCATTATTGAAATGTTTTTGAAGTGCAAACAAACTTGCATTTATTTTCTACCACAGTTAATGTTATTGACATTACTATGCTATGAATGTGGAGTTGGGACACTAGGCAGAAATAAAACCCTTCTAAAAATTATGCAATGGCTTTGTAAAGTCTATAACTTGAATGTGAAGTTTCCTTAAGCCTAAGTTTATGAATAACTATAGATCTAAGTCCGATGAAATCCAATTTGTGCAAACTTCAATAAAAAAGGGTTTTTTTAATGTATACTAATAGATCTAAGTACTATTCATATATACTTAAATAAAAATGAAACTTTTGAAGAAGCACAAGCTCATAAAGACAACTCCGATACCATGGTTGAGTGAATTCAAGAAATCAAGTCCATTAGTTTCTCGGCTCATCGACTTCACACGTGAAGATACAAGTTCTAAACTACAGACTGAGGTAAAAATCGTTTATAATTACTAGATTCTGAAAACTTTACTTGAATAATTAACTTACTTTATCTCACTCATTTAACAGGCTATAAAGGTACTGACATGTATGGAAAACATGAAATGTACACATACACAAGAACTAGTAAAGTTAAATTTAGTCCAAAGATGTAATGAACTTTTAATGAATCAAAAAACTCATAAAAATGTGTTTGTGGAACTCTGCCATGCAATTTCATATTTGGCATCAGGAACAAAGAAACAACTAGAGGTAAAATGTTGATTGAACTCTAATTTTTTAATATTTTCAAATTACAATTATAAACAGTTTTTTTTTCAACATATTGTCCTACAACACAGATTGTTTGAATTTATTGTCCAGATATGACGAATCCAATGAGAAAGCAAATAGAAATGGAACAACAATAGTCATTTCTACTGCAATTTTTCACTCAAACACCACACAATTGAAGACTTTAGTGGCTCAAGGAGTTCTAAAATTCCTTTCTGAGTTAATCCAACATCGAATAATGGATGACAAAATCATAAGCAGTGAGATCATAAAGCAAATGATAGATGATGGACATTTCATGCAAAATGTGTTGGCACCCATTGTTAGAGGTCAAACCAAGAGAATGATCAACAACCATGTTTTCAAGAAGATAAAGCAAGAATGTAAAAATACTGATGAATGACCTATCCTATACTGCTCCAAAAGGATGAGGAGGCAGTATTTCTTGTCATAATACCTTGTCATAATACAAAAACTTGTTGATTGAAAATTTTTCTTAGAACAAATATACTTCATTACAATAGTTTCCTACAAAACTTGATAACACAATAACAACACAACAATTATAGAATTTCATTATTGAAATGTTTTTGAAGTGCAAACAGACTTGTTTTTATTTTCTACCACAGTTAATGTTATTGACATTACTAAGCTATGAATGTGGAGTTGGGACACTAGGCAGAAATAAAACCCTTCTAAAAATTATGCAATGGCTTTGTAAAGTTTATAACTTGAATGTGAAGTTTCCTTAAGCCTAAGTTTAATTGAAGTGCACAAGTTGGAAGTGCAAACAGACTTGCATTTATTTTCTACCACAGTTAATGTTATTGACTTTACTAAGCCATGAATGTGGAGTTGGGCCAATAGGCTGAAATAAAACCCTTCCAAAAATTATTTAATGGCTTTGTAAAGTCTATAACTTGAATGTGAAGTTTCCTTAAGCCTAAGTTTATGAATAACTATAGATCTAAGTCCGATGAAATCCAATTTGTGCAAACTTCAATAAAAAAGGGTTTTTTTAATGTATACTAATAGATCTAAGTACTATTCATATATACTTAAATAAAAATGAAACTTTTGAAGAAGCACAAGCGCATAAAGACAACTCCGATACCATGGTTGAGTGAATTCAAGAAATCAAGTCCATTAGTTTCTCGCCTCATCGACTTCACACGTGAAGATACAGGTTCTAAACTACAGACTGAGGTAAAAATCGTTTATAATTACTAGATTCTGAAAACTTTATTTGAATAATTAACTTACTTTATCTCACTCATTTAACAGGCTATAAAGGTACTGACATGTATGGAAAACATGAAATGTACACATACACAAGAACTTGTAAAGTTAAATTTAGTCCAAAGATGTAATGAGCTTTTAATGAATCAAAAAACTCATCAAAATGTGTTTGTGGAACTCTGCCATGCAATTTCATATTTGGCATCGGGAACAAAGAAACAACTAGAGGTAAAATGTTGATTGAACTCTAATTTTTTAATATTTTCAAATTACAATTATAAACACTTTTTTTTCAACATATTGTCCTACAACACAGATTGTTTGAATTTATTGCCCAGATATGACGAATCCAATGAGAAAGCAAATAGAAATGCAACAACAATAGCCATTTCTACTGCAATTTTTCACTCAAACACCACACAATTGAAGACTTTAGTGGCTCAAGGAGTTCTAAAATTCCTTTCTGAGTTAATCCAACATCGAATAATGGATGACAAAATCATAAGCAGTGAGATCATAAAGCAAATGATAGATGATGGACATTTCATGCAAAGTGTGTTGGCACCCATTGTTAGAAGTCAAACCAAGAGAATGATCAACAACCATGTTTTCAAGAAGATAAAGCGAGAATGTAAAAATACAGATGAATGACTTATCCTATACGGCTCCAAAAGGATGAGGAGGCAATATTTCTTGTCATAATACCTTGTCATAATACAAAAACTTGTTGGTTGAAAATTTATCATAGAACAAATATACTTCATTACAATAGTTTCCTAAACTTGATAACACAATAACAACACAACAATTATAGAATTTCATTATTGAAATGTTGTGCAAATAGACTTGCATTTATTTTCTACCACAGTTAATGTTATTGACATTACTAAGCTATGAATGTTGAGTTGGGACACTAGGCAGAAATTAAACCCTTCTAAAAATTATGCAATGGCTTTGTAAAGTTTATAACTTGAATGTGAAGTTTCCTTAAGCCTAAGTTTAATTGAAGTGCACAAATTGGAAGTGCAAACAGACTTGGATTTATTTTCTACCACAGTTAATGTTAAACTACAGACTGAGGTAAAAATCGTTTATAATTACTACATTCTGAAAACTTTACTTGAATAATTAACTTACTTTATCTCACTCATTTAACAGGCTATAAAGGTACTGACATGTATGGAAAACATGAAATGTACACATACACAAGAACTAGTAAAGTTAAATTTAGTCCAAAGATGTAATGATCTTTTAATAAATCAAAAAACTCATAAAAATGTGTTTGTGGAACTCTGCCATGCAATTTCATATTTGGCATCGGGAACAAAGAAACAACTAGAGGTAAAATGTTGATTGAACTCTAATTTTTTAATATTTTCAAATTACAATTATAAACAGTTTTTTTTCAACATATTGTCCTACAACACAGATTGTTTGAATTTATTGCCCAGATATGACGAATCCAATGAGAAAGCAAATAGAAATGCAACAACAATAGCCATTTCCACTGCAATTTTTCACTCAAACACCATACAATTGAAGACTTTAGTGGCTCAAGGAGTTCTAAAATATCTTTCTGAGTTAATCCAACATCGAATAATGGATGACAAAATCATAAGCAGTGAGATCATAAAGCAAATGATAGATGATGGACATTTCATGCAAACTGTGTTGGCACCCATTGTTAGAAGTCAAACCAAGAGAATGATCAACAACCATGTTTTCAAGAAGATAAAGCAAGAATGTAAAAAAACTGATGAATGACCTATCCTATACTGCTCCAAAAGGATGAGGAGGCAGTATTTCTTGTCATAATACCTTGTCATAATACAAAAACTTGTTGATTGAAAATTTTTCTTAGAACAAATATACTTCATTACAATAGTTTCCTACAAAACTTGATATCACAATAACAACACAACAATTATAGAATTTCATTATTGAAATGTTTTTGAAGTGCAAACAGACTTGTTTTTATTTTCTACCACAGTTAATGTTATTGACATTACTAAGCTATGAATGTGGAGTTGGGACACTAGGCAGAAATAAAACCCTTCTAAAAATTATGCAATGGCTTTGTAAAGTTTATAACTTGAATGTGAAGTTTCCTTAAGCCTAAGTTTAATTGAAGTGCACAAGTTGGAAGTGCAAACAGACTTGCATTTATTTTCTACCACAGTTAATGTTATTGACTTTACTAAGCCATGAATGTGGAGTTGGGCCAATAGGCTGAAATAAAACCCTTCCAAAAATTATTTAATGGCTTTGTAAAGTCTATAACTTGAATGTGAAGTTTCCTTAAGCCTAAGTTTATGAATAACTATAGATCTAAGTCCGATGAAATCCAATTTGTGCAAACTTCAATAAAAAAGGGTTTTTTTAATGTATACTAATAGATCTAAGTACTATTCATATATACTTAAATAAAAATGAAACTTTTGAAGAAGCACAAGCGCATAAAGACAACTCCGATACCATGGTTGAGTGAATTCAAGAAATCAAGTCCATTAGTTTCTCGCCTCATCGACTTCACACGTGAAGATACAGGTTCTAAACTACAGACTGAGGTAAAAATCGTTTATAATTACTAGATTCTGAAAACTTTATTTGAATAATTAACTTACTTTATCTCACTCATTTAACAGGCTATAAAGGTACTGACATGTATGGAAAACATGAAATGTACACATACACAAGAACTTGTAAAGTTAAATTTAGTCCAAAGATGTAATGAGCTTTTAATGAATCAAAAAACTCATCAAAATGTGTTTGTGGAACTCTGCCATGCAATTTCATATTTGGCATCGGGAACAAAGAAACAACTAGAGGTAAAATGTTGATTGAACTCTAATTTTTTAATATTTTCAAATTACAATTATAAACACTTTTTTTTCAACATATTGTCCTACAACACAGATTGTTTGAATTTATTGCCCAGATATGACGAATCCAATGAGAAAGCAAATAGAAATGCAACAACAATAGCCATTTCTACTGCAATTTTTCACTCAAATACCACACAATTGAAGACTTTAGTGGCTCAAGGAGTTCTAAAATTCCTTTCTGAGTTAATCCAACATCGAATAATGGATGACAAAATCATAAGCAGTGAGATCATAAAGCAAATGATAGATGATGGACATTTCATGCAAAGTGTGTTGGCACCCATTGTTAGAAGTCAAACCAAGAGAATGATCAACAACCATGTTTTCAAGAAGATAAAGCGAGAATGTAAAAATACAGATGAATGACTTATCCTATACGGCTCCAAAAGGATGAGGAGGCAATATTTCTTGTCATAATACCTTGTCATAATACAAAAACTTGTTGGTTGAAAATTTATCATAGAACAAATATACTTCATTACAATAGTTTCCTAAACTTGATAACACAATAACAACACAACAATTATAGAATTTCATTATTGAAATGTTGTGCAAATAGACTTGCATTTATTTTCTACCACAGTTAATGTTATTGACATTACTAAGCTATGAATGTTGAGTTGGGACACTAGGCAGAAATTAAACCCTTCTAAAAATTATGCAATGGCTTTGTAAAGTTTATAACTTGAATGTGAAGTTTCCTTAAGCCTAAGTTTAATTGAAGTGCACAAATTGGAAGTGCAAACAGACTTGGATTTATTTTCTACCACAGTTAATGTTATTGACTTTACTAAGCCATGAATGTGGAGTTGGGCCAATAGGCTGAAATAAAACCCTTCCAAAAATTATTTAATGGCTTTGTAAAGTCTATAACTTGAATGTGAAGTTTCCTTAAGCCTAAGTTTATGAATAACAATAGATCTAAGTCCGATGAAATCCAATTTGTGCAAACTTCAATAAAAAAAGGATTTTTTTAATGTATACTAATAGATCTAAGTACTATTCATATATACTTAAATAAAAATGAAACTTTTGAAGAAGCACAAGCGCATAAAGACAACTCCGATACCATGGTTGAGTGAATTCAAGAAATCAAGTCCATTAGTTTCTCGCCTCATCGACTTCACACGTGAAGATATAGTTTCTAAACTACAGACTGAGGTAAAAATCGTTTATAATTACTAGATTCTGAAAACTTTACTTGAATAATTAACTTACTTTATCTCACTCATTTAACAGGCTATAAAGGTACTGACATGTATGGAAAACATGAAATGTACACATACACAAGAACTAGTAAAGTTAAATTTAGTCCAAAGATGTAATGATCTTTTAATAAATCAAAAAACTCATAAAAATGTGTTTGTGGAACTCTGCCATGCAATTTCATATTTGGCATCGGGAACAAAGAAACAACTAGAGGTAAAATGTTGATTGAACTCTAATTTTTTAATATTTTCAAATTACAATTATAAACAGTTTTTTTTCAACATATTGTCCTACAACACAGATTGTTTGAATTTATTGCCCAGATATGACGAATCCAATGAGAAAGCAAATAGAAATGCAACAACAATAGCCATTTCCACTGCAATTTTTCACTCAAACACCATACAATTGAAGACTTTAGTGGCTCAAAGAGTTCTAAAATATCTTTCTGAGTTAATCCAACATCGAATAATGGATGACAAAATCATAAGCAGTGAGATCATAAAGCAAATGATAGATGATGGACATTTCATGCAAACTGTGTTGGCACCCATTGTTAGAAGTCAAACCAAGAGAATGATCAACAACCATGTTTTCAAGAAGATAAAGCAAGAATGTAAAAAAACTGATGAATGACCTAACCTATACTGCTCCAAAAGGATGAGGAGGCAGTATTTCTTGTCATAATACCTTGTCATAATACAAAAACTTGTTGGTTGAAAATTTTTATAGAACAAATATACTTCATTACAATAGTTTCCTACAAAACTTGATAACACAATAACAACACAACAATTATAGAATTTCATTATTGAAATGTTTTTGAAGTGCAAACAGACTTGCATTTATTTTCTACCACAGTTAATGTTATTGACATAACTATGCTATGAATGTGGAGTTGGGACACTAGGCAGAAATAAAACCCTTTTAAAAATTATGCAATGGCTTTGTAAAGTTTATAACTTGAATGTGAAGTTTCCTTAAGCCTAAGTTTAATTGAAGTGCATAAATTGGGAGTGCAAACAGACTTGCATTTATTTTCTGCCACAGTTAATGTTATTTACTTTACTAAGCCATGAATGTGGAGTTGGGCCAATAGGCTGAAATAAAACACTTCCAAAAATTATTTAATGGCTTTGTAAAGTCTATAACTTGAATGTGAAGTTTCCTTAAGCCTAAGTTTATGAATAACTATAGATCTAAGTCCGATGAAATCCAATTTGTGCAAACATTCAATAAAAAAAGGATTTTTTTTAATGTATACTAATAGATCTAAGTACTATGCATATATACTTAAATAAAAATGAAACTTTTGAAGAAACACAAGCGCATAAAGACAACTCCGATACCATGGTTGAGTGAATTCAAGAAATCAAGTCCATTAGTTTCTCGCCTCATCGACTTCACACGTGAAGATACAGGTTCTAAACTACAGACTGAGGTAAAAATCGTTTATAATTACTAGATTCTGAAAACTTTACTTGAATAATTAACTTACTTTATCTCACTCATTTAACAAGCTATAAAGGTACTGACATGTATGGAAAACATGAAATGTACACATACACAAGAACTAGTAAAGTTAAATTTAGTCCAAAGATGTAATGAGCTTTTAATGAATCAAAAAACTCATAAACATGTGTTTGTGGAACTCTGCCATGCAATTTCATATTTGGCATCGGGAACAAAGAAACAACTAGAGGTAAAATGTTGATTGAACTCTAATTTTTTAATATTTTCAAATTACAATTATAAACAGTTTTTTTTCAACATATTGTCCTACAACACAGATTGTTTGAATTTATTGCCCAGATATGACGAATCCAATGAGAAAGCAAATAGAAATGCAACAACAATAGCCATTTCTACTGCAATCTTTCACTCAAACACCACACAATTGAAGACTTTAGTGGCTCAAGGAGTTCTAAAATTCCTTTCTGAGTTAATCCAACATCGAATAATGGATGACAAAATCATAAGCAGTGAGATCATAAAGCAAATGATAGATGATGGACATTTCATGCAAAGTGTGTTGGCACCCATTGTTAGAAATCAAACCAAGAGAATGATCAACAACCATGTTTTCAAGAAGATAAAGCAAGAATGTAAAAATACTGATGAATGACCTATCCTATACGGCTCCAAAAGGATGAGGAGGCAGTATTTCTTGTCATAATACATTGTCATAATACAAAAACTTGTTGGTTGAAAATTTATCATAGAACAAATATACTTCATTACAATAGTTTCCTAAACTTGATAACACAATAACAACACAACAATTATAGAATTTCATTATTGAAATGTTGTGCAAACAGACTTGCATTTATTTTCTACCACAGTTAATGTTATTGACATTACTAAGCTATGAATGTTGAGTTGGGACACTAGGCAAAAATAAAACCCTTCTAAAAATTATGCAATGGCTATGTAAAGTTTATAACTTGAATGTGAAGTTTCCTTAAGCCTAAGTTTAAATGAAGTAATCAAATTGGAAGTGCAAACAGACTTGCATTTATTTTCTACCACAGTTAATGTTATTGACTTTACTAAGCCATGAATGTGGAGTTGGGCCAATAGGCTGAAATAAAACCCTTCCAAAAATTATTCAATGGCTTTGTAAAGTCTATAACTTGAATGTGAAGTTTCCTTAAGCCTAAGTTTATGAATAACTATAGATCTAAGTCCGATGAAATCCAATTTGTGCAAACTTCAATAAAAAAAGGATTTTTTTAATGTATACTAATAGATCTAAGTACTATTCATATATACTCAAATAAAAATGAAACTTTTGAAGAAGCACAAGCGCATAAGGACAACTCCGATACCATGGTTGAGTGAATTCAAGAAATCAAGTCCATTAGTTTCTCGCCTCATCGACTTCACACGTGAAGATACAGTTTCTAAACTACAGACTGAGGTAAAAATCTTTTATAATTACTAGATTCTGAAAACTTTACTTGAATAATTAACTTACTTTATCTCACTCATTTAACAGGCTATAAAGGTACTGACATGTATGGAAAACATGAAATGTACACATACACAAGAACTAGTAAAGTTAAATTTAGTCCAAAGATGTAATGAGCTTTTAATGAATCAAAAAACTCATAAAAATGTGTTTGTGGAACTCTGCCATGCAATTTCATATTTGGCATCGGGAACAAAGAAACAACTAGAGGTAAAATGTTGATTGAACTCTAATTTTTTAATATTTTCAAATTACAATTATAAACAATTTTTTTTCAACATATTGTCTTACAACACAAATTGTTTGAATTTATTGCCCAGATATGACGAATCCAATGAGAAAGCAAATAGAAATGCAACAACAATAGCCATTTCCACTGCAATTTTTCACTCAAACACCACACAATTAAAGACTTTAGTGGCTCAAGGAGTTCTAAAATTCCTTTCTGAGTTAATCCAACATCGAATAATGGATGACAAAATCATAAGCAGTGAGATCATAAAGCAAATGATAGATGATGGACATTTCATGCAAAGTGTGTTGGCACCCATTGTTAGAAGTCAAACCAAGAGAATGATCAACAACCATGTTTTCAAGAAGATAAAGCAAGAATGTAAAGTAAAAATTGTTGAGACAAAATCTCTTTTGGACATGTTTTAATGACAACAAACCTTATGGAATAAATGTTAAGTTTTATGAATGGTGATCTACTAATGTTTGCACTTGAGTTTTTGTTGAAAGCTAGATAATGATAAAAGTGGACAAGCTAAAGGTCACTCACATCAACAAGTGCATCAGATCCTCATAACAATAACATCACAAGCTTCATGAATATATTCAAAGGATATTGTTTGAATCATAAGATGATTCATTGAAAGGTTGAAGCAAGAAAGTGTTTTTCATGGTTAATAGTATTCTTCTACACCACAAGGTTTACAATGTTATTGAATGATCAAGGAAGATTATGAGGGTCATAAGTTCAAGAATGAGGATGGAAAAATCTGCATCATAAGCTACACAAAGATATATTTGATGTTGCATGACAAAATTCACAATGAGTTTTGTGTTACATGCTTTGAGGATTTACTACCACAATTAACATCAAAAGGAATGATGCATATTCTAAGGATCTTCAAAATCTACTCAAAGTATCATCCTACCAAGATTTCTTAAGATGAGAATATTTGAGAACGATATTCATGAGTTTTCAAAAGAGCTTATGCAAAGGGCATAAATGTTTTAAATCATTCTCCAAATTAGAAGATGATAATTCTCATGATGAGTATACTCACGCCTCCACTAAAGCATCTCAAAGATACTCAATTCACATATAAGGAATGTGTGCAAAACATCAATTGAATTATGGGAAGTGTTGCAGCAACAAGATTACATGTCTCATCCCTTAAGAAAAGCTTCAGTAGAACATTCTGAGAATATTCTCTGTCCAGCACTACACCTTATGTCAAAGAAAAGCTTCAGCCATCATTCTCAGAATATTCTCTGGTATGCCTCTAAATATCTTTCAAAGCAAAAGAACCTTTTTGATGTCAGCTCTGAGAATGTTACAAGAAAGACAATCATCATTCTCTCATCATTCTCTGGACTCCAACGTGTTTGTTCTTCAAAGGAAAAACACTTATTTATTTTAAGTGATAAATGAACAAGACAAAAGAGCACATTCCATGAGTATTTATTCACAAGATCTCTACAGCAAAATACTCCTTTATGGCAAGACAAGTGATTAGTAACTTATGGGACTTTCTAGTCTAAGTCATCACATGGAGCATGTGCCAAATAATGTTCTTTGATCTCAATACATAATAAATTATCATTTGAATTTATTATGATGGAAATGAACATAGACCAATGAGGAGAAGACAACAACTCTTTCACTATGAGTTGTCATGTACTTGCAAAGACACATTCAATGTTCATTCTCCAAGAAGTGATAGTCCTTTCTCCAACAAAGGCTATACTCTATTATCTATCAAGCTTGTACTTGCAAAAGTACTTTTCAAATAGCTTGGATCAGATCACAGCTGGTTACTTGGAAGCAAAGCTGTCCTCACACCATTCTCCCACTATTCTATGAATATCCTTCAAGAGAATGTACACAGTTCTGCGAGAATGTTCTCTTATCATTCTCCCTGAAACATTGTTCTCATATGACAACAAAATTCAAAAGCAACGGTCACACTTGCTCATCAAGTAATGGAAGTACAATGCCAGCTCATCAAGACGCTCCTCTTGGAGAACATTCTCAGAACATTCTTCAGCTCACTTTTCATATGTGAGTAACGGCTAGTTTATTGTTCTCTAATTTTCTCACACATTCTCCAAGATTCCAAAGGCTCTTCAACAACTATAAATAGCATGGAATACATCAGGAGCAAGGCAAGAGTTTGCAAGCATCATCAATCCTACTACACTTGTTTTTGTGGACAAGATTCTTTACAAACTCTTCTTTGATCTCTTTCACTCCAAAGCTCCATAATTGCATACTTGGATCAGCAATTCTATTGAGTGATTTTAGAGAGATTTTTACAGTTACTAAGAAAGCTTTATAAACCTTGTGTGGTTTGTTGTTAAGCTTTAGATCCAAACAACTCTTTGTAAGAAAGAACTTGCTCAAGAATACGTAACTATTGGTTGAGCTACTACCTTAGAAGGAAAGGTAGAGATCACCTTGGGTATAAGGTGGAAGATAAGCTTGTATAGCTTGACATAATTTATGGTCTTGGGCTTAAGATCAAAAGAAAATTGTAATCTTGGATTAAGATTATAGTGGAAAACTCACAGGCGTGGGGACTGGACTAGCCCAGAATTCGGGTGAACCAGTATAAATTTTGTGTGTGCATTTCTCTTACCTTTAACTATTTATTTTATATAAACACACAGCACACAAAGCATATTGTTTACATCTAATTTGGATTTCCATATAGTTGAGAGAACATTGAGAGAACGTTCTCTGAACAATCTCTACTTGTTCTCTTAGAACAAGTTGTTCTATAGTAGAGAACATTCTCTTATCAATCTCTTTTATTATTTACTAACATTTATCCAAGTATACACTTGAGATCCATTTAGTTGATTGCAGGATTGAATTTTAAAAAGGGTCACAATTCAAACCCCCCCTTTCTTGTGACTAATTCTTCCACTTCAATTGGTATCAGAGCTCTGCCTCTAAGGTTTGAGCACTTAACAGTGTAAGAGGAAAAGATTCAGGAAGGAGGTGATGTCAAAACCTGCAAATCAAAGTAGATGTCGTAAATGCACAAAGTTGGGACATGTTAAAAATAAATGTCCTATGAACAAGAAAGTGAAAAGGAATATAGCTTCCAAAGAGAAATCTATGACGGTATCCAAAGATGAATTTGATGACTCAAAATTTGAAGAGGAACAAGAAGAAAATGCGTACCTCGTGAAAGACTCAGACATTGAAGAGGTAATACTTGAACCTTGTTCATCATGTCAAAAAACTGAACAACTTTTTGATAATCTTTTATATGACTCTTTAATTACAACTCAAAAATATGATCAACTTAGAAATGAGATTACTAAGATAACTTTAGAAAAAGATAAATATAAAATTGTGATAAGTGAACTAAAAGAAATCATCATTAGTATGCAAGAAAACCATAGAAAAGAAATTGATGAAATTAAGGGTAAAATAGTGTCTCAAGAATGTTCTAACATTCAAGAAGAAAATATCATTTTGAAACAAACTAATTTTGAATTAGAAAATGATATAAGATGTGTTGTAAACTCTACAAAAACTTTTGAAAATATTATGGGACCAGAAGTTGGAGCTTTAGACAAACATGGAGTAGGATTTAGAACTCATCAAAACCAAAAATTATATGAAAAGATTTTTGTTCCACAAAAGGATCAGAAAGTGCTAAAATACAAATGTACTTTCTGTCATAGAGATGGACACCTTGAAATATTCTGTTTTAGAAAGAATAGAAAACTAAAATATGAAAGAACTCTCGAGAGAGAACATTCTCAGAACGTTCTTGGAAGGCATCAACAAAGCAGGAGAACATTCTCTAGACATTCTCAACAAAATCATTCTCAGAATAATCAAAGACAAGTTTTAAACAATAAAACTTCTTTTAAGAGACATTCATATCAAAATGAAAGAAGACCTTTCAAAGAAAGGTATACTAACTCTCAAGGACCCAAATCACTATGGGTACCAAAATCATTACTAACTTGTGTTGTAGGAATGTCTTCAAGCAATCAAGAAAAAGCCTTGAGGCTTGGCAAATTGATTCTCAAAGAATATGACTTGAGAAAGATAATATTTCCTCACATTTAAAAAGGAGGAATGTGGAAACTACAACCTTAGAAGTCATTGACAAAATATCAAACTAAAGGTACATGTATCTTTAAAATGGTTTTGCATAACTTAAGGATGATTTATAAGTCTAACACATAACTTCATTTTTTTTTGTGAAAATTGAAATTGAAGTTATTTCACTCTCATCCTCATGATTATGGTCTTTTAGTAAACTTTAAATCAATTCATGTTTTCATGTATGTTGAAAAAGAAAAGTTTTTTTTTTTGCATAAAAAAAAAGGTTTGCCAAGTAAGTATGAAAACTATGACATTTTTTATCTAGAAAGATATTTTTCAAAAACTAGTTTTGAAATGGATAAAGTTTGTAAAACTTATATTTATTATGTTAAGATTAATCTTCTTTTCAAAAAATACAATTTCAACCAAAAGATTTCTTATTACTTAATTTTGTTTTACTCTTGTCAAAACTACAAGTCTTAGGACTTTGTTTATGATTTACTCAAAGATCCTTTTTGAAGCATAATAATGATTTTCTTTTAAGCTTTTAAGTTCGTTGAAAATGGTTCTTATTTTTAAAAGCTCAAAATCATTTTATGTAAAATAGTAGTCATGGGAACACTTTGAAAAAACTTTTTCAAAACATTATTTGATCAAAATTATATTACATATATTTTTTGTGGAACTCTCCAAACAAAATAAGAGTTGTTTAAAAAGGATAAAATAATGGTTAAATTTTTTTAATCATGTGTTCAAAAAGACCATAATTATTATATGCTATGTTTTTGAATCTTGCAAAATGATTTTTCATATTCAAGGGATTTTTATATGTAGAAGTTTTAACTTATACATGCTATGTTTTTGAAATCAAGTATTTACTATAAGAAAAATGATTTTTCATATTCAAGTTTTTTTATGTGGAAGTTATAACTTATAACATCAATAAAATTTGTTTAAAGTTATCTATCAAAATTTACATGTTTAAATGAAACAAACATCTTCATGACTTATGAGTTTTAAACCAAATCTTGTTTTTATATCTTTTGAAAAGGATAAATGATTTAAGGATAAAAAACTTTGTGAAATATGAAGACATTTGCAAATTTATCCAATCATGGTCTAGAAAGTTTTTTTTTTGTAAAATTTGTTTTGAAAAGGATAAAGCTTATTTGTGAAATATGCCAAGAGTAGTTTTCTTTTTATAAAAATATATTTTTAACCATAAATCTCTTGAACTACTTTATATTGATTTATTTGTTTTCATATAACAAGGTTTATGACTTTCTAAATGCTTGAGATTTATTCAAAAATCATTTATGGATTTGATTCTTAAAAACATAAGAATGTTTTGTTTTAAGGCTTTTAAAAAGGGGTTCTAATTTTAAAAAGCTATGAAATATTTTTTTTTAAAAGAATGATTAAGTGGTGCTTTTCTTCAAAACATTTTTTTATGGTATTTCACTTGATTTTTCTTATTTTAGAAGTCTCAAACAAAATAGAGTTGTTCTAAAGAAAAAGTCATGTGATGAAATATTTTCTATTGTTAAAAAAAAAATAAAAAAATAAAGGAAACCGTAGACATTGCATGTTATTTTTTTCATCATGTTTCTTTTAGAAAAATATTGAGTAAACTTCCATGTTTTTTTTCAAAAATTAAAACTCAATCATATATCATGCTTTTAGTTTTTTGTCACTACAATTCTTGGCATAGAAATGAAGAAATTGAGAAAATTGCTTCAATATTTCAAATGTATTTTTTAAGGGATATTTTATCTACATTCTATAATATGCAATCTCAAAATCTTCAAGTTGAAAATATATGCATACTACTTTTGATGAGCTTTACAAAAAATGGTACTTGTGTTGTTGATAATATGAACAAAAATGATTTAAGCATTGAGATGGTCAATGTAATTCGTGATTCTCCCTCATCAACTTTAAAGAAAGAAACAAAAGGTTGAAATGACTTAGAACATAACTGGTGTTAATAGAAAAAGAGAAGCAACAACAGAAGAGAATGTTGCTAGAGAACAACAAGAGAATGTTCTTCCAGAAGTGAATGAGGCTGCAGGAGAACAACCAGAGAACGTTCTCCCTGCTAAGGAAAATGCTTCTACCTTTCTTGGAGTGGCAAGTGATACTCTCCCTTCATATTGGGATACACCACTTCATTTTGGAACTAGGAAAGTTGTCTTACCTTATGGAATGATGTTGATCTTTGAAAAGTTTAATGTTGATCTCTCAAGCTTTAAGAGTGAAAATACTTGTCTGTCCTTTAATGGAAAAAACATCAGTCACATGAAGTAAAGAAAATGTTTGTTAGAGAATGACATGTTTGGCATGTATCACCTTGCTAAATGAATGAAGTTCAATCTCCAATATGTCATCTTGATCTAAGAACATTGCAGTGGATATTAGAACAAGGAAAGTCCTTTTTTTTTTTTTTCTGGATGATTCTCACCAAGAGCTCTCACATCTACAAGGTTAACTTCAAAAAGGAGAATATGGTCAAACTTTGACTTCTAAATATGTTCATCATATGAATAAGGAGATGATTGATCTTGAGAACATTGCTACTTTGATTTGGGACAAAAGGAAAAGAAAGGACTTTAAAAAAGGAGCAATATGGATGAGTTATTTGATGTGGTATTGTCTTCAGTGGATCAATCTAAGAATGTTCTCCTTGTCAAGACAACAAGTGCAACGACAAAGATGTTCTATTTGAGGATAATTAATCTCAATCCAAAATTTTGAAACTTGACACTTCATTGACTATTGATTCAAGCATTGACAGTGGCCTTGAACCAACATCTTCTCAAATTACTTCTAATATACTTGAAGATGGTGATTTCTCTCAACATTGGAGAATGCATCAAATGATAAATCATTTCTCCTTAATTAAGTGTCCTGATCAATTTACAAAGAGGAGCATATGGTGAAATTCTAATACAATTGAAGATGCTCTCATCGTTGAACCTCAAGTAAAGAAATTCATTATATGAGGTACACAAATTCTAATCTTAAATCTTATAACATTTGCATTATGATATGCTTGAAAATTCTTATGCATTGCATTATGTGATTGATTGGATAATCTTGGAATGCTTTCTGAATTTTCTATATGCAAGTATATGATTTTAAAATCTTAAATGGGAACATATATTTTGTCATAACTTGTTTATGCATATGCAAAAATGTTAAAAGTTTCTAGAGAACAATCGGAGAACGATATGAGAAAGTTATGGCAGATTTGCTCTTTTATAACAACTTCATCTGAGCTGTCTTTTTATAAGAACTTTGTGTGCTCTAATTGCTTTGAAAAATTGGTTAAAGATTGTTTTGTTAAGATCAATCTTCTATATAAGTTTGAGTCAATTTTTTTCACAATGTTCATTTTTTCTTTTACATGCCGAAGGACAAATGAATTAATATTTCTCTTAATTCATATTTTAAAGGACCTTTTGCAAATGTTTTCTAAAACAGGGTGTATTGATTACACTGTTGATCAATATTTTTGTGCAAGACATGTTTTGTGTGCTTAATGAAAAAATGTCTGTGATGATCAATAATGAATAACTTTTGTGGAGTTAGTCTCTAAATTATTCTTCATGATAAACCAAAACTTTTAGAACAACAAATATGACAAAAACTCATGATTTTGAAAATCAATTATATGTCATATTTTGGTCTTACATAAGCATGACTTATAGCACTATTTTCATGAAAAATATATTTACTTATAAGTCTTTTAAAATTTGCAACTTTCTCAATATAAAAATTTGGTTGAATCCAATTTTGTTGCACATCTTGATTAGCCTATAGTTTACTTAAATGATTAAGTATAACTTTTTAATACGGCTTTTCAAAAACTAAGATTTTTATGGCTTATGTAAAAGATCCTTCTTCAAATTTAAATGAATATCCATTTTTTGTTGGATTTATTCTTTAAAGGTTTTTACAAGAGATTATATTATTGATCTTCATGAGAATAATTTTTGTGTCTACTCTCCAAAATATTTGATATTGATCTGATAAGAATATACTTGTTGCACATTATTTTCTTAAACTCTTATTTGACTTTTTCTTAACATAAAATTGTTGTTTCTACAACTTGTGTGTTATGTTGTCAAATTATAAATGTGATCAAATTTTTTTTGCAAAGGATGATGCTTCATTTAAAAAAAAAAAGAATCATATTTCATCATGAAAACTTTTAGAAAAGAGAGAAATTTGTTTTTGACTTGATGTCAATCTTACTCTGATTTCACAGCTTCCTCATGTGCGCCATTTTCTCTCCAACTTTAAAGTTCTTGGATTCTTTTCAAATGATCATTATGACCACAACATAGTCTTGTCCATCATTTTGAGAATGATATTTTTTTAAAGGAATTTCTATCTCATAAGACTTAGGAGGAGATTTCAATATTTGAAAATATTTGTTTCCTCTCAAATTGCTTTGTTCATGAGGTCAAAATCTTTTTTTAAAAATTCAGAATGGTTAGCATTGATTTTTATCAAATGCTTGCATATGTGTGTATGTGATTAAATGATTATTCATGTTGTGATATCCATATTGATTAAGGATGATTATCACATTCTATGGGCTTTCATTTACATGTTTTTTATGTGCAATGTTTTCCTACTCTTATTTTTGAAAATTGCACTTAATATTTTATATTACCCCCATACTTTTTGATAGATGACAAAAGGGGGAGAGATATATGATAAGAGATAAATTTAAGATGGAATTAATTAATGAAGAATGTTATGAATTAACCTCTTGCATGTATTTAGGGGGAGTTTAATTAGAATCATAAGAATTAAACTCTTGCATGAATTGAGGGGGAGCTTAATTGTATATCTATAAACATTCTTGCATTTGTTATTATATCCATCCATAAAACATAAGATTTATTCAAAAGGTTTGTCATCATCAAAAAGGGGGAGATTGTTGAGACAAAATCTCTTTTGGACATGTTTTAATGACAACAAACCTTATGGAATAAATGTTAAGTTTTATGAATGGTGATCTACTAATGTTTGCACTTGAGTTTTTGTTGAAAGCTAGATAATGATAAAAGTGGACAAGCTAAAGGTCACTCACATCAACAAGTGCATCAGATCGTCATAACAATAACATCACAAGCTTCATGAATATATTCAAAGGATATTGTTTGAATCATAAGATGATTCATTGAAAGGTTGAAGCAAGAAAGTGTTTTTCATGGTTAATAGTATTCTTCTACACCACAAGGTTTACAATGGTATTGAATGATCAAGGAAGATTATGAGGGTCATAAGTTCAAGAATGAGGATGGAAAAACCTGCATCATAAGCTACACAAAGATATATTTGATGTTGCATGACAAAATTCACAATGAGTTTTGTGTTACATGCTTTGAGGATTTACTACCACAATTAACATCAAAAGGAATGATGCATATTCTAAGGATCTTCAAAATCTACTCAAAGTATCATCCTACCAAGATTTCTTAAGATGAGAATATTTGAGAACAATATTCATGAGTTTTCAAAAGAGCTTATGCAAAGGGCATAAATGTTTTAAATCATTCTCCAAATTAGAAGATGATAATTCTCATGATGAGTATACTCACGCCTCCACTAAAGCATCTCAAAGATACTCAATTCACATATAAGGAATGTGTGCAAAACATCAATTGAATTATGGGAAGTGTTGCAGCAACAAGATTATATGTCTCATCCCTTAAGAAAAGCTTCAGTAGAACATTCTGAGAATATTCTCTGTCCAGCACTACACCTTATGTCAAAGAAAAGCTTCAGCCATCATTCTCAGAATATTCTCTGGTATGCCTCTAAATCTCTTTCAAAGCAAAAGAACCTTTTTGATGTCAGCTCTGAGAATGTTACAAGAAAGACAGTCATCATTCTCTCATCATTCTCTGGACTCCAACGTGTTTGTTCTTCAAAGGAAAAACACTTATTTATTTTAAGTGATAAATGAACAAGACAAAAGAGCACATTCCATGAGTATTTATTCACAAGATCTCTACAACAAAATACTCCTTTATGGCAAGACAAGTGATTAGTAACTTATGGGACTTTCTAGTCTAAGTCATCACATGGAGCATGTGCCAAATAATGTTCTTTGATCTCAATACATAATAAATTATCATTTGAATTTATTATGATGGAAATGAACATAGACCAATGAGGAGAAGACAACAACTCTTTCACTATGAGTTGTCATGTACTTGCAAAGACACATTCAATGTTCATTCTCCAAGAAGTGATAGTCCTTTCTCCAACAAAGGCTATACTCTATTATCTATCAAGCTTGTACTTGCAAAAGTACTTTTCAAATAGCTTGGATCAGATCACAGCTGGTTACTTGGAAGCAAAGCTGTCCTCACACCATTCTCCCACTATTCTATGAATATCCTTCAAGAGAATGTACACAGTTCTGCGAGAATGTTCTCTTATCATTCTCCCTGAAACATTGTTCTCATATGACAGCAAAATTCAAAAGCAACGGTCACACTTGCTCAGCAAGTAATGGAAGTACAATGCCAGCTCATCAAGACGCTCCTCTTGGAGAACATTCTCAGAACATTCTCCAGCTCACTTTTCATATGTGAGTAACGGCTAGTTTATTGTTCTCTGATTTTCTCACACATTCTCCAAGATTCCAAAGGCTCTTCAACAACTATAAATAGCATGGAATACATCAGGAGCAAGGCAAGAGTTTGCAAGCATCATCAATCCTACTACACTTGTTTTTGTGGACAAGATTCTTTACAAACTCTTCTTTGATCTCTTTCACTCCAAAGCTCCATAATTGCATACTTGGATCAGCAATTCTATTGAGTGATTTTAGAGAGATTTTTACAGTTACTAAGAAAGCTTTATAAACCTTGTGTGGTTTGTTGTTAAGCTTTAGATCCAAACAACTCTTTGTAATAAGAAAGAACTTGCTCAAGAATACGTAACTATTGGTTGAGCAACTACCTTAGAAGGAAAGGTAGAGATCACCTTGGGTATAAGGTGGAAGATAAGCTTGTATAGCTTGACATAATTTTTGGTCTTGGGCTTAAGATCAAAAGAAAATTGTAATCTTGGATTAAGATTATAGTGGAAAACTCACAGGCGTGGGGACTGGACTAGCCCAGAATTCGGGTGAACCAGTATAAATTTTGTGTTTGCATTTCTCTTACCTTTAACTATTTATTTTATATAAACACACAGCACACAAAGCATATTGTTTACATCTAATTTGGATTTCCATATAGTTGAGAGAACATTGAGAGAACGTTCTCTGAACAATCTCTACTTGTTCTCTTAGAACAAGTTGTTCTATAGTAGAGAACATTCTCTTATCAATCTCTTTTATTGTTTACTAACATTTATCCAAGTATACACTTGAGATCCATTTAGTTGATTGCAGGATTGAATTTTAAAAAGGGTCACAATTCAAACCCCCCCTTTCTTGTGACTAATTATTCCACTTCAAAAATACTGATGAATGACCTATCCTATACTGCTCCAAAAGGATGAGGAGGCAGTATTTCTTGTCATAATACCTTGTCATAATACAAAAACTTGTTGGTTGAAAATTTTTCATAGAACAAATATACTTCATTACAATAGTTTCCTACAAAACTTGATAACACAATAAAAACACAACAATTATAGAATTTCATTATTGAAATGTTTTTGAAGTGCAAACAGACTTGCATTTATTTTCTACCACAGTTAATGTTATTGACATTACTAAGCTATGAATGTGGAGTTGGGACACTAGGCAGAAATAAAACCCTTCTAAAAATTATGCAATGGCTTTGTAAAGTTTATAACTTGAATGTGAAGTTTCCTTAAGCCTAAGTTTAATTGAAGTGCACAAATTGGAAGTGCAAACAGACTTGCATTTATTTTCTACCACAGTTAATGTTATTGACTTTAATAAGCCATGAATGTGGAGTTGGGCCAATAGGCTGAAATAAAACCCTTTCAAAAATTATTTAATGGCTTTGTAAAGTCTATAACTTGAATGTTAAGTTTCCTTAAGCCTAAGTTTATGAATAACTATAGATCTAAGTCCGATGAAATCCAATTTGTGCAAACTTCAATAAAAAAAGGATTTTTTTAATGTATACTAATAGATCTAAGTACTATTCATATATACTTAAATAAAAATGAAACTTTTGAAGAAGCACAAGCGCATAAAGACAACTCAGATACCATGGTTGAGTGAATTAAAGAAATCAAGTCTATTAGTTTCTCGCCTCATCGACTTCACACGTGAAGATACAGTTTCTAAACTACAGACTGAGGTAAAAATCTTTTATAATTACTAGATTCTGAAAACTT
Source organism: Trifolium dubium (assembly GCA_951804385.1). Lineage (NCBI taxonomy): Eukaryota > Viridiplantae > Streptophyta > Magnoliopsida > Fabales > Fabaceae > Trifolium > Trifolium dubium. The sequence goes on along the minus strand of OX638065.1, from coordinate 4,163,036 downwards.
TACTTGAATAATTAACTTACTTTATCTCACTCATTTAACAGGCTATAAAGGTACTGACATGTATGGAAAACATGAAATGTACACATACACAAGAACTAGTAAAGTTAAATTTAGTCCAAAGATGTAATGAGCTTTTAATGAATCAAAAAACTCATAAAAATGTGTTTGTGGAACTCTGCCATGCAATTTCATATTTGGCATCAGGAACAAAGAAACAACTAGAGGTAAAATGTTGATTGAACTCTAATTTTTGAATATTTTCAAATTACAATCATAAACATTTTTTTTCAACATATTGTCCTACAACACAGATTGTTTGAATTTATTGTCCAGATATGACGAATCCAATGAGAAAGCAAATAGAAATGCAACAACAATAGCCATTTCCACTACAATTTTTCAATCAAACACCACACAATTGAAGACTTTAGTGGCTCAAGGAGTTCTAAAATTCCTTTTTGAGTTAATCCAACATCGAATAATGGATGACAAAATCATAAGCAGTGAGATCATAAAGCAAATGATAGATGATGGACATTTCATGCAAAGTGTGTTGGCACCCATTGTTAGAAGTCAAACCAAGAGAATGATCAACAACCATGTTTTCAAGAAGATAAATCAAGAATGTAAAAATACTGATGAATGACCTATTCTATACAGCTCCAAAAGGATGAGGAGGCAGTATTTCTTGTCATAATACCTTGTCATAATACAAAAACTTGTTGGTTGAAAATTTTTATAGAACAAATATACTTCATTACAATAGTTTCCTACAAAACTTGATAACACAATAACAACACAACAATTATAGAATTTCATTATTGAAATGTTTTTGAAGTGCAAACAGACTTGCATTTATTTTCTACCACAGTTAATGTTATTGACATTACTAAGCTATGAATGTGGAGTTGGGACACTAGGCAGAAATAAAACCCTTCTAAAAATTATGCAATGGCTTTGTAAAGTTTATAACTTGAATGTGAAGTTTCCTTAAGCCTAAGTTTAATTGAAGTGCACAAATTGGAAGTGCAAACAGACTTGCATTTATTTTCTACCACAGTTAATGTTATTGACTTTAATAAGCCATGAATGTGGAGTTGGGCCAATAGGCTGAAATAAAACCCTTTCAAAAATTATTTAATGGCTTTGTAAAGTCTATAACTTGAATGTTAAGTTTCCTTAAGCCTAAGTTTATGAATAACTATAGATCTAAGTCCGATGAAATCCAATTTGTGCAAACTTCAATAAAAAAAGGATTTTTTTAATGTATACTAATAGATCTAAGTACTATTCTGTAGTACCCCAATTTTGGACCTACAAATCTAATTTTGTATTTCTTGCATAAAAATAGACAAAAAAAACATTTTATTTCTTTTTCATGCATTTTTTCTTTCTTTTTTCATATTTTTATCATTTTTTCTTAAATTTTCTTTTATTTCTAAATATTTCATTTTTTATTTTGTTTATTTTAAATAGTTAGTATTTTAGCGTAAAGGTCAAAAAATATCAAAAAAAGTTTCTTTTTTTATTTTACACGCATTTTCTACATATTTCAAATATCAAAAAACATTTACATTTACTTTTTTTTTTATTTCCATCCATTTTAGTTCAATTTATTTTCATTTACAAATATGCCAAGAAGAGAAGGAGTAGAGCACAAGTTGCCCTATCTCATAACTCATCAATATCATCTTTTTATCTCTTTTAAAATAAATAAAAAATAGTTGTCACCACCTCACAAAAAAATCTCTAGCATAGACCAATGACATTGTGCCACCTCATCTCATTCTCATCATAAACCAATTTCCCAATTAAAAATAAATCAAAATATTACCATTTTATCATTTTACCAAATTATCCTATCATTTCTATAATTATTACATCAATACCATTTACCCTAATTTTCATCTATAAATACAACTCTCACATCACTCATTCATCATCCACAATTCACAAAAAAAAAGAAAACACACACATTCCCTTCAATGTTCTTTCCACCAATCAAAAAACAAAAAAAAATAGAAATCACGTTACAGTAAGACTAACTTCATACTCCCTTCCTTCTTCCTTCCAACTCCACAATCAAACGAAATCAAACCACAAATCTCACTTTCTTACAACATAAACACATCCCAGGACCAGAAAATCACTCCAGAAACATTTCAAATCGCAGCAAAACGCGTCCAAAACACCAACCCAGAACCGTTTTTTTCTTCAATCTTGAGGTGACAATTTCTCACGTTTTACAACTCCGTTTACGTTGATTTTTGGCCCATTGAACTCGCAAACGAACGATGAAGCTGATTTACATATCAGTTTTCACTAATTTTTGCGATACATCGTTTTTGATTTTTGACCCGTTTTTCTTTTAAATCGTTTTTGTATTTAGAATGATCTATTGTAAAAAATGAACACATATTCGGAATCTACACGAAAAATCCTATGAAATCGACTATTTACTTGTATGATTTGGTTCGGATTTGAGTTTATGTTGTTTGATTCAAAGCTTCTTGAACTTCCATGGTTTTTTTTTTTATCACGATGAAGAAGATAGATCATGATATACACTCTCTTTTCCAACTTTTAATAGGGTGTGTTTGATTTTTTTTTAATTTTGATCATATGATTCACAGATTCAATCAGGCTTGTCCGATTTAGATCTAACGAAGATGATCTGTTGGCTTATGATGGTCACTCGCGTCTGAACCGTATGGAATCCAGGACCTGGTTCGGTTCAACCCTGGGGTTGAACCGCCTGAACCGGTCTGGTCCAGGCAAGTGGTCCGGTTCAGTGCCTTGGGCCTCTGTTTCTGTTTTTTTTTTCCTCTTTATTTTCTGCACCTCCCTTAATACTATTGCACCCCCTCTGTTTTGTTTATTTATTTTCTTTCATGTCATTTTATTTTTATTTTTGCATCTATCTTCTTTATCTTCTTTATTTATTTTATGTCATGCAATTTATTTTATATCATTTTAATTTCTTGCAATTTATTTTTGTTATTTTAGTTATGCAATTTACTTTATGCATTTTTATTTTTAGTCATTTATATTTCATGTCATTGTTGTCATTGCACTATCTCTTGCTCTCTCTTTGATTATTATCATGGTTATGAATTTTGGATTAAAACTATACCTTAGTAATTGGAGGCGGACTTTAGAATTAGAACTTAAACTTTAGGATTTCTCTTAGTTTTAGTTTTTTTTAGATAGTTTTTTTTAGGTAGTTTTTCTTACTTCGTCTATAATTCTCTTTAACTCGTAAATATTGCATAGCATTAAAATGTTGCATTCATTCATGTTTATTTTATCGCAAAACTTTTAGAATGTATTTAGGAGTGATGTAACCCCAAAGTGGAAGTAGAAAATTGCATTGCATGCATCTTTATCTTTTTATCGCTTTCCGCAGTCGCTAAAATAACCAAGTAAACGCGACTTTTCATTTCCAAAGAGGTACGACTAGTAACTTTCTCTAGAAAAATAGAAAAACAACATAAAAACATCTCCTCCCTCTAAATAAATTTCTTTAGTCCAAATACCCATTAGTCGCACGTTTAGACTTAGGTTTATTTTCAAACACTTTACTTTAATGTTATAACCTTCTTTTCTCATCTATACTCTCCACTAATCACACACGATTCTCTCTAAACAAATTCTCCCTCCAATTCTTACCATTTTCACCCTCATTTTCTTAAGCACATTAAAAGCAATAAAAAATAATAAACTAGAGGTTACCATAGAGTACTATGGACGTTTAGGATGCTAATACCTTCCCTAGGCGTAACTAACCCCCGAGCTTAGAATCTCTCTTTTCAAATGGTTTTCGACACTTTCCCCTCTTCGGAAATGAAAGGTCAATGTTAGTGGTGGAAATCCCAAAATCCCCGCAACAGAAAAATGGCGACTTCACTGGGGATGCTCTCCTTAAGAGGGTTGAACCTATCTAGTTTATTGCTTTCCTAAATGCTTAAATGATTTACTTATTTATGTCATGGGTTTCTTGAGTGATTAGACAAGCACAATACCCCTGCTTGAGAAAACAAAATAAGATAGGATTCGTGGTGTCATATCGTTGCGTACCGAGTTAGTTGTTGCGCAAATGCATATGATGCGGCCACGCTCAAGTGGAGGATCTATGGAAGTGGTATAGTTGGCACGAGTCAATTGTGTTGGCATATCATTTCTGTTTATCCCGAGAAGCTTGAGAGCCTCTTAGTTTCATTAACCCACCTTGGCCTTTAGAATGTAGTGCGGTGGTTGAAATCACGAGTCAATTGTGGTTTTGATTGTCACGCGATGCTACGCTCAAACAAGACTTCTCCTTTGGATATTTCATTGAGCCATGAGTCAATTATGTGCGCATGGTATTCAATAGGAAAGTTGACAAGTTTGGGAACCTTTTAGAACCCGTGTTACAAATATGAAGAAAAAACCATAGTTCATACCTTGTGGGTGGTTCACCTTTTGACTCCAACGTTATCTTAACCAACCATGTTTGCTCGTACTTGTGCTTGTTGCATCATTACATCTCATTCATCCATGCATCCATGAAACTTTTTTAATCATCCTTCAAAGGACCTAAGAAGTTGTTGTTGTATCATAGATATGGATCAAAGAACAAGGAACACAAAGAAGTTCACTTTCAGAAATCCGGATTTGAGGAAGTTGATGAAGTTGGGATCTCACATACCTTTCCGCCCTGATTTTCAACGGCAGTATGGAAAACTCTTCAGCATTCTTGAGACCGATATTAAAGATGGGATCCTTAACACTCTTGCCCAGTTCTACGACCCGGTGTACCACTGTTTCACGTTTAGGGATTATCAACTTGTTCCAACTCTAGAAGAATATGCTTACTTTATGGGTTTACCTGTGAATGACAAGCCTCCTTTCAGTGGTCTAGAGAAAGCTCCCGAAATTTCTGACATTGCTGCAGCTCTTTGTCTACCTGTATCAGTCATTCATGACAATTTGACTAGTAATCAAGGACTTCGAGGGTTAAATTCTAATTTTCTGTTCAAAAAAGCTTTTGAGTTTGCCGAAGCATTAAGCATTCCTGCTCTTGAGGCGATATTTGCTGTCTTGGTTTATGGGTTGCTACTTTTTCCTACTGTAGATAATTTTGTTGATCTTCGAGCTATACAAATCTACTTGATGGGAAATCCAGTCCCCACTCTGCTCGGTGATACTCATCATGCTCTGTATACGGCTACCAAGAAGAAAGGAAGAGCGCCAGTTCCTTGTTGTGCGCAGCTACTCTACAAGTGGTATGTTAGTCATTTGCCTAAGGACTTCACTTCTGGACACAATACAAATGATGTCTTATGGTCTCAAAAAATTATGCCTCTCACTTATAAGGATATACATTGGTACGACCGTTGTTCAGATAATGGGGTGGTCATTGACAGTTGTGGGGAATTCACTAACGTGCCTCTTATTGGTACACAAGGAGGCATCACTTACAGTCCAGTGCTTGCTAGACGACAGTTCGGATGCGCGATGATGGAAGCTCCAAAAAATCACTATCTTTCTGGCGAATTCTATGACAACAAAAATGTGGACATACTCCAAAGGAAGAGGTTTGCAAATGCTTGGAAGACAATTGTCAGAAAAGGGAGGAATCATCTTGGGAAGAGAAACTTGGTTGTTGGGCAACCATATGTTGATTGGGTCATTGATAAAGCTATGAAGCTCAGAATGCCCTACCCTCTTGAAGCGCCTGTACTTCCTCCACCATTACCAGATGATATTTCAAATGTTGGGTCATCTTCAGTTCCTACACCACTTCCAGTTGCTACCCCATCTAATGCTGTGATAATTGACCTCAGAAGATCCTTGGCTAAGATGACAGCTGAAAGAGATAGTTGGAAGAAGAAATATCTGGTAGCCGAACAAGAGAAGAATTTTTGGAAATCGAGATACTACTGTGAAGAAGCTGAGAGGGAATGCTTGCAATCAAAGTGTGGTGATCTCGAATCTGAAGTAGAGAAATTGAGAGAAGAATCAAGAGCCGATAAGCAAATGATCGAACAATATGACACGTGGCTATTTAAGAAGACAGATGAGCTTGAAGGACTCAAGAGGCAGAGACAAGGTGACTAAAGACCAAGTTCAAGAAAGGGACCAATGTCTGTTTATTTATTTATTGTTAGTTTGTGTCAGTTTATGTATTTTGTTCAAAGTTATGGTGGTTGTAATTTTATTTTTTATGTATGTTTCTTTTGTTTCTCTTTTGTATTTCCTATCTTGTAAGCGTCATATGTGCTTCAATCATTTGTAATTTATTCGCTTCTATTAATGAATCAAGGTCCTTGTTCTATGATCACATTCTACTTTAAGGTCCTTTGAAGATGAGAAAATATGATCAAACAAAAACAAAACGATATTCATACCTCTTTTGCTCTTGCATAACATCTCATGCATCATTTGCATTCATATTTCAGTTTTCAAATTTTCTGAGTCTCTCTTTTTCCAGATCCTGGCCCGACGTTCTCGTTTCAAGCCAACACGAACTTACAATACCCGTGCAAACTTCAAGAAAAGAATGGAAGGACTCGAGCAAGAGAATCAACTTCTACAAGAACAGGTTACCTCCCTTCAGGCTAATGTGGCCCATCTGACTGCTTTGGTTGAATCCCTGACTATGGTGAGAGCTCCGCCTCCCCCAACACAGGCTTTGAATGTTTCTGCTCCTGATAGCACCTCAGTTTCTGCTTCATTGTTCTATGTTAGCCAACCAATGCCCACTGCACCAATGAATTACCAATGGGGTATGCCTGCTAATTTTGGTGAAGGGTCTCAACAGAATCATCTCCATACTCAGTTCCAGACCGTTGCTATGCCACAGGTTACAGTTTCTCTTCCACCGACTGCAATGACTGTTGCCCCTCTCACCATGAACGCTATGCCACTAGGGGGAGAACAGCTATATCATGCTCATCCAGCTGAAAGTGTGATATCTTTTGGTCATAATGAAGACGTCCAGAACCAATTTGATGAGATACAGCGAGAAATTCGTGCACTCCGCGGTAAGGAGTTGTTTGGAAAGAGTGCTCATGACATGTGTTTGGTTCCTGATGTTGATTTACCTCCCAAATTCAAAGCGCCTGATTTTGAGAAATACAAGGGGGATTCTTGCCCACAAAGCCATCTGATCATGTATGCTAGGAAGATGGCTGCTCATGCGAGAAATGATCGGTTGTTGATTCATTGTTTTCAAGACAGCCTGACTGGAGCTGCTTTGAAATGGTATGTGGGTTTAGATCGTGAGAAGATTAAGTCTTTTACTGATGTGTGTGAATCATTCATGCAACAATACAAATATAATGTGGATTTGGCCCCTGACAGAGACCAACTTCGTTCTTTGTCTCAAAGGGAACGTGAAAGTTTTAAGGAGTATGCCCAAAGGTGGCGTGGGCTGGCTGCCCAAGTTAACCCACCTTTAGACGAGAAGGAGATGACAAAGACCTTTCTAAAGACGCTTGATCCTTTTTACTTTGATAGAATGATTGCTGGTAATCACCGTAATTTTACTGATGTGGTTGAAACGGGTATACGCATGGAAGAGGCAGTTCGAGAAGGTCGTTTGGTAAAAGATGCCTCCGGTTCTGGTAATAACAAAAGGTATGGTGCTAACTTCGGGAAAAAGAAAGAGCAGGAAGTGGGCATGGTCGCTCATGGTAGACCAAGGAGAAATTATTTTCACCCACCTCAACATCATGTGGCTGCCATTGCAGCACCTTTAAGTGTTGGCTATCATCAAAGGCCACCGAACCAACCACAAAATCAACGATCACCACATCCACCACAAAGTCAGCCACAGAATGACAATAACAACCGCGCACATGTGCCTCCAAGGTTTGATCCAATTCCAATGAAGTACGCTGAATTGTTACCGGCTTTACTTGAAAGTAAATATGTTCAGCTCAAGCCACCCCCAGCAGTGCGTAACCCATTACCATACTGGTATAGGTCTGATCTTACCTGTGCGTATCACTCGGGAGCACCGGGGCATGATGTCGAACACTGTTATGGCTTGAAATGTGAAGTGCAGAATTTGATAAACCTAGGCGCCTTGAAGTTCAAGGACACGAATCCCAATGTGCAAGCAAATCCACTTCCTCCCCATGGTACTGCCAACATTAATATGGTACAGGTGGATTCCAGCTGTTATAGAGTGTTCAACGTTCGTCAGATCAAAGGGTCTTTGGTTCAGATACATGTTGATTTGTGCAAATTGTCTCTGCTCCAACATAATCATGCCGCTTGTATGACATGCCCGAGGAACCCAAGGGGATGCCAAAAGGTGAGAGACGATCTGCAAACTCTGTTGAACAAGAGAGAGCTCGTTATTGCATACAAGAAAAAAGGAGGGGAAGATTCTGATGATGAGTTCGAGTATGATAGTAGTGACGATGATGTGTTTATGATTACTCCGGAATTCCCTGCTTTAAGATGTCTTGAGCTGACCTATAATAGTCAGGAGTCTGTTGTGGAACCTTTAGTGATATGCTTGCCCGGTCCTGTGCCGTATGCTGCTGATAATGCGGTGCCTTATAAATACAATGCCACTATGATGAAAGACAATAAAGAGGTCCCAATTCCTGCCTTATCCTCCGTTGCGAATGTCGTTGGTCTAAGCAAAATGATGAGGAGTGGCCGTGTGTTGCCACCAGTTACTCTGAAGAAGAATGATCCTCCTGTGAGAGAACCTTTGATAGTTGACAATCCTAAGACAACTGATGAGAATGGTAAGAGTTCAAGTTTGACTAACAAGGCTGATGTTGCTTCCGATGTTGAAGAGGTCTTGAAATTAATCAAGAAAAGTGAGTATAAGGTGGTTGATCAGCTCATACAGACACCTGCCAAGATTTCTATCTTGACACTCCTGTTGAATTCTGAGGCGCATAGAGATGCTTTGATGAAGGTGTTAGAACAAGCATATGTAGACCACGATGTGACTATTGACCGCTTTGATGGTATAGTGGGGAATATCACTACTTGTAACAATTTGGGTTTCAGTGATGAAGACCTCCCTAAGGAGGGGAGAAGCCACAACCGTGCCCTCCATATCTCAGTAAATTGTTTATCTGATGCTCTATCTAATGTGCTTATTGATACTGGTTCTTCCCTGAATGTGATGCCAAAGACTACCCTTGATCAGTTAAGCTATAAAGGCGCCCCTATGAGGAGAAGTGGGTTAGTTGTCAAAGCCTTTGATGGGTCAAGAAAGATGGTTATGGGGGAAATTGATTTGCCTATTACTATTGGTCCCCACACTTTTCAGATTACCTTCCAAGTAATGGATGTTAACGCTGCATATAGTTGTCTGTTGGGTCGCCCATGGATTCATGAGGCTGGTGCTGTTACTTCAACCCTACACCAAAAGTTGAAATTTGAGAAGAACGGCAAAATTATAACTGTAGGAGGTGAACAAGCCTTATTTGTGAGCCAGTTATCATCATACTCATGTATCAGTGCTGATGTTACTGATGGGACGCAATTTCAAGGATTGACAATTGATGAGGGGAAGAGTGATAAGAAAGGAAGTGTCTGTATGGCTTCTTTGAAGGATGCACAACAGGCGCTGCTGGATGAATCTACCACAGGTTGGGGAAAACTGTTAGAGTTGACAGACAACAAGGACAGAAAGGGTCTGGGATTTGTCCCAAATGGTAAGGGTTCTAAATCTGATAGTGTTGTTAAGCCTCTTGGTGATATGTTTAAGAGTGCCGGTTTCATTCATCCAACTGTTTCAGATATCCATGCTGTGGATGAAGATGAGCCTGAAGAAGTTGTTGGCTATGTGGTGCGTGGAGGGGTTTGCCGCAATTGGAGTGCTGTGGATGTCCCTTCTGTTGTTTCTCGTTCCACATTAATTGTTGATCAACCCGTTGAACACATTGAACCTATGCCCTCTCCCAACTTTGAATTCCCTGTGTTTGAAGCTGAAGAGGAGGATGAGGATGATATCCCTGATGAGATTACCCGGTTGCTCGAGCACGAAGAAAGAGCCATTCAGCCTCATGAAGAGCCTGTTGAGGTGATTAATTTGGGTACGGAGGAAGATAAGAAAGAAGTCAAGATAGGGGCATTGTTAGATGCCAATGTGAAAGAAAGATTGATAGAGCTTCTCAGAGAATATATGGAGGTGTTTGCTTGGTCGTATCAAGATATGCCAGGGTTGGATACCAACATCGTGGAACACCATCTGCCGTTGAAGCCCGAATGTCCGCCAGTCAAGCAGAAGTTGAGAAGAACACATCCTGATATGGCAGTTAAGATTAAGGAGGAAGTTCAAAAGCAGATTGATGCTGGTTTCCTGATTACATCTGAATATCCTCTGTGGCTGGCTAATATAGTACCCGTTCCGAAGAAAGACGGTAAGGTTAGAATGTGTGTCGATTACAGAGATCTGAACAAAGCTAGTCCGAAAGATGACTTTCCTTTACCCCACATTGATATGTTGGTTGATAATACTGCAAAGTTCAAAGTCTTCTCCTTTATGGATGGTTTCTCCGGCTACAATCAGATACGAATGGCTCCGGAGGATAGAGAAAAGACTTCTTTCATTACACCGTGGGGAACTTTCTGTTACAAAGTTATGCCGTTTGGTTTAAAGAATGCTGGTGCTACATACCAAAGAGCAATGACTACGCTGTTTCATGACATGATGCACAAAGAGATTGAGGTTTATGTTGATGATATGATTGCCAAGTCTAATACTGAAGAAGAACATATTAATCATCTTTTGAAGCTGTTCAAACGGCTACAGAAATACAAGCTCCGTCTGAATCCTAACAAGTGTACCTTTGGTGTTCGATCTGGAAAGCTGTTGGGGTTTGTGGTTAGTCAGAAAGGTATTGAAGTGGATCCTAACAAAGTAAAAGCCATTCGAGAGATGCCTGCACCAAGAACTGAAAAGCAAGTAAGAGGGTTCCTGGGTCGATTGAATTACATTTCCAGATTCATTTCTCACATGACTGCTACATGTGGACCGATTTTCAAGCTTCTTCGAAAGGATCAAGGAATAGTGTGGACGGAAGACTGCCAGAAAGCATTTGACAGTATTAAGGAGTATCTGTTGGAACCTCCTATTCTGATTCCTCCTGTTGAAGGAAGACCTTTGATCATGTATTTGACTGTGTTAGAAGATTCTATGGGTTGTGTACTTGGGCAACAAGATGAAACTGGTAAGAAAGAACATGCTATTTATTACCTGAGTAAGAAGTTTACAGATTGTGAATCTCGCTACTCCATGCTTGAGAAGACTTGTTGTGCCTTGGCTTGGGCTGCTAAACGTCTGCGGCAGTATATGATTAATCACACTACTTGGTTGATATCTAAAATGGATCCAATCAAGTACATTTTTGAGAAGCCCGCTTTGACAGGAAGGATTGCACGTTGGCAGATGTTGTTATCTGAATATGACATTGAATACCGTACTCAGAAAGCAATTAAAGGAAGTGTCCTTGCTGATCATTTGGCTCACCAGCCAATTGATGATTACCAGTCTATCAAGTTTGATTTCCCTGATGAAGATGTCATGTACTTAAAGATGAAAGATTGTGATGAACCAGTGTTTGGAGAAGGCCCTGATCCAGAATCTAGATGGGGTTTGGTTTTTGATGGAGCTGTTAATGTTTATGGTAATGGAATTGGCGCAATTCTTATCGCCCCCGAAGGCAATCATATCCCATTCACCGCCAGGTTGCTTTTTGATTGCACAAACAATATAGCAGAATATGAAGCTTGCATTATGGGTATCGAAGAAGCTATTGATTTGAGAATCAAAATTCTAGATATTTATGGAGATTCAGCTCTTGTGGTTAATCAGATCAAAGGAGAATGGGAAACTCGCCACCCTGGCTTGATCCCATACAGAGATTATGCAAGACGTTTGTTGACTTTCTTTAACAAAGTGGAATTACACCATATTCCCCGTGATGAGAATCAGATGGCTGATGCTTTGGCTACTTTATCCTCCATGTTTCAAGTGAGTAGATGGAATGACCTGCCTCGTGTTAATATTGCACGTCTTGAAAGGCCCGCTTATGTGTTTGCAGTTGAAGAAACAGTTGATGACAAACCATGGTATCATGATATCAAGAATTTTTTGCAGCATCAGGACTACCCGCCTGGGGCATCTAAAAAAGACAGGAGAACTTTGAAAAGATTATCTGGCAGTTTCTTTCTGAATAATGATGTTCTTTACAAGAGAAACTTTGACATGGTCTTACTACGCTGTGTGGATAAGCATGAAGCTGATCAGTTGATGTACGAAATACATGAAGGGGCCTTTGGTACTCATGCCAATGGGCATGCTATGGCTAAAAAGATGTTGAGAGCAGGTTACTACTGGTTGACAATGGAGTCCGATTGTTGCAGATATGTGAGGAAATGTCACAAGTGTCAAATCTATGCTGACAAAATACACGTACCGCCAACTCAGTTGAATGTAATGTCTTCTCCATGGCCTTTCTCTATGTGGGGAATCGATATGATTGGGATGATTGAACCAAAAGCTTCAAATGGTCATCGTTTCATCTTAGTGGCCATTGATTACTTCACCAAGTGGGTCGAAGCAGCGTCATATGCTAATGTTACAAAACAAGTGGTTGTCAGATTTATCAAGAATCATATCATTTGTCGATACGGTGTTCCAAGCAAGATTATTACTGATAATGGGTCGAACTTGAACAACAAAATGATGAAGGAACTGTGTGATGAATTCAAGATTGAGCACCACAATTCTTCTCCTTACAGACCTAAGATGAATGGGGCTGTTGAAGCTGCAAACAAGAATATCAAGAAGATTGTGCAGAAGATGGTGGTCACCTACAAAGACTGGCATGAGATGTTGCCTTTTGCTTTATATGGATACCGTACTTCAGTCCGCACATCGACTGGGGCAACTCCGTTTTCTTTGGTATATGGTATGGAAGCAGTACTCCCCGTAGAGGTTGAGATCCCGTCAATGAGAGTTCTGATGGAAGCAAAATTGACAGAGGCTGAATGGTGTCAGAACCGGTATGATCAGTTGAATTTAATCGAAGAGAAACGCATGACGGCTTTGTGTCATGGACAACTCTATCAGAACAGGATGAAACAAGCTTTCGACAGAAAAGTTCGTCCTAGAGAGTTCAAAGAAGGTGATCTTGTGCTCAAGAAGGTTTTGTCTTTTCAACCTGATGCTAGGGGCAAATGGACCCCTAATTACGAAGGCCCATATGTTGTCAAGAAAGCTTTCTCTGGTGGTGCTATGATTCTTACAAACATGGATGGTGACGAACTCCCTCGTCCAGTGAATGCAGATGCAGTCAAGAAATACTTTGTCTAGAAAAAAAAAGAAGAAAAAAGGTGTATATAGCTCGTCAAGCTGAAAACCTGAAAGGGCGGCTTAGTCAAAAAAGAGAGCGTCTTGGTGGATCGAAAACCCGAAAGGGCGGTTCATACAAAAATGAGACAAAAAAAAAAAAAAAAAAAAAAAAAATATACACTTCCCGGTAGATTGAAAACCTGAAAAGGCGGTCTACGCAAAAGTCAGGGAAAAACAAGACAAAGTAACTGCGTTTATTCAAGTTCAGTCACTTGGGGCACAAGAAGATGGTTGAAGAAAGCTATGATCGAAATCATCTACACTTGGAAGTTGATGACACAGTGGAATTCAAAAGTTGTTAGGGAGAATAGATTTATTGTGTTCAATGTACCTTTTCCATATTAATTACCAATTCCAACTTTGTAATGATCCGTGGAATCTGGCCATTGGCGGATTACCACTCTTATACATGATTTTGAGCCTTTGTCTCATTGTTTGAACTTCTTATTTCTTCTTACAAGATTTCTTTATAGTCATTGATGATTGCATTTAAAATAAAAAAGACATATTTTAAAAGTATTTCAATAAAACAAAACAAAGATTTATTTTGCGCTTTTTGATTAAAATGGCGATTTTCTTTACTTTGAAACGAGATACAAAAAGAAGGGATCTCCCCGGATACTTCAATTTTGGTTAATCCCAATATGCAAAGGTTGGTTCCAGTCTGCACTTTACGTCTGAAAAGAGGGCACATCTTAAATAAAGAGTTGATCGTTGTTATCGTTGAATACAGATCGTTCGGTTAAAACGATCGTTTCACCAAAGAAGCTGTTCCTTCCCCAAGAAGAGATTCTCTTGCTCCACCTACAATAACATACACCACCTTGTTGAGATATTTTGAGTCATACTCTGATGTTGGCTTGTCTCCAGTCTCATTTTTCATGTCCGTTTTGTCAGCAAATATTCATAACATATATTCATAACATGCATTCATAACATACATTCGTACATTCATGCATACATATCATTTATATGTGCCAAAAGCACTTTCATCATTCACACCTTGTTACATCATATATAGTTGTCTGTCTCTTTCGTTGTCTGTGTCTACAAAATAGAGTCGGGATGGGCATGTTGTTCTCCCCATTTAGAGTGTCAGCTTAGGCAGATAAGGGTACGCCTCTTGGTTCAAAATTCCCCACTAGACTCTTCTCTTGTGGATGATGGTTGTTTAAGTTCTTCCTACAACAAAAGGAAAATCCCAGTTGAATTTGTTCCTCAATTGGACAAAAAGTCTTGTTTTACAGTTTTCCTCCGGTTTGTTCCCGAATTGGACATCATTTCAAAATAACAAATGACAAGTTTCCACACAAGAAGCTTGTATTTTACCAGATACACTTTGCAATTCCTCAGGTGGTTTATCCCCAATGAATCTTATCAAAACATTAGACTAAAAGATCATATAAATCTTTTTCCCTGCAAACACTTTATACAGTGTAATCAGCTCGAATCACTTTTCGAAGTATTCGTCAGAGTTACTTCCTTTTCAGAGGATCATGTTACTAGTGACTGACATGTAGACATCGTCTTTTTATCTGCAACCCGTCTCTTTGTAAGGCGGTGGACGATGCTCTTGTTATCTGTAGAGATTGTCTTTTTATCTGCAACCCGTCTCTTTGTAAGGCGGTGGACAATTCTCTTGTGCTCTGTGGATGTTGTCTTTTTATCTGCAACCCGTCTCTTTGTAAGGCGGTGGACAATATTCACCTAGAGGTCGTCTTTTTATCTGCAACCCGTCTCTTTGTAAGGCGGTGGACGATGCTCTTGTTATCTGTAGAGATTGTCTTTTTATCTGCAACCCGTCTCTTTGTAAGGCGGTGGACAATTCTCTTGTGCTCTGTAGATGTTGTCTTTTTATCTGCAACCCGTCTCTTTGTAAGGCGGTGGACAATATTCACCTAGAGGTCGTTTTTTTATCTGCAACCCGTCTCTTTGTAAGGCGGTGGACAATGATCTGCTCACATTACTGTCATCCATATAACAGTGGGTAATATTCTCCCCAGTGTTTTACTTTGTTCCCCAGTGGAGTTCGTTTTCCAATGGACTCAGGGTACATCTTGCTTTTTTTCTCAGTCGGGCCCTGTTTTGTCCATCCCCTGTAGAGTCTTAACCATGTTTTTCTTCGTTTGTATGTCTTTTACAACATTCATACAAAATTCAAAAAAATCATCATCTGCATTTCCTGCACTCATATTTGCATCATAAGCATTGTTTAAGGATTTTAGGTCCAAAAATGGTGCACGTTTTGTATTTAAGTCCCTTCAATTCCATCTAAACGAATATTTCAATCTTCATTTCTCCGATTGAAGAAACTTAAATAGGGGCAGCTGTAGTACCCCAATTTTGGACCTACAAATCTAATTTTGTATTTCTTGCATAAAAATAGACAAAAAAAACATTTTATTTCTTTTTCATGCATTTTTTCTTTCTTTTTTCATATTTTTATCATTTTTTCTTAAATTTTCTTTTATTTCTAAATATTTCATTTTTTATTTTGTTTATTTTAAATAGTTAGTATTTTAGCGTAAAGGTCAAAAAATATCAAAAAAAGTTTCTTTTTTTATTTTACACGCATTTTCTACATATTTCAAATATCAAAAAACATTTACATTTACTTTTTTTTTTATTTCCATCCATTTTAGTTCAATTTATTTTCATTTACAAATATGCCAAGAAGAGAAGGAGTAGAGCACAAGTTGCCCTATCTCATAACTCATCAATATCATCTTTTTATCTCTTTTAAAATAAATAAAAAATAGTTGTCACCACCTCACAAAAAAATCTCTAGCATAGACCAATGACATTGTGCCACCTCATCTCATTCTCATCATAAACCAATTTCCCAATTAAAAATAAATCAAAATATTACCATTTTATCATTTTACCAAATTATCCTATCATTTCTATAATTATTACATCAATACCATTTACCCTAATTTTCATCTATAAATACAACTCTCACATCACTCATTCATCATCCACAATTCACAAAAAAAAAGAAAACACACACATTCCCTTCAATGTTCTTTCCACCAATCAAAAAACAAAAAAAAATAGAAATCACGTTACAGTAAGACTAACTTCATACTCCCTTCCTTCTTCCTTCCAACTCCACAATCAAACGAAATCAAACCACAAATCTCACTTTCTTACAACATAAACACATCCCAGGACCAGAAAATCACTCCAGAAACATTTCAAATCGCAGCAAAACGCGTCCAAAACACCAACCCAGAACCGTTTTTTTCTTCAATCTTGAGGTGACAATTTCTCACGTTTTACAACTCCGTTTACGTTGATTTTTGGCCCATTGAACTCGCAAACGAACGATGAAGCTGATTTACATATCAGTTTTCACTAATTTTTGCGATACATCGTTTTTGATTTTTGACCCGTTTTTCTTTTAAATCGTTTTTGTATTTAGAATGATCTATTGTAAAAAATGAACACATATTCGGAATCTACACGAAAAATCCTATGAAATCGACTATTTACTTGTATGATTTGGTTCGGATTTGAGTTTATGTTGTTTGATTCAAAGCTTCTTGAACTTCCATGGTTTTTTTTTTATCACGATGAAGAAGATAGATCATGATATACACTCTCTTTTCCAACTTTTAATAGGGTGTGTTTGATTTTTTTTTAATTTTGATCATATGATTCACAGATTCAATCAGGCTTGTCCGATTTAGATCTAACGAAGATGATCTGTTGGCTTATGATGGTCACTCGCGTCTGAACCGTATGGAATCCAGGACCTGGTTCGGTTCAACCCTGGGGTTGAACCGCCTGAACCGGTCTGGTCCAGGCAAGTGGTCCGGTTCAGTGCCTTGGGCCTCTGTTTCTGTTTTTTTTTTCCTCTTTATTTTCTGCACCTCCCTTAATACTATTGCACCCCCTCTGTTTTGTTTATTTATTTTCTTTCATGTCATTTTATTTTTATTTTTGCATCTATCTTCTTTATCTTCTTTATTTATTTTATGTCATGCAATTTATTTTATATCATTTTAATTTCTTGCAATTTATTTTTGTTATTTTAGTTATGCAATTTACTTTATGCATTTTTATTTTTAGTCATTTATATTTCATGTCATTGTTGTCATTGCACTATCTCTTGCTCTCTCTTTGATTATTATCATGGTTATGAATTTTGGATTAAAACTATACCTTAGCAATTGGAGGCGGACTTTAGAATTAGAACTTAAACTTTAGGATTTCTCTTAGTTTTAGTTTTTTTTAGATAGTTTTTTTTAGGTAGTTTTTCTTACTTCGTCTATAATTCTCTTTAACTCGTAAATATTGCATAGCATTAAAATGTTGCATTCATTCATGTTTATTTTATCGCAAAACTTTTAGAATGTATTTAGGAGTGATGTAACCCCAAAGTGGAAGTAGAAAATTGCATTGCATGCATCTTTATCTTTTTATCGCTTTCCGCAGTCGCTAAAATAACCAAGTAAACGCGACTTTTCATTTCCAAAGAGGTACGACTAGTAACTTTCTCTAGAAAAATAGAAAAACAACATAAAAACATCTCCTCCCTCTAAATAAATTTCTTTAGTCCAAATACCCATTAGTCGCACGTTTAGACTTAGGTTTATTTTCAAACACTTTACTTTAATGTTATAACCTTCTTTTCTCATCTATACTCTCCACTAATCACACACGATTCTCTCTAAACAAATTCTCCCTCCAATTCTTACCATTTTCACCCTCATTTTCTTAAGCACATTAAAAACAATAAAAAATAATAAACTAGAGGTTACCATAGAGTACTATGGACGTTTAGGATGCTAATACCTTCCCTAGGCGTAACTAACCCCCGAGCTTAGAATCTCTCTTTTCAAATGGTTTTCGACACTTTCCCCTCTTCGGAAATGAAAGGTCAATGTTAGTGGTGGAAATCCCAAAATCCCCGCAACATATTCATATATACTTAAATAAAAATGAAACTTTTGAAGAAGCACAAGCGCATAAAGACAACTCAGATACCATGGTTGAGTGAATTAAAGAAATCAAGTCTATTAGTTTCTCGCCTCATCGACTTCACACGTGAAGATACAGTTTCTAAACTACAGACTGAGGTAAAAATCTTTTATAATTACTAGATTCTGAAAACTTTACTTGAATAATTAACTTACTTTATCTCACTCATTTAACAGGCTATAAAGGTACTGACATGTATGGAAAACATGAAATGTACACATACACAAGAACTAGTAAAGTTAAATTTAGTCCAAAGATGTAATGAGCTTTTAATGAATCAAAAAACTCATAAAAATGTGTTTGTGGAACTCTGCCATGCAATTTCATATTTGGCATCAGGAACAAAGAAACAACTAGAGGTAAAATGTTGATTGAACTCTAATTTTTGAATATTTTCAAATTACAATCATAAACATTTTTTTTCAACATATTGTCCTACAACACAGATTGTTTGAATTTATTGTCCAGATATGACGAATCCAATGAGAAAGCAAATAGAAATGCAACAACAATAGCCATTTCCACTACAATTTTTCAATCAAACACCACACAATTGAAGACTTTAGTGGCTCAAGGAGTTCTAAAATTCCTTTTTGAGTTAATCCAACATCGAATAATGGATGACAAAATCATAAGCAGTGAGATCATAAAGCAAATGATAGATGATGGACATTTCATGCAAAGTGTGTTGGCACCCATTGTTAGAAGTCAAACCAAGAGAATGATCAACAACCATGTTTTCAAGAAGATAAAGCAAGAATGTAAAAATACTGATGAATGACCTATTCTATACAGCTCCAAAAGGATGAGGAGGCAGTATTTCTTGTCATAATACCTTGTCATAATACAAAAACTTGTTGGTTGAAAATTTTTATAGAACAAATATACTTCATTACAATAGTTTCCTACAAAACTTGATAACACAATAACAACACAACAATTATAGAATTTCATTATTGAAATGTTTTTGAAGTGCAAACAGACTTGCATTTATTTTCTACCACAGTTAATGTTATTGACATTACTAAGCTATGAATGTGGAGTTGGGACACTAGGCAGAAATAAAACCCTTCTAAAAATTATGCAATGGCTTTGTAAAGTTTATAACTTGAATGTGAAGTTTCCTTAAGCCTAAGTTTAATTGAAGTACACAAATTGGAAGTGCAAACAGACTTGCATTTATTTTCTACCACAGTTAATGTTATTGACTTTACTAAGCCATGAATGTGGAGTTGGGCCAATAGGCTCAAATAAAATCCTTCCAAAAATTATTTAATGGCTTTGTAAAGTCTATAACTTGAATGTTAAGTTTCTTTAAGCCTAAGTTTATGAATAACTATAGATTTAAGTCCGATGAAATCCAATTTGTGCAAACTTCAATAAAAAAAGGATTTTTTTAATCTATACTAATAGATCTAAGTACTATTCATATATACTTAAATAAAAATGAAACTTTTGAATACAAGCGCATAAAGACAACTTCGATACCATGGTTGAGTGAATTCAAGAAATCAAGTCCATTAGTTTCTCGCCTCATCGACTTCACACGTGAAGATACAGTTTCTAAACTACAGACTGAGGTAAAAATCTTTTATAATTACTAGATTCTGAAAACTTTACTTGAATAATTAACTTACTTTATCTCACTCATTTAACAGGCTATAAAGGTACTAACATGTATGGAAAACATGAAATGTACACATACACAAGAACTAGTAAAGTTAAATTTAGTCCAAAGATGTAATGAGCTTTTAATGAATCAAAAAACTCATAAAAATGTGTTTGTGGAACTCTGCCTTGCAATTTCATATTTGGCATCGGGAACAAAGAAACAACTAGAGGTAAAATGTTGATTGAACTCTAATTTTTGAATATTTTCAAATTACAATCATAAACATTTTTTTTCAACATATTGTCCTACAACACAGATTGTTTGAATTTATTGTCCAGATATGACGAATCCAATGAGAAAGCAAATAGAAATGCAACAACAATAGCCATTTCCACTACAATTTTTCACTCAAACACCACACAATTGAAGACTTTAGTGGCTCAAGGAGTTCTAAAATTCCTTTCTGAGTTAATCCAACATCGAATAATGGATGACAAAATCATAAGCAGTGAGATCATAAAGCAAATGATAGATGATGGACATTTCATGCAAACTGTGTTGGCACCCATTGTTAGAAGTCAAACCAAGAGAATGATCAACAACCATGTTTTCAAGAAGATAAAGCAAGAATGTAAAAATATTGATGAATGACCTATCCTATACTGCTCCAAAAGGATGAGGAGGCAGTATTTCTTGTCATAATACCTTGTCATAATACAAAAACTTGTTGGTTGAAAATTTTTATAGAACAAATATACTTCATTACAATAGTTTCCTACAAAACTTGATAACACAATAACAACACAACAATTATAGAATTTCATCAATGAAATGTTTTTGAAGTGCAAACAAACTTGCATTTATTTTCTACCACAGTTAATGTTAGTGACATTACTAAGCTATGAATGTGGAGTTGGGACACTGGGCAGAAATAAAACCCTTCTAAAAATTATGCAATGGCTTTGTAAAGTTTATAACTTGAATGTGAAGTTTCCTTAAGCCTAAGTTTAATTGAAGTGCACAAATTGGAAGTGCAAACAGACTTGCATTTATTTTCTACCACATTTAATGTTATTGACTTTACTAAGCCATGAATGTGGAGTTGGGCCAATAGGCTGAAATAAAACCCTTCCAAAAATTATTTAATGGCTTTGTAAAGTCTATAACTTGAATGTGAAGTTTCCTTAAGCCTAAGTTTATGAATAACTATAGATCTAAGTCCGATGAAATCCAATTTGTGCAAACTTCAATAAAAAAAAGGATTTTTTTAATGTATACTAATAGATCTAAGTACTATTAATATATACTTAAATAAAAATGAAACTTTTGAAGAAGCACAAGCGCATAAAGACAACTCTTATACCATGGTTGAGTGAATTCAAGAAATCAAGTCCATTAGTTTCTCGCATCATCGACTTCACACGTGAAGATACAAGTTCTAAACTATAGACTGAGGTAAAAATCTTTTATAATTACTAGATTCTGAAAACTTTACTTGAATAATTAACTTACTTTATCTCACTCATTTAACAGGCTATAAAGGTACTAACATGTATGGAAAACATGAAATGTACACATACACAAGAACTAGTAAAGTTAAATTTAGTCCAAAGATGTAATGAGCTTTTAATGAATCAAAAAATTCATAAAAATGTGTTTGTGGAACTCTGCCATGCAATTTCATATTTGGCATCGGGAACAAAGAAAAACCACTAGAGGTAAAATGTTGATTGAACTCTAATTTTTTAATATTTTCAAATTACAATTATAAACATTTTTTTTTTCAACATATTGTCTTACAACACAGATTGTTTGAATTTATTGTCCAGATATGACGAATCCAATGAGAAAGCAAATAGAAATGCAACAACAATAGCCATTTCCACTGCAATTTTTCACTCAAACACCACACAATTGAAGACTTTAGTGGCTCAAGGAGTTCTAAAATTCCTTTCAGAGTTAATCCTACATCGAATAATGGATGACAAAATCATAAGCAGTGAGATCATAAAGCAAATGATAGATGATGGACATTTCATGCAAACTGTGTTGGCACCCATTGTTAGAAGTCAAACCAAGAGAATGATCAACAACCATGTTTTCAAGAAGATAAAGCAAAAATGTAAAAATACTGATGAATGACCTATCCTATACTGCTCCAAAAGGATGAGGAGGCAGTATTTCTTGTCATAATACCTTGTCATAATACAAAAACTTGTTGGTTGAAAAATTTTATAGAACAAATATACTTCATTACAATAGTTTCCTACAAAACTTGATAACACAATAACAACACAACAATTATAGAATTTCATCAATGAAATGTTTTTGAAGTGCAAACAGACTTGCATTTATTTTCTACCACAGTTAATGTTAGTGACATTACTAAGCTATGAATGTGGAGTTGGGACACTGGGCAGAAATAAAACCCTTCTAAAAATTATGCAATGGCTTTGTAAAGTTTATAACTTGAATGTGAAGTTTCCTTAAGCCTAAGTTTAATTGAAGTGCACAAATTGGAAGTGCAAACAGACTTGCATTTATTTTCTACCACATTTAATGTTATTGACTTTACTAAGCCATGAATGTGGAGTTGGGCCAATAGGCTGAAATAAAACCCTTCCAAAAATTATTTAATGGCTTTGTAAAGTCTATAACTTGAATGTGAAGTTTCCTTAAGCCTAAGTTTATGAATAACTATAGATCTAAGTCCGATGAAATCCAATTTGTGCAAACTTCAATAAAAAAAAGGATTTTTTTAATGTATACTAATAGATCTAAGTACTATTAATATATACTTAAATAAAAATGAAACTTTTGAAGAAGCACAAGCGCATAAAGACAACTCTTATACCATGGTTGAGTGAATTCAAGAAATCAAGTCCATTAGTTTCTCGCATCATCGACTTCACACGTGAAGATACAAGTTCTAAACTATAGACTGAGGTAAAAATCTTTTATAATTACTAGATTCTGAAAACTTTACTTGAATAATTAACTTACTTTATCTCACTCATTTAACAGGCTATAAAGGTACTAACATGTATGGAAAACATGAAATGTACACATACACAAGAACTAGTAAAGTTAAATTTAGTCCAAAGATGTAATGAGCTTTTAATGAATCAAAAAATTCATAAAAATGTGTTTGTGGAACTCTGCCATGCAATTTCATATTTGGCATCGGGAACAAAGAAAAACCACTAGAGGTAAAATGTTGATTGAACTCTAATTTTTTAATATTTTCAAATTACAATTATAAACATTTTTTTTTTCAACATATTGTCTTACAACACAGATTGTTTGAATTTATTGTCCAGATATGACGAATCCAATGAGAAAGCAAATAGAAATGCAACAACAATAGCCATTTCCACTGCAATTTTTCACTCAAACACCACACAATTGAAGACTTTAGTGGCTCAAGGAGTTCTAAAATTCCTTTCAGAGTTAATCCTACATCGAATAATGGATGACAAAATCATAAGCAGTGAGATCATAAAGCAAATGATAGATGATGGACATTTCATGCAAACTGTGTTGGCACCCATTGTTAGAAGTCAAACCAAGAGAATGATCAACAACCATGTTTTCAAGAAGATAAAGCAAAAATGTAAAAATACTGATGAATGACCTATCCTATACTGCTCCAAAAGGATGAGGAGGCAGTATTTCTTGTCATAATACCTTGTCATAATACAAAAACTTGTTGGTTGAAAAATTTTATAGAACAAATATACTTCATTACAATAGTTTCCTACAAAACTTGATAACACAATAACAACACAACAATTATAGAATTTCATCAATGAAATGTTTTTGAAGTGCAAACAGACTTGCATTTATTTTCTACCACAGTTAATGTTAGTGACATTACTAAGCTATGAATGTGGAGTTGGGACACTGGGCAGAAATAAAACCCTTCTAAAAATTATGCAATGGCTTTGTAAAGTTTATAACTTGAATGTGAAGTTTCCTTAAGCCTAAGTTTAATTGAAGTGCACAAATTGGAAGTGCAAACAGACTTGCATTTATTTTCTACCACATTTAATGTTATTGACTTTACTAAGCCATGAATGTGGAGTTGGGCCAATAGGCTGAAATAAAACCCTTCCAAAAATTATTTAATGGCTTTGTAAAGTCTATAACTTGAATGTGAAGTTTCCTTAAGCCTAAGTTTATGAATAACTATAGATCTAAGTCCGATGAAATCCAATTTGTGCAAACTTCAATAAAAAAAAGGATTTTTTTAATGTATACTAATAGATCTAAGTACTATTAATATATACTTAAATAAAAATGAAACTTTTGAAGAAGCACAAGCGCATAAAGACAACTCTTATACCATGGTTGAGTGAATTCAAGAAATCAAGTCCATTAGTTTCTCGCATCATCGACTTCACACGTGAAGATACAAGTTCTAAACTATAGACTGAGGTAAAAATCTTTTATAATTACTAGATTCTGAAAACTTTACTTGAATAATTAACTTACTTTATCTCACTCATTTAACAGGCTATAAAGGTACTAACATGTATGGAAAACATGAAATGTACACATACACAAGAACTAGTAAAGTTAAATTTAGTCCAAAGATGTAATGAGCTTTTAATGAATCAAAAAATTCATAAAAATGTGTTTGTGGAACTCTGCCATGCAATTTCATATTTGGCATCGGGAACAAAGAAAAACCACTAGAGGTAAAATGTTGATTGAACTCTAATTTTTTAATATTTTCAAATTACAATTATAAACATTTTTTTTTTCAACATATTGTCTTACAACACAGATTGTTTGAATTTATTGTCCAGATATGACGAATCCAATGAGAAAGCAAATAGAAATGCAACAACAATAGCCATTTCCACTGCAATTTTTCACTCAAACACCACACAATTGAAGACTTTAGTGGCTCAAGGAGTTCTAAAATTCCTTTCAGAGTTAATCCAACATCGAATAATGGATGACAAAATCATAAGCAGTGAGATCATAAAGCAAATGATAGATGATGGACATTTCATGCAAACTGTGTTGGCACCCATTGTTAGAAGTCAAACCAAGAGAATGATCAACAACCATGTTTTCAAGAAGATAAAGCAAAAATGTAAAAATACTGATGAATGACCTATCCTATACTGCTCCAAAAGGATGAGGAGGCAGTATTTCTTGTCATAATACCTTGTCATAATACAAAAACTTGTTGGTTGAAAAATTTTATAGAACAAATATACTTCATTACAATAGTTTCCTACAAAACTTGATAACACAATAACAACACAACAATTATAGAATTTCATCAATGAAATGTTTTTGAAGTGCAAACAGACTTGCATTTATTTTCTACCACAGTTAATGTTAGTGACATTACTAAGCTATGAATGTGGAGTTGGGACACTGGGCAGAAATAAAACCCTTCTAAAAATTATGCAATGGCTTTGTAAAGTTTATAACTTGAATGTGAAGTTTCCTTAAGCCTAAGTTTAATTGAAGTGCACAAATTGGAAGTGCAAACAGACTTGCATTTATTTTCTACCACATTTAATGTTATTGACTTTACTAAGCCATGAATGTGGAGTTGGGCCAATAGGCTGAAATAAAACCCTTCCAAAAATTATTTAATGGCTTTGTAAAGTCTATAACTTGAATGTGAAGTTTCCTTAAGCCTAAGTTTATGAATAACTATAGATCTAAGTCCGATGAAATCCAATTTGTGCAAACTTCAATAAAAAAAAGGATTTTTTTAATGTATACTAATAGATCTAAGTACTATTCATATATACTTAAATAAAAATGAAACTTTTGAAGAAGCACAAGCGCATAAAGACAACTCTGATACCATGGTTGAGTGAATTCAAGAAATCAAGTCCATTAGTTTCTCGCATCATCGACTTCACACGTGAAGATACAAGTTCTAAACTATAGACTGAGGTAAAAATCTTTTATAATTACTAGATTCTGAAAACTTTACTTGAATAATTAACTTACTTTATCTCACTCATTTAACAGGCTATAAAGGTACTAACATGTATGGAAAACATGAAATGTACACATACACAAGAACTAGTAAAGTTAAATTTAGTCCAAAGATGTAATGAGCTTTTAATGAATCAAAAAATTCATAAAAATGTGTTTGTGGAACTCTGCCATGCAATTTCATATTTGGCATCGGGAACAAAGAAACCACTAGAGGTAAAATGTTGATTGAACTCTAATTTTTTAATATTTTCAAATTACAATTATAAACATTTTTTTTTTCAACATATTGTCCTACAACACAGATTGTTTGAATTTATTGTCCAGATATGACGAATCCAATGAGAAAGCAAATAGAAATGCAACAACAATAGCCATTTCCACTGCAATTTTTCACTCAAACACCACACAATTGAAGACTTTAGTGGCTCAAGGAGTTCTAAAATTCCTTTCAGAGTTAATCCAACATCGAATAATGGATGACAAAATCATAAGCAGTGAGATCATAAAGCAAATGATAGATGATGGACATTTCATGCAAACTGTGTTGGCACCCATTGTTAGAAGTCAAACCAAGAGAATGATCAACAACCATGTTTTCAAGAAGATAAAGCAAGAATGTAAAAATACTGATGAATGACCTATCCTATACTGCTCCAAAAGGATGAGGAGGCAGTATTTCTTGTCATAATACCTTGTCATAATACAAAAACTTGTTGGTTGAAAAATTTTATAGAACAAATATACTTCATTACAATAGTTTCCTACAAAACTTGATAACACAATAACAACACAACAATTATAGAATTTCATCAATGAAATATTTTTGAAGTGCAAACAGACTTGCATTTATTTTCTACCACAGTTAATGTTAGTGACATTACTAAGCTATGAATGTGGAGTTGGGACACTGGGCAGAAATAAAACCCTTCTAAAAATTATGCAATGGCTTTGTAAAGTTTATAACTTGAATGTGAAGTTTCCTTAAGCCTAAGTTTAATTGAAGTGCACAAATTGGAAGTGCAAACAGACTTTCATTTATTTTCTACCACATTTAATGTTATTGACTTTACTAAGCCATGAATGTGGAGTTGGGCCAATAGGCTGAAATAAAACCCTTCCAAAAATTATTTAATGGCTTTGTAAAGTCTATAACTTGAATGTGAAGTTTCCTTAAGCCTAAGTTTATGAATAACTATAGATCTAAGTCCGATGAAATCCAATTTGTGCAAACTTCAATAAAAAAAAGGATTTTTTTAATGTATACTAATAGATCTAAGTACTATTCATATATACTTAAATAAAAATGAAACTTTTGAAGAAGCACAAGCGCATAAAGACAACTCTGATACCATGGTTGAGTGAATTCAAGAAATCAAGTCCATTAGTTTCTCGCATCATCGACTTCACACGTGAAGATACAAGTTCTAAACTATAGACTGAGGTAAAAATCTTTTATAATTACTAGATTCTGAAAACTTTACTTGAATAATTAACTTACTTTATCTCACTCATTTAACAGGCTATAAAGGTACTAACATGTATGGAAAACATGAAATGTACACATACACAAGAACTAGTAAAGTTAAATTTAGTCCAAAGATGTAATGAGCTTTTAATGAATCAAAAAATTCATAAAAATGTGTTTGTGGAACTCTGCCATGCAATTTCATATTTGGCATCGGGAACAAAGAAACCACTAGAGGTAAAATGTTGATTGAACTCTAATTTTTTAATATTTTCAAATTACAATTATAAACATTTTTTTTTTCAACATATTGTCCTACAACACAGATTGTTTGAATTTATTGTCCAGATATGACGAATCCAATGAGAAAGCAAATAGAAATGCAACAACAATAGCCATTTCCACTGCAATTTTTCACTCAAACACCACACAATTGAAGACTTTAGTGGCTCAAGGAGTTCTAAAATTCCTTTCAGAGTTAATCCAACATCGAATAATGGATGACAAAATCATAAGCAGTGAGATCATAAAGCAAATGATAGATGATGGACATTTCATGCAAACTGTGTTGGCACCCATTGTTAGAAGTCAAACCAAGAGAATGATCAACAACCATGTTTTCAAGAAGATAAAGCAAGAATGTAAAAATACTGATGAATGACCTATCCTATACTGCTCCAAAAGGATGAGGAGGCAGTATTTCTTGTCATAATACCTTGTCATAATACAAAAACTTGTTGGTTGAAAAATTTTATAGAACAAATATACTTCATTACAATAGTTTCCTACAAAACTTGATAACACAATAACAACACAACAATTATAGAATTTCATCAATGAAATATTTTTGAAGTGCAAACAGACTTGCATTTATTTTCTACCACAGTTAATGTTAGTGACATTTCTAAGCTATGAATGTGGAGTTGGGACACTGGGCAGAAATAAAACCCTTCTAAAAATTATGCAATGGCTTTGTAAAGTTTATAACTTGAATGTGAAGTTTCCTTAAGCCTAAGTTTAATTGAAGTGCACAAATTGGAAGTGCAAACAGACTTGCATTTATTTTCTACCACATTTAATGTTATTGACTTTACTAAGCCATGAATGTGGAGTTGGGCCAATAGGCTGAAATAAAACCCTTCCAAAAATTATTTAATGGCTTTGTAAAGTCTATAACTTGAATGTGAAGTTTCCTTAAGCCTAAGTTTATGAATAACTATAGATCTAAGTCCGATGAAATCCAATTTGTGCAAACTTCAATAAAAAAAAGGATTTTTTTAATGTATACTAATAGATCTAAGTACTATTCATATATACTTAAATAAAAATGAAACTTTTGAAGAAGCACAAGCGCATAAAGACAACTCTGATACCATGGTTGAGTGAATTCAAGAAATCAAGTCCATTAGTTTCTCGCATCATCGACTTCACACGTGAAGATACAAGTTCTAAACTATAGACTGAGGTAAAAATCTTTTATAATTACTAGATTCTGAAAACTTTACTTGAATAATTAACTTACTTTATCTCACTCATTTAACAGGCTATAAAGGTACTAACATGTATGGAAAACATGAAATGTACACATACACAAGAACTAGTAAAGTTAAATTTAGTCCAAAGATGTAATGAGCTTTTAATGAATCAAAAAATTCATAAAAATGTGTTTGTGGAACTCTGCCATGCAATTTCATATTTGGCATCGGGAACAAAGAAAAACCACTAGAGGTAAAATGTTGATTGAACTCTAATTTTTTAATATTTTCAAATTACAATTATAAACATTTTTTTTTCAACATATTGTCTTACAACACAGATTGTTTGAATTTATTGTCCAGATATGACGAATCCAATGAGAAAGCAAATAGAAATGCAACAACAATAGCCATTTCCACTTCAATTTTTCACTCAAACACCACACAATTGAAGACTTTAGTGGCTCAAGGAGTTCTAAAATTCCTTTCAGAGTTAATCCAACATCGAATAATGGATGACAAAATCATAAGCAGTGAGATCATAAAGCAAATGATAGATGATGGACATTTCATGCAAACTGTGTTGGCACCCATTGTTAGAAGTCAAACCAAGAGAATGATCAACAACCATGTTTTCAAGAATATAAAGCAAGAATGTAAAAATACTGATGAATGACCTATCCTATACTGCTCCAAAAGGATGAGGAGGCAGTATTTCTTGTCATAATACCTTGTCATAATACAAAAACTTGTTGGTTGAAAATTTTTATAGAACAAATATACTTCATTACAATAGTTTCCTACAAAACTTGATAACACAATAACAACACAACAATTATAGAATTTCATCAATGAAATGTTTTTAAAGTGCAAACAGACTTGCATTTATTTTCTACCACAGTTAATGTTAGTGACATTACTAAGCTATGAATGTGGAGTTGGGACACTGGGCAGAAATAAAACCCTTCTAAAAATTATGCAATGGCTTTGTAAAGTTTATAACTTGAATGTGAAGTTTCCTTAAGCCTAAGTTTAATTGAAGTGCACGAATTGGAAGTGCAAACAGACTTGCATTTATTTTCTACCACATTTAATGTTATTGACTTTACTAAGCCATGAATGTGGAGTTGGGCCAATAGGCTGAAATAAAACCCTTCCGAAAATTATTTAATGGCTTTGTAAAGTCTATAACTTGAATGTGAAGTTTCCTTAAGCCTAAGTTTATGAATAACTATAGATCTAAGTCCGATGAAATCCAATTTGTGCAAACTTCAATAAAAAAAAGGATTTTTTTAATGTATACTAATAGATCTAAGTACTATTCATATATACTTAAATAAAAATGAAACTTTTGAAGAAGCACAAGCGCATAAAGACAACTCTGATACCATGGTTGAGTGAATTCAAGAAATCAAGTCCATTAGTTTCTCGCATCATCGACTTCACACGTGAAGATACAAGTTCTAAACTATAGACTGAGGTAAAAATCTTTTATAATTACTAGATTCTGAAAACTTTACTTGAATAATTAACTTACTTTATCTCACTCATTTAACAGGCTATAAAGGTACTAACATGTATGGAAAACATGAAATGTACACATACACAAGAACTAGTAAAGTTAAATTTAGTCCAAAGATGTAATGAGCTTTTAATGAATCAAAAAATTCATAAAAATGTGTTTGTGGAACTCTGCCATGCAATTTCATATTTGGCATCGGGAACAAAGAAACCACTAGAGGTAAAATGTTGATTGAACTCTAATTTTTTAATATTTTCAAATTACAATTATAAACATTTTTTTTTCAACATATTGTCCTACAACACAGATTGTTTGAATTTATTGTCCAGATATGACGAATCCAATGAGAAAGCAAATAGAAATGCAACAACAATAGCCATTTCCACTGCAATTTTTCACTCAAACACCACACAATTGAAGACTTTAGTGGCTCAAGGAGTTCTAAAATTCCTTTCAGAGTTAATCCAACATCGAATAATGGATGACAAAATCATAAGCAGTGAGATCATAAAGCAAATGATAGATGATGGACATTTCATGCAAACTGTATTGGCACCCATTGTTAGAAGTCAAACCAAGAGAATGATCAACAACCATGTTTTCAAGAAGATAAAGCAAGAATGTAAAAATACTGATGAATGACCTATCCTATACTGCTCCAAAAGGATGAGGAGGCAGTATTTCTTGTCATAATACCTTGTCATAATACAAAAACTTGTTGGTTGAAATTTTTTATAGAACAAATATACTTCATTACAATAGTTTCCTACAAAACTTGATAACACAATAACAACACAACAATTATAGAATTTCATCATTGAAATGTTTTTGAAGTGCAAACAGACTTGCATTTATTTTCTACCACAGTTAATGTTAGTGACATTACTAAGCTATGAATGTGGAGTTGGGACACTGGGCAGAAATAAAACCCTTCTAAAAATTATGCAATGGCTTTGTAAAGTTTATAACTTGAATGTGAAGTTTCCTTAAGCCTAAGTTTAATTGAAGTGCACAAATTGGAAGTGCAAACAGACTTGCATTTATTTTCTACCACATTTATTGTTATTGACTTTACTAAGCCATGAATGTGGAGTTGGGCCAATAGGCTGAAATAAAACCCTTCCGAAAATTATTTAATGGCTTTGTAAAGTCTATAACTTGAATGTGAAGTTTCCTTAAGCCTAAGTTTATGAATAACTATAGATCTAAGTCCGATGAAATCCAATTTGTGCAAACTTCAATAAAAAAAGGATTTTTTTTAATGTATACTAATAGATCTAAGTACTAAAATGAAACTTTTGAAGAAGCACAAGCGCATAAAGACAACTCTGATACCATGGTTGAGTGAATTCAAGAAATCAAGTCCATTAGTTTCTCGCATCATCGACTTCACACGTGAAGATACAAGTTCTAAACTATAGACTGAGGTAAAAATCTTTTATAATTACTAGATTCTGAAAACTTTACTTGAATAATTAACTTACTTTATCTCACTCATTTAACAGGCTATAAAGGTACTAACATGTATGGAAAACATGAAATGTACACATACACAAGAACTAGTAAAGTTAAATTTAGTCCAAAGATGTAATGAGCTTTTAATGAATCAAAAAATTCATAAAAATGTGTTTGTGGAACTCTGCCATGCAATTTCATATTTGGCATCGGGAACAAAGAAACCACTAGAGGTAAAATGTTGATTGAACTCTAATTTTTTAATATTTTCAAATTACAATTATAAACATTTTTTTTTCAACATATTGTCCTACAACACAGATTGTTTGAATTTATTGTCCAGATATGACGAATCCAATGAGAAAGCAAATAGAAATGCAACAACAATAGCCATTTCCACTGCAATTTTTCACTCAAACACCACACAATTGAAGACTTTAGTGGCTCAAGGAGTTCTAAAATTCCTTTCAGAGTTAATCCAACATCGAATAATGGATGACAAAATCATAAGCAGTGAGATCATAAAGCAAATGATAGATGATGGACATTTCATGCAAACTGTATTGGCACCCATTGTTAGAAGTCAAACCAAGAGAATGATCAACAACCATGTTTTCAAGAAGATAAAGCAAGAATGTAAAAATACTGATGAATGACCTATCCTATACTGCTCCAAAAGGATGAGGAGGCAGTATTTCTTGTCATAATACCTTGTCATAATACAAAAACTTGTTGGTTGAAATTTTTTATAGAACAAATATACTTCATTACAATAGTTTCCTACAAAACTTGATAACACAATAACAACACAACAATTATAGAATTTCATCATTGAAATGTTTTTGAAGTGCAAACAGACTTGCATTTATTTTCTACCACAGTTAATGTTAGTGACATTACTAAGCTATGAATGTGGAGTTGGGACACTGGGCAGAAATAAAACCCTTCTAAAAATTATGCAATGGCTTTGTAAAGTTTATAACTTGAATGTGAAGTTTCCTTAAGCCTAAGTTTAATTGAAGTGCACAAATTGGAAGTGCAAACAGACTTGCATTTATTTTCTACCACATTTATTGTTATTGACTTTACTAAGCCATGAATGTGGAGTTGGGCCAATAGGCTGAAATAAAACCCTTCCGAAAATTATTTAATGGCTTTGTAAAGTCTATAACTTGAATGTGAAGTTTCCTTAAGCCTAAGTTTATGAATAACTATAGATCTAAGTCCGATGAAATCCAATTTGTGCAAACTTCAATAAAAAAAGGATTTTTTTTAATGTATACTAATAGATCTAAGTACTAAAATGAAACTTTTGAAGAAGCACAAGCGCATAAAGACAACTCTGATACCATGGTTGAGTGAATTCAAGAAATCAAGTCCATTAGTTTCTCGCATCATCGACTTCACACGTGAAGATACAAGTTCTAAACTATAGACTGAGGTAAAAATCTTTTATAATTACTAGATTCTGAAAACTTTACTTGAATAATTAACTTACTTTATCTCACTCATTTAACAGGCTATAAAGGTACTAACATGTATGGAAAACATGAAATGTACACATACACAAGAACTAGTAAAGTTAAATTTAGTCCAAAGATGTAATGAGCTTTTAATGAATCAAAAAATTCATAAAAATGTGTTTGTGGAACTCTGCCATGCAATTTCATATTTGGCATCGGGAACAAAGAAACCACTAGAGGTAAAATGTTGATTGAACTCTAATTTTTTAATATTTTCAAATTACAATTATAAACATTTTTTTTTCAACATATTGTCCTACAACACAGATTGTTTGAATTTATTGTCCAGATATGACGAATCCAATGAGAAAGCAAATAGAAATGCAACAACAATAGCCATTTCCACTGCAATTTTTCACTCAAACACCACACAATTGAAGACTTTAGTGGCTCAAGGAGTTCTAAAATTCCTTTCAGAGTTAATCCAACATCGAATAATGGATGACAAAATCATAAGCAGTGAGATCATAAAGCAAATGATAGATGATGGACATTTCATGCAAACTGTGTTGGCACCCATTGTTAGAAGTCAAACCAAGAGAATGATCAACAACCATGTTTTCAAGAAGATAAAGCAAGAATGTAAAAATACTGATGAATGACCTATCCTATACTGCTCCAAAAGGATGAGGAGGCAGTATTTCTTGTCATAATACCTTGTCATAATACAAAAACTTGTTGGTTGAAAATTTTTATAGAACAAATATACTTCATTACAATAGTTTCCTACAAAACTTGATAACACAATAACAACACAACAATTATAGAATTTCATCATTGAAATGTTTTTGAAGCGCAAACAGACTTGCATTTATTTTCTACCACAGTTAATGTTAGTGACATTACTAAGCTATGAATGTGGAGTTGGGACACTGGGCAGAAATAAAACCCTTCTAAAAATTATGCAATGACTTTGTAAAGTTTATAACTTGAATGTGAAGTTTCCTTAAGCCTAAGTTTAATTGAAGTGCACAAATTGGAAGTGCAAACAGACTTGCATTTATTTTCTACCACATTTATTGTTATTGACTTTACTAAGCCATGAATGTGGAGTTGGGCCAATAGGCTGAAATAAAACCCTTCCGAAAATTATTTAATGGCTTTGTAAAGTCTATAACTTGAATGTGAAGTTTCCTTAAGCCTAAGTTTATGAATAACTATAGATCTAAGTCCGATGAAATCCAATTTGTGCAAACTTCAATAAAAAAAGGATTTTTTTTAATGTATACTAATAGATCTAAGTACTATTCATATATACTTAAATAAAAATGAAACTTTTGAAGAAGCACAAGCGCATAAAGACAACTCTGATACCATGGTTGAGTGAATTCATGAAATCAAGTCCATTAGTTTCTCGCATCATCGACTTCACACGTGAAGATACAAGTTCTAAACTATAGACTGAGGTAAAAATCTTTTATAATTACTAGATTCTGAAAACTTTACTTGAATAATTAACTTACTTTATCTCACTCATTTAACAGGCTATAAAGGTACTAACATGTATGGAAAACATGAAATGTACACATACACAAGAACTAGTAAAGTTAAATTTAGTCCAAAGATGTAATGAGCTTTTAATGAATCAAAAAATTCATAAAAATGTGTTTGTGGAACTCTGCCATGCAATTTCATATTTGGCATCGGGAACAAAGAAACCACTAGAGGTAAAATGTTGATTGAACTCTAATTTTTTAATATTTTCAAATTACAATTATAAACATTTTTTTTTCAACATATTGTCCTACAACACAGATTGTTTGAATTTATTGTCCAGATATGACGAATCCAATGAGAAAGCAAATAGAAATGCAACAACAATAGCCATTTCCACTGCAATTTTTCACTCAAACACCACACAATTGAAGACTTTAGTGGCTCAAGGAGTTCTAAAATTCCTTTCAGAGTTAATCCAACATCGAATAATGGATGACAAAATCATAAGCAGTGAGATCATAAAGCAAATGATAGATGATGGACATTTCATGCAAACTGTGTTGGCACCCATTGTTAGAAGTCAAACCAAGAGAATGATCAACAACCATGTTTTCAAGAAGATAAAGCAAGAATGTAAAAATACTGATGAATGACCTATCCTATACTGCTCCAAAAGGATGAGGAGGCAGTATTTCTTGTCATAATACCTTGTCATAATACAAAAACTTGTTGGTTGAAAATTTTTATAGAACAAATATACTTCATTACAATAGTTTCCTACAAAACTTGATAACACAATAACAACACAACAATTATAGAATTTCATCATTGAAATGTTTTTGAAGCGCAAACAGACTTGCATTTATTTTCTACCACAGTTAATGTTAGTGACATTACTAAGCTATGAATGTGGAGTTGGGACACTGGGCAGAAATAAAACCCTTCTAAAAATTATGCAATGACTTTGTAAAGTTTATAACTTGAATGTGAAGTTTCCTTAAGCCTAAGTTTAATTGAAGTGCACAAATTGGAAGTGCAAACAGACTTGCATTTATTTTCTACCACATTTATTGTTATTGACTTTACTAAGCCATGAATGTGGAGTTGGGCCAATAGGCTGAAATAAAACCCTTCCGAAAATTATTTAATGGCTTTGTAAAGTCTATAACTTGAATGTGAAGTTTCCTTAAGCCTAAGTTTATGAATAACTATAGATCTAAGTCCGATGAAATCCAATTTGTGCAAACTTCAATAAAAAAAGGATTTTTTTTAATGTATACTAATAGATCTAAGTACTATTCATATATACTTAAATAAAAATGAAACTTTTGAAGAAGCACAAGCGCATAAAGACAACTCTGATACCATGGTTGAGTGAATTCAAGAAATCAAGTCCATTAGTTTCTCGCATCATCGACTTCACACGTGAAGATACAAGTTCTAAACTATAGACTGAGGTAAAAATCTTTTATAATTACTAGATTCTGAAAACTTTACTTGAATAATTAACTTACTTTATCTCACTCATTTAACAGGCTATAAAGGTACTAACATGTATGGAAAACATGAAATGTACACATACACAAGAACTAGTAAAGTTAAATTTAGTCCAAAGATGTAATGAGCTTTTAATGAATCAAAAAATTCATAAAAATGTGTTTGTGGAACTCTGCCATGCAATTTCATATTTGGCATCGGGAACAAAGAAACCACTAGAGGTAAAATGTTGATTGAACTCTAATTTTTTAATATTTTCAAATTACAATTATAAACATTTTTTTTTCAACATATTGTCCTACAACACAGATTGTTTGAATTTATTGTCCAGATATGACGAATCCAATGAGAAAGCAAATAGAAATGCAACAACAATAGCCATTTCCACTGCAATTTTTCACTCAAACACCACACAATTGAAGACTTTAGTGGCTCAAGGAGTTCTAAAATTCCTTTCAGAGTTAATCCAACATCGAATAATGGATGACAAAATCATAAGCAGTGAGATCATAAAGCAAATGATAGATGATGGACATTTCATGCAAACTGTGTTGGCACCCATTGTTAGAAGTCAAACCAAGAGAATGATCAACAACCATGTTTTCAAGAAGATAAAGCAAGAATGTAAAAATACTGATGAATGACCTATCCTATACTGCTCCAAAAGGATGAGGAGGCAGTATTTCTTGTCATAATACCTTGTCATAATACAAAAACTTGTTGGTTGAAAATTTTTATAGAACAAATATACTTCATTACAATAGTTTCCTACAAAACTTGATAACACAATAACAACACAACAATTATAGAATTTCATCATTGAAATGTTTTTGAAGCGCAAACAGACTTGCATTTATTTTCTACCACAGTTAATGTTAGTGACATTACTAAGCTATGAATGTGGAGTTGGGACACTGGGCAGAAATAAAACCCTTCTAAAAATTATGCAATGACTTTGTAAAGTTTATAACTTGAATGTGAAGTTTCCTTAAGCCTAAGTTTAATTGAAGTGCACAAATTGGAAGTGCAAACAGACTTGCATTTATTTTCTACCACATTTATTGTTATTGACTTTACTAAGCCATGAATGTGGAGTTGGGCCAATAGGCTGAAATAAAACCCTTCCGAAAATTATTTAATGGCTTTGTAAAGTCTATAACTTGAATGTGAAGTTTCCTTAAGCCTAAGTTTATGAATAACTATAGATCTAAGTCCGATGAAATCCAATTTGTGCAAACTTCAATAAAAAAAGGATTTTTTTTAATGTATACTAATAGATCTAAGTACTATTCATATATACTTAAATAAAAATGAAACTTTTGAAGAAGCACAAGCGCATAAAGACAACTCTGATACCATGGTTGAGTGAATTCATGAAATCAAGTCCATTAGTTTCTCGCATCATCGACTTCACACGTGAAGATACAAGTTCTAAACTATAGACTGAGGTAAAAATCTTTTATAATTACTAGATTCTGAAAACTTTACTTGAATAATTAACTTACTTTATCTCACTCATTTAACAGGCTATAAAGGTACTAACATGTATGGAAAACATGAAATGTACACATACACAAGAACTAGTAAAGTTAAATTTAGTCCAAAGATGTAATGAGCTTTTAATGAATCAAAAAATTCATAAAAATGTGTTTGTGGAACTCTGCCATGCAATTTCATATTTGGCATCGGGAACAAAGAAACCACTAGAGGTAAAATGTTGATTGAACTCTAATTTTTTAATATTTTCAAATTACAATTATAAACATTTTTTTTTCAACATATTGTCCTACAACACAGATTGTTTGAATTTATTGTCCAGATATGACGAATCCAATGAGAAAGCAAATAGAAATGCAACAACAATAGCCATTTCCACTGCAATTTTTCACTCAAACACCACACAATTGAAGACTTTAGTGGCTCAAGGAGTTCTAAAATTCCTTTCAGAGTTAATCCAACATCGAATAATGGATGACAAAATCATAAGCAGTGAGATCATAAAGCAAATGATAGATGATGGACATTTCATGCAAACTGTGTTGGCACCCATTGTTAGAAGTCAAACCAAGAGAATGATCAACAACCATGTTTTCAAGAAGATAAAGCAAGAATGTAAAAATACTGATGAATGACCTATCCTATACTGCTCCAAAAGGATGAGGAGGCAGTATTTCTTGTCATAATACCTTGTCATAATACAAAAACTTGTTGGTTGAAAATTTTTATAGAACAAATATACTTCATTACAATAGTTTCCTACAAAACTTGATAACACAATAACAACACAACAATTATAGAATTTCATCATTGAAATGTTTTTGAAGCGCAAACAGACTTGCATTTATTTTCTACCACAGTTAATGTTAGTGACATTACTAAGCTATGAATGTGGAGTTGGGACACTGGGCAGAAATAAAACCCTTCTAAAAATTATGCAATGACTTTGTAAAGTTTATAACTTGAATGTGAAGTTTCCTTAAGCCTAAGTTTAATTGAAGTGCACAAATTGGAAGTGCAAACAGACTTGCATTTATTTTCTACCACATTTATTGTTATTGACTTTACTAAGCCATGAATGTGGAGTTGGGCCAATAGGCTGAAATAAAACCCTTCCGAAAATTATTTAATGGCTTTGTAAAGTCTATAACTTGAATGTGAAGTTTCCTTAAGCCTAAGTTTATGAATAACTATAGATCTAAGTCCGATGAAATCCAATTTGTGCAAACTTCAATAAAAAAAGGATTTTTTTTAATGTATACTAATAGATCTAAGTACTATTCATATATACTTAAATAAAAATGAAACTTTTGAAGAAGCACAAGCGCATAAAGACAACTCTGATACCATGGTTGAGTGAATTCAAGAAATCAAGTCCATTAGTTTCTCGCATCATCGACTTCACACGTGAAGATACAAGTTCTAAACTATAGACTGAGGTA
This sequence comes from Trifolium dubium, assembly GCA_951804385.1. Taxonomy (NCBI): domain Eukaryota; kingdom Viridiplantae; phylum Streptophyta; class Magnoliopsida; order Fabales; family Fabaceae; genus Trifolium; species Trifolium dubium. Next base: position 4,123,774 of record OX638065.1, on the reverse strand, counting down.
AAAATCTTTTATAATTACTAGATTCTGAAAACTTTACTTGAATAATTAACTTACTTTATCTCACTCATTTAACAGGCTATAAAGGTACTAACATGTATGGAAAACATGAAATGTACACATACACAAGAACTAGTAAAGTTAAATTTAGTCCAAAGATGTAATGAGCTTTTAATGAATCAAAAAATTCATAAAAATGTGTTTGTGGAACTCTGCCATGCAATTTCATATTTGGCATCGGGAACAAAGAAACCACTAGAGGTAAAATGTTGATTGAACTCTAATTTTTTAATATTTTCAAATTACAATTATAAACATTTTTTTTTCAACATATTGTCCTACAACACAGATTGTTTGAATTTATTGTCCAGATATGACGAATCCAATGAGAAAGCAAATAGAAATGCAACAACAATAGCCATTTCCACTGCAATTTTTCACTCAAACACCACACAATTGAAGACTTTAGTGGCTCAAGGAGTTCTAAAATTCCTTTCAGAGTTAATCCAACATCGAATAATGGATGACAAAATCATAAGCAGTGAGATCATAAAGCAAATGATAGATGATGGACATTTCATGCAAACTGTGTTGGCACCCATTGTTAGAAGTCAAACCAAGAGAATGATCAACAACCATGTTTTCAAGAAGATAAAGCAAGAATGTAAAAATACTGATGAATGACCTATCCTATACTGCTCCAAAAGGATGAGGAGGCAGTATTTCTTGTCATAATACCTTGTCATAATACAAAAACTTGTTGGTTGAAAATTTTTATAGAACAAATATACTTCATTACAATAGTTTCCTACAAAACTTGATAACACAATAACAACACAACAATTATAGAATTTCATCATTGAAATGTTTTTGAAGCGCAAACAGACTTGCATTTATTTTCTACCACAGTTAATGTTAGTGACATTACTAAGCTATGAATGTGGAGTTGGGACACTGGGCAGAAATAAAACCCTTCTAAAAATTATGCAATGACTTTGTAAAGTTTATAACTTGAATGTGAAGTTTCCTTAAGCCTAAGTTTAATTGAAGTGCACAAATTGGAAGTGCAAACAGACTTGCATTTATTTTCTACCACATTTATTGTTATTGACTTTACTAAGCCATGAATGTGGAGTTGGGCCAATAGGCTGAAATAAAACCCTTCCGAAAATTATTTAATGGCTTTGTAAAGTCTATAACTTGAATGTGAAGTTTCCTTAAGCCTAAGTTTATGAATAACTATAGATCTAAGTCCGATGAAATCCAATTTGTGCAAACTTCAATAAAAAAAGGATTTTTTTTAATGTATACTAATAGATCTAAGTACTATTCATATATACTTAAATAAAAATGAAACTTTTGAAGAAGCACAAGCGCATAAAGACAACTCTGATACCATGGTGTAGTGAATTCAAGAAATCAAGTCCATTAGTTTCTCGCATCATCGACTTCACACGTGAAGATACAAGTTCTAAACTATAGACTGAGGTAAAAATCTTTTATAATTACTAGATTCTGAAAACTTTACTTGAATAATTAACTTGCTTTATCTCACTCATTTAACAGGCTATAAAGGTACTAACATGTATGGAAAACATGAAATGTACACATACACAAGAACTAGTAAAGTTAAATTTAGTCCAAAGATGTAATGAGCTTTTAATGAATCAAAAAATTCATAAAAATGTGTTTGTGGAACTCTGCCATGCAATTTCATATTTGGCATCGGGAACAAAGAAACCACTAGAGGTAAAATGTTGATTGAACTCTAATTTTTTAATATTTTCAAATTACAATTATAAACATTTTTTTTTCAACATATTGTCCTACAACACAGATTGTTTGAATTTATTGTCCAGATATGACGAATCCAATGAGAAAGCAAATAGAAATGCAACAACAATAGCCATTTCCACTGCAATTTTTCACTCAAACACCACACAATTGAAGACTTTAGTGGCTCAAGGAGTTCTAAAATTCCTTTCAGAGTTAATCCAACATCGAATAATGGATGACAAAATCATAAGCAGTGAGATCATAAAGCAAATGATAGATGATGGACATTTCATGCAAACTGTGTTGGCACCCATTGTTAGAAGTCAAACCAAGAGAATGATCAACAACCATGTTTTCAAGAAGATAAAGCAAGAATGTAAAAATACTGATGAATGACCTATCCTATACTGCTCCAAAAGGATGAGGAGGCAGTATTTCTTGTCATAATACCTTGTCATAATACAAAAACTTGTTGGTTGAAAATTTTTATAGAACAAATATACTTCATTACAATAGTTTCCTACAAAACTTGATAACACAATAACAACACAACAATTATAGAATTTCATCATTGAAATGTTTTTGAAGCGCAAACAGACTTGCATTTATTTTCTACCACAGTTAATGTTAGTGACATTACTAAGCTATGAATGTGGAGTTGGGACACTGGGCAGAAATAAAACCCTTCTAAAAATTATGCAATGACTTTGTAAAGTTTATAACTTGAATGTGAAGTTTCCTTAAGCCTAAGTTTAATTGAAGTGCACAAATTGGAAGTGCAAACAGACTTGCATTTATTTTCTACCACATTTATTGTTATTGACTTTACTAAGCCATGAATGTGGAGTTGGGCCAATAGGCTGAAATAAAACCCTTCCGAAAATTATTTAATGGCTTTGTAAAGTCTATAACTTGAATGTGAAGTTTCCTTAAGCCTAAGTTTATGAATAACTATAGATCTAAGTCCGATGAAATCCAATTTGTGCAAACTTCAATAAAAAAAGGATTTTTTTTAATGTATACTAATAGATCTAAGTACTATTCATATATACTTAAATAAAAATGAAACTTTTGAAGAAGCACAAGCGCATAAAGACAACTCTGATACCATGGTGTAGTGAATTCAAGAAATCAAGTCCATTAGTTTCTCGCATCATCGACTTCACACGTGAAGATACAAGTTCTAAACTATAGACTGAGGTAAAAATCTTTTATAATTACTAGATTCTGAAAACTTTACTTGAATAATTAACTTGCTTTATCTCACTCATTTAACAGGCTATAAAGGTACTAACATGTATGGAAAACATGAAATGTACACATACACAAGAACTAGTAAAGTTAAATTTAGTCCAAAGATGTAATGAGCTTTTAATGAATCAAAAAATTCATAAAAATGTGTTTGTGGAACTCTGCCATGCAATTTCATATTTGGCATCGGGAACAAAGAAACCACTAGAGGTAAAATGTTGATTGAACTCTAATTTTTTAATATTTTCAAATTACAATTATAAACATTTTTTTTTCAACATATTGTCCTACAACACAGATTGTTTGAATTTATTGTCCAGATATGACGAATCCAATGAGAAAGCAAATAGAAATGCAACAACAATAGCCATTTCCACTGCAATTTTTCACTCAAACACCACACAATTGAAGACTTTAGTGGCTCAAGGAGTTCTAAAATTCCTTTCAGAGTTAATCCAACATCGAATAATGGATGACAAAATCATAAGCAGTGAGATCATAAAGCAAATGATAGATGATGGACATTTCATGCAAACTGTATTGGCACCCATTGTTAGAAGTCAAACCAAGAGAATGATCAACAACCATGTTTTCAAGAAGATAAAGCAAGAATGTAAAAATACTGATGAATGACCTATCCTATACTGCTCCAAAAGGATGAGGAGGCAGTATTTCTTGTCATAATACCTTGTCATAATACAAAAACTTGTTGGTTGAAAATTTTTATAGAACAAATATACTTCATTACAATAGTTTCCTACAAAACTTGATAACACAATAACAACACAACAATTATAGAATTTCATCATTGAAATGTTTTTGAAGTGCAAACAGACTTGCATTTATTTTCTACCAAAGTTAATGTTAGTGACATTACTAAGCTATGAATGTGGAGTTGGGACACTGGGTAGAAATAAAACCCTTCTAAAAATTATGCAATGGCTTTGTAAAGTTTATAACTTGAATGTGAAGTTTCCTTAAGCCTAAGTTTAATTGAAGTGCACAAATTGGAAGTGTAAACAGACTTGCATTTATTTTCTACCACATTTATTGTTATTGACTTTACTAAGCCATGAATGTGGAGTTGGGCCAATAGGCTGAAATAAAACCCTTCCGAAAATTATTTAATGGCTTTGTAAAGTCTATAACTTGAATGTGAAGTTTCCTTAAGCCTAAGTTTATGAATAACTATAGATCTAAGTCCGATGAAATCCAATTTGTGCAAACTTCAATAAAAAAAGGATTTTTTTTAATGTATACTAATAGATCTAAGTACTATTCATATATACTTAAATAAAAATGAAACTTTTGAAGAAGCACAAGCGCATAAAGACAACTCTGATACCATGGTGTAGTGAATTCAAGAAATCAAGTCCATTAGTTTCTCGCATCATCGACTTCACACGTGAAGATACAAGTTCTAAACTATAGACTGAGGTAAAAATCTTTTATAATTACTAGATTCTGAAAACTTTACTTGAATAATTAACTTACTTTATCTCACTCATTTAACAGGCTATAAAGGTACTAACATGTATGGAAAACATGAAATGTACACATACACAAGAACTAGTAAAGTTAAATTTAGTCCAAAGATGTAATGAGCTTTTAATGAATCAAAAAATTCATAAAAATGTGTTTGTGGAACTCTGCCATGCAATTTCATATTTGGCATCGGGAACAAAGAAAAACCACTAGAGGTAAAATGTTGATTGAACTCTAATTTTTTAATATTTTCAAATTACAATTATAAACATTTTTTTTTCAACATATTGTCCTACAACACAGATTGTTTGAATTTATTGTCTAGATATGACGAATCCAATGAGAAAGCAAATAGAAATGCAACAACAATAGCCATTTCCACTGCAATTTTTCACTCAAACACCACACAATTGAAGACTTTAGTGGCTCAAGGAGTTCTAAAATCCCTTTCAGAGTTAATCCAACATCGAATAATGGATGACAAAATCATAAGCAGTGAGATCATAAAGCAAATGATAGATGATGGACATTTCATGCAAACTGTGTTGGCACCCATTGTTAGAAGTCAAACCAAGAGAATGATCCACAACCATGTTTTCAAGAAGATAAAGCAAGAATGTAAAAAAACTGATGAATGACCTATCCTATACTGCTCCAAAAGGATGAGGAGGCAGTATTTCTTGTCATAATACCTTGTCATAATACAAAAACTTGTTGGTTGAAAATTTTTATAGAACAAATATACTTCATTACAATAGTTTCCTACAAAACTTGATAACACAATAACAACACAACAATTATAGAATTTCATCATTGAAATGTTTTTGAAGTGCAAACAGACTTGCATTTATTTTCTACCAAAGTTAATGTTAGTGACATTACTAAGCTATGAATGTGGAGTTGGGACACTGGGCAGAAATAAAACCCTTCTAAAAATTATGCAATGGCTTTGTAAAGTTTATAACTTGAATGTGAAGTTTCCTTAAGCCTAAGTTTAATTGAAGTGCACAAATTGGAAGTGTAAACAGACTTGCATTTATTTTCTACCACATTTATTGTTATTGACTTTACTAAGCCATGAATGTGGAGTTGGGCCAATAGGCTGAAATAAAACCCTTCCGAAAATTATTTAATGGCTTTGTAAAGTCTATAACTTGAATGTGAAGTTTCCTTAAGCCTAAGTTTATGAATAACTATAGATCTAAGTCCGATGAAATCCAATTTGTGCAAACTTCAATAAAAAAAGGATTTTTTTTAATGTATACTAATAGATCTAAGTACTATTCATATATACTTAAATAAAAATGAAACTTTTGAAGAAGCACAAGCGCATAAAGACAACTCTGATACCATGGTGTAGTGAATTCAAGAAATCAAGTCCATTAGTTTCTCGCATCATCGACTTCACACGTGAAGATACAAGTTCTAAACTATAGACTGAGGTAAAAATCTTTTATAATTACTAGATTCTGAAAACTTTACTTGAATAATTAACTTACTTTATCTCACTCATTTAACAGGCTATAAAGGTACTAACATGTATGGAAAACATGAAATGTACACATACACAAGAACTAGTAAAGTTAAATTTAGTCCAAAGATGTAATGAGCTTTTAATGAATCAAAAAATTCATAAAAATGTGTTTGTGGAACTCTGCCATGCAATTTCATATTTGGCATCGGGAACAAAGAAAAACCACTAGAGGTAAAATGTTGATTGAACTCTAATTTTTTAATATTTTCAAATTACAATTATAAACATTTTTTTTTCAACATATTGTCCTACAACACAGATTGTTTGAATTTATTGTCCAGATATGACGAATCCAATGAGAAAGCAAATAGAAATGCAACAACAATAGCCATTTCCACTGCAATTTTTCACTCAAACACCACACAATTGAAGACTTTAGTGGCTCAAGGAGTTCTAAAATTCCTTTCAGAGTTAATCCAACATCGAATAATGGATGACAAAATCATAAGCAGTGAGATCATAAAGCAAATGATAGATGATGGACATTTCATGCAAACTGTGTTGGCACCCATTGTTAGAAGTCAAACCAAGAGAATGATCAACAACCATGTTTTCAAGAAGATAAAGCAAGAATGTAAAAATACTGATGAATGACCTATCCTATACTGCTCCAAAAGGATGAGGAGGCAGTATTTCTTGTCATAATACCTTGTCATAATACAAAAACTTGTTGGTTGAAAATTTTTATAGAACAAATATACTTCATTACAATAGTTTCCTACAAAACTTGATAACACAATAACAACACAACAATTATAGAATTTCATCATTGAAATGTTTTTGAAGCGCAAACAGACTTGCATTTATTTTCTACCACAGTTAATGTTAGTGACATTACTAAGCTATGAATGTGGAGTTGGGACACTGGGCAGAAATAAAACCCTTCTAAAAATTATGCAATGACTTTGTAAAGTTTATAACTTGAATGTGAAGTTTCCTTAAGCCTAAGTTTAATTGAAGTGCACAAATTGGAAGTGCAAACAGACTTGCATTTATTTTCTACCACATTTATTGTTATTGACTTTACTAAGCCATGAATGTGGAGTTGGGCCAATAGGCTGAAATAAAACCCTTCCGAAAATTATTTAATGGCTTTGTAAAGTCTATAACTTGAATGTGAAGTTTCCTTAAGCCTAAGTTTATGAATAACTATAGATCTAAGTCCGATGAAATCCAATTTGTGCAAACTTCAATAAAAAAAGGATTTTTTTTAATGTATACTAATAGATCTAAGTACTATTCATATATACTTAAATAAAAATGAAACTTTTGAAGAAGCACAAGCGCATAAAGACAACTCTGATACCATGGTGTAGTGAATTCAAGAAATCAAGTCCATTAGTTTCTCGCATCATCGACTTCACACGTGAAGATACAAGTTCTAAACTATAGACTGAGGTAAAAATCTTTTATAATTACTAGATTCTGAAAACTTTACTTGAATAATTAACTTACTTTATCTCACTCATTTAACAGGCTATAAAGGTACTAACATGTATGGAAAACATGAAATGTACACATACACAAGAACTAGTAAAGTTAAATTTAGTCCAAAGATGTAATGAGCTTTTAATGAATCAAAAAATTCATAAAAATGTGTTTGTGGAACTCTGCCATGCAATTTCATATTTGGCATCGGGAACAAAGAAACCACTAGAGGTAAAATGTTGATTGAACTCTAATTTTTTAATATTTTCAAATTACAATTATAAACATTTTTTTTTTCAACATATTGTCCTACAACACAGATTGTTTGAATTTATTGTCCAGATATGACGAATCCAATGAGAAAGCAAATAGAAATGCAACAACAATAGCCATTTCCACTGCAATTTTTCACTCAAACACCACACAATTGAAGACTTTAGTGGCTCAAGGAGTTCTAAAATTCCTTTCAGAGTTAATCCAACATCGAATAATGGATGACAAAATCATAAGCAGTGAGATCATAAAGCAAATGATAGATGATGGACATTTCATGCAAACTGTGTTGGCACCCATTGTTAGAAGTCAAACCAAGAGAATGATCAACAACCATGTTTTCAAGAAGATAAAGCAAGAATGTAAAAATACTGATGAATGACCTATCCTATACTGCTCCAAAAGGATGAGGAGGCAGTATTTCTTGTCATAATACCTTGTCATAATACAAAAACTTGTTGGTTGAAAATTTTTATAGAACAAATATACTTCATTACAATAGTTTCCTACAAAACTTGATAACACAATAACAACACAACAATTATAGAATTTCATCATTGAAATGTTTTTGAAGCGCAAACAGACTTGCATTTATTTTCTACCACAGTTAATATTAGTGACATTACTAAGCTATGAATGTGGAGTTGGGACACTGGGCAGAAATAAAACCCTTCTAAAAATTATGCAATGGCTTTGTAAAGTTTATAACTTGAATGTGAAGTTTCCTTAAGCCTAAGTTTAATTGAAGTGCACAAATTAGAAGTGCAAACAGACCTGCATTTATTTTCTACCACATTTAATGTTATTGACTTTACTAAGCCATGAATGTGGAGTTGGGCCAATAGGCTGAAATAAAACCCTTCCAAAAATTATTTAATGGCTTTGTAAAGTCTATAACTTGAATGTGAAGTTTCCTTAAGCCTATGTTTATGAATAACTATAGATCTAAGTCCGATGAAATCCAATTTGTGCAAACTTCAATAAAAAAAGGATTTTTTTTAATGTATACTAATAGATCTAAGTACTATTCATATATACTTAAATAAAAATGAAACTTTTGAAGAAGCACAAGCGCATAAAGACAACTCTGATACCATGGTTGAGTGAATTCAAGAAATCAAGTCCATTAGTTTCTCGCATCATCGACTTCACACGTGAAGATACAAGTTCTAAACTATAGACTGAGGTAAAAATCTTTTATAATTACTAGATTCTGAAAACTTTACTTGAATAATTAACTTACTTTATCTCACTCATTTAACAGGCTATAAAGGTACTAACATGTATGGAAAACATGAAATGTACACATACACAAGAACTAGTAAAGTTAAATTTAGTCCAAAGATGTAATGAGCTTTTAATGAATCAAAAAATTCATTAAAATGTGTTTGTGGAACTCTGCCATGCAATTTCATATTTGGCATCGGGAACAAAGAAACCACTAGAGGTAAAATGTTGATTGAACTCTAATTTTTTAATATTTTCAAATTACAATTATAAACATTTTTTTTTTTCAACATATTGTCCTACAACACAGATTGTTTGAATTTATTGTCCAGATATGACGAATCCAATGAGAAAGCAAATAGAAATGCAACAACAATAGCCATTTCCACTGCAATTTTTCACTCAAACACCACACAATTGAAGACTTTAGTGGCTCAAGGAGTTCTAAAATTCCTTTCAGAGTTAATCCAACATCGAATAATGGATGACAAAATCATAAGCAGTGAGATCATAAAGCAAATGATAGATGATGGACATTTCATGCAAACTGTGTTGGCACCCATTGTTAGAAGTCAAACCAAGAGAATGATCCACAACCATGTTTTCAAGAAGATAAAGCAAGAATGTAAAAAAACTGATGAATGACCTATCCTATACTGCTCCAAAAGGATGAGGAGGCAGTATTTCTTGTCATAATACCTTGTCATAATACAAAAACTTGTTGGTTGAAAATTTTTATAGAACAAATATACTTCATTACAATAGTTTCCTACAAAACTTGATAACACAATAACAACACAACAATTATAGAATTTCATCATTGAAATGTTTTTGAAGTGCAAACAGACTTGCATTTATTTTCTACCAAAGTTAATGTTAGTGACATTACTAAGCTATGAATGTGGAGTTGGGACACTGGGCAGAAATAAAACCCTTCTAAAAATTATGCAATGGCTTTGTAAAGTTTATAACTTGAATGTGAAGTTTCCTTAAGCCTAAGTTTAATTGAAGTGCACAAATTGGAAGTGTAAACAGACTTGCATTTATTTTCTACCACATTTATTGTTATTGACTTTACTAAGCCATGAATGTGGAGTTGGGCCAATAGGCTGAAATAAAACCCTTCCGAAAATTATTTAATGGCTTTGTAAAGTCTATAACTTGAATGTGAAGTTTCCTTAAGCCTAAGTTTATGAATAACTATAGATCTAAGTCCGATGAAATCCAATTTGTGCAAACTTCAATAAAAAAAGGATTTTTTTTAATGTATACTAATAGATCTAAGTACTATTCATATATACTTAAATAAAAATGAAACTTTTGAAGAAGCACAAGCGCATAAAGACAACTCTGATACCATGGTGTAGTGAATTCAAGAAATCAAGTCCATTAGTTTCTCGCATCATCGACTTCACACGTGAAGATACAAGTTCTAAACTATAGACTGAGGTAAAAATCTTTTATAATTACTAGATTCTGAAAACTTTACTTGAATAATTAACTTACTTTATCTCACTCATTTAACAGGCTATAAAGGTACTAACATGTATGGAAAACATGAAATGTACACATACACAAGAACTAGTAAAGTTAAATTTAGTCCAAAGATGTAATGAGCTTTTAATGAATCAAAAAATTCATAAAAATGTGTTTGTGGAACTCTGCCATGCAATTTCATATTTGGCATCGGGAACAAAGAAAAACCACTAGAGGTAAAATGTTGATTGAACTCTAATTTTTTAATATTTTCAAATTACAATTATAAACATTTTTTTTTCAACATATTGTCCTACAACACAGATTGTTTGAATTTATTGTCTAGATATGACGAATCCAATGAGAAAGCAAATAGAAATGCAACAACAATAGCCATTTCCACTGCAATTTTTCACTCAAACACCACACAATTGAAGACTTTAGTGGCTCAAGGAGTTCTAAAATTCCTTTCAGAGTTAATCCAACATCGAATAATGGATGACAAAATCATAAGCAGTGAGATCATAAAGCAAATGATAGATGATGGACATTTCATGCAAACTGTGTTGGCACCCATTGTTAGAAGTCAAACCAAGAGAATGATCAACAACCATGTTTTCAAGAAGATAAAGCAAGAATGTAAAAAAACTGATGAATGACCTATCCTATACTGCTCCAAAAGGATGAGGAGGCAGTATTTCTTGTCATAATACCTTGTCATAATACAAAAACTTGTTGGTTGAAAATTTTTATAGAACAAATATACTTCATTACAATAGTTTCCTACAAAACTTGATAACACAATAACAACACAACAATTATAGAATTTCATCATTGAAATGTTTTTGAAGTGCAAACAGACTTGCATTTATTTTCTACCAAAGTTAATGTTAGTGACATTACTAAGCTATGAATGTGGAGTTGGGACACTGGGCAGAAATAAAACCCTTCTAAAAATTATGCAATGGCTTTGTAAAGTTTATAACTTGAATGTGAAGTTTCCTTAAGCCTATGTTTAATTGAAGTGCACAAATTGGAAGTGCAAACAGACTTGCATTTATTTTCTACCACATTTAATGTTATTGACTTTACTAAGCCATGAATGTGGAGTTGGGCCAATAGGCTGAAATAAAACCCTTCCGAAAATTATTTAATGGCTTTGTAAAGTCTATAACTTGAATGTGAAGTTTCCTTAAGCCTAAGTTTATGAATAACTATAGATCTAAGTCCGATGAAATCCAATTTGTGCAAACTTCAATAAAAAAAAGGATTTTTTTAATGTATACTAATAGATCTAAGTACTATTCATATATACTTAAATAAAAATGAAACTTTTGAAGAAGCACAAGCGCATAAAGACAACTCTGATACCATGGTTGAGTGAATTCAAGAAATCAAGTCCATTAGTTTCTCGCATCATCGACTTCACACGTGAAGATACAAGTTCTAAACTATAGACTGAGGTAAAAATCTTTTATAATTACTAGATTCTGAAAACTTTACTTGAATAATTAACTTACTTTATCTCACTCATTTAAAAGGCTATAAAGGTACTAACATGTATGGAAAACATGAAGTGTACACATACACAAGAACTAGTAAAGTTAAATTTAGTCCAAAGATGTAATGAGCTTTTAATGAATCAAAAAATTCATAAAAATGTGTTTGTGGAACTCTGCCATGCAATTTCATATTTGGCATCGGGAACAAAGAAAAACCACTAGAGGTAAAATGTTGATTGAACTCTAATTTTTTAATATTTTCAAATTACAATTATAAACATTTTTTTTTCAACATATTGTCCTACAACACAGATTGTTTGAATTTATTGTCTAGATATGACGAATCCAATGAGAAAGCAAATAGAAATGCAACAACAATAGCCATTTCCACTGCAATTTTTCACTCAAACACCACACAATTGAAGACTTTAGTGGCTCAAGGAGTTCTAAAATTCCTTTCAGAGTTAATCCAACATCGAATAATGGATGACAAAATCATAAGCAGTGAGATCATAAAGCAAATGATAGATGATGGACATTTCATGCAAACTGTGTTGGCACCCATTGTTAGAAGTCAAACCAAGAGAATGATCAACAACCATGTTTTCAAGAAGATAAAGCAAGAATGTAAAAAAACTGATGAATGACCTATCCTATACTGCTCCAAAAGGATGAGGAGGCAGTATTTCTTGTCATAATACCTTGTCATAATACAAAAACTTGTTGGTTGAAAATTTTTATAGAACAAATATACTTCATTACAATAGTTTCCTACAAAACTTGATAACACAATAACAACACAACAATTATAGAATTTCATCATTGAAATGTTTTTGAAGTGCAAACAGACTTGCATTTATTTTCTACCAAAGTTAATGTTAGTGACATTACTAAGCTATGAATGTGGAGTTGGGACACTGGGCAGAAATAAAACCCTTCTAAAAATTATGCAATGGCTTTGTAAAGTTTATAACTTGAATGTGAAGTTTCCTTAAGCCTATGTTTAATTGAAGTGCACAAATTGGAAGTGCAAACAGACTTGCATTTATTTTCTACCACATTTAATGTTATTGACTTTACTAAGCCATGAATGTGGAGTTGGGCCAATAGGCTGAAATAAAACCCTTCCAAAAATTATTTAATGGCTTTGTAAAGTCTATAACTTGAATGTGAAGTTTCCTTAAGCCTAAGTTTATGAATAACTATAGATCTAAGTCCGATGAAATCCAATTTGTGCAAACTTCAATAAAAAAAAGGATTTTTTTAATGTATACTAATAGATCTAAGTACTATTCATATATACTTAAATAAAAATGAAACTTTTGAAGAAGCACAAGCGCATAAAGACAACTCTGATACCATGGTTGAGTGAATTCAAGAAATCAAGTCCATTAGTTTCTCGCATCATCGACTTCACACGTGAAGATACAAGTTCTAAACTATAGACTGAGGTAAAAATCTTTTATAATTACTAGATTCTGAAAACTTTACTTGAATAATTAACTTACTTTATCTCACTCATTTAAAAGGCTATAAAGGTACTAACATGTATGGAAAACATGAAGTGTACACATACACAAGAACTAGTAAAGTTAAATTTAGTCCAAAGATGTAATGAGCTTTTAATGAATCAAAAAATTCATAAAAATGTGTTTGTGGAACTCTGCCATGCAATTTCATATTTGGCATCGGGAACAAAGAAAAACCACTAGAGGTAAAATGTTGATTGAACTCTAATTTTTTAATATTTTCAAATTACAATTATAAACATTTTTTTTTCAACATATTGTCCTACAACACAGATTGTTTGAATTTATTGTCTAGATATGACGAATCCAATGAGAAAGCAAATAGAAATGCAACAACAATAGCCATTTCCACTGCAATTTTTCACTCAAACACCACACAATTGAAGACTTTAGTGGCTCAAGGAGTTCTAAAATTCCTTTCAGAGTTAATCCAACATCGAATAATGGATGACAAAATCATAAGCAGTGAGATCATAAAGCAAATGATAGATGATGGACATTTCATGCAAACTGTGTTGGCACCCATTGTTAGAAGTCAAACCAAGAGAATGATCAACAACCATGTTTTCAAGAAGATAAAGCAAGAATGTAAAAAAACTGATGAATGACCTATCCTATACTGCTCCAAAAGGATGAGGAGGCAGTATTTCTTGTCATAATACCTTGTCATAATACAAAAACTTGTTGGTTGAAAATTTTTATAGAACAAATATACTTCATTACAATAGTTTCCTACAAAACTTGATAACACAATAACAACACAACAATTATAGAATTTCATCATTGAAATGTTTTTGAAGTGCAAACAGACTTGCATTTATTTTCTACCAAAGTTAATGTTAGTGACATTACTAAGCTATGAATGTGGAGTTGGGACACTGGGCAGAAATAAAACCCTTCTAAAAATTATGCAATGGCTTTGTAAAGTTTATAACTTGAATGTGAAGTTTCCTTAAGCCTATGTTTAATTGAAGTGCACAAATTGGAAGTGCAAACAGACTTGCATTTATTTTCTACCACATTTAATGTTATTGACTTTACTAAGCCATGAATGTGGAGTTGGGCCAATAGGCTGAAATAAAACCCTTCCAAAAATTATTTAATGGCTTTGTAAAGTCTATAACTTGAATGTGAAGTTTCCTTAAGCCTAAGTTTATGAATAACTATAGATCTAAGTCCGATGAAATCCAATTTGTGCAAACTTCAATAAAAAAAAGGATTTTTTTAATGTATACTAATAGATCTAAGTACTATTCATATATACTTAAATAAAAATGAAACTTTTGAAGAAGCACAAGCGCATAAAGACAACTCTGATACCATGGTTGAGTGAATTCAAGAAATCAAGTCCATTAGTTTCTCGCATCATCGACTTCACACGTGAAGATACAAGTTCTAAACTATAGACTGAGGTAAAAATCTTTTATAATTACTAGATTCTGAAAACTTTACTTGAATAATTAACTTACTTTATCTCACTCATTTAACAGGCTATAAAGGTACTAACATGTATGGAAAACATGAAGTGTACACATACACAAGAACTAGTAAAGTTAAATTTAGTCCAAAGATGTAATGAGCTTTTAATGAATCAAAAAATTTATAAAAATGTGTTTGTGGAACTCTGCCATGCAATTTCATATTTGGCATCGGGAACAAAGAAACCACTAGAGGTAAAATGTTGATTGAACTCTAATTTTTTAATATTTTCAAATTACAATTATAAACATTTTTTTTTCAACATATTGTCCTACAACACAGATTGTTTGAATTTATTGTCCAGATATGACGAATCCAATGAGAAAGCAAATAGAAATGCAACAACAATAGCCATTTCTGTAACACCCTGATTTCCCAACTATTATTTTAGCTGATTTTATTAATATTGCAAAATAGTAACACAAGGGTGTCACGTTCTTTACCAAGTTAAATCTAATTATTAGAGTAATTTTAAACATGCAACGGAATTAAATTCATAATAAAAAAAATAAATAATAATAAAGCTGTTTCTCCAACAAAGTCTGAATTAAAATTAAGTATCAAAAGGTAACAATTTCCTAACATCCATAAATAATTCAACAAAGTTTCAAAAGATCCTTAAATGACAATTTCAAAAAGCATTAAATGAAGTTCCCCAAGTCAGATATCCAGAGCGACTCCAAAAGACTCAAAACAGAGATGTAAAGCAACTTCTAAAGCCACCTCGAACATCAAAACTAAGCTTGAACTCCTACCTGAAAACTACGGTTGCACACCGTAGGGCCAAGCCAGAGGGGAAATGTAAAGGTGAGCACAAAACATCAAATGATAACCGAAGTACAATAGCAAGAAGAGATAGCAAAACAACTATCACAGAAAGGATCACTATAGCGGATGACCACGCGTGCACTCACAATCAAACAACATTTAACCACAACAAATAAGTTAGATATATCTCACACAATATATATATATATATATATATATATATATATATTAATTATTATAGACTCCCCTATGGTACCAAGGGCTACTTCATTGCTACATCATTTCTACATCATTTATACATAATAGCTACATCATTTATATATACTTGCTACATCATTGCTACATCATTTATACATAATAGCTACCTCATTTATATATAATTGCTACATCATTGCAACGTAACATCATTATAATAGCATCTTTTACAACGGTTTAATTCCAAACATCAATAATTAACAACATAAAAAAAAACAACACCAATAATCATCAACCTCTTTTCAACATCATTTTATCTCATTTCAACGTCATTAACTCAACTTCATTAGACACATGAATGAATGCTCAATTATAATGACTCAAACATCAAATACTCAAAATCAAAATAGAACTCAAACTCAATGGCGAATAATGACAACAATTATCTCGACACAATTAACACTATTTAATAATTAAAGAGAATCAAGACTTATTTCATGAGTTTTATTATTAATAAAACCATACGACCACAACGTTTAATCTTAAAGAAACTCAACACTAAAATACCAATTAGACTCATCACAGAAAACTATATATCAAGTGCTACCTAGTTCTTTAGCTAAATAATATAGTTTTAATCTCCAAAAAATAAAATCTTATTTTAAACTAAAAACAATAATAATCACATCATCAAAGTAGCAGTTTTGAAAATAAAGGTATATTAAATCCTAACTATTAGAATGCCTACAAATTTCAATCCTTGCCATCTACAATTAATTAGGAGAACATATTTATGCTACATTAAGGTTAATCCGAGAGAATATTTATGTATATTAAACTCAAAGTTATTCTAAGTTATTATGTTTATATAGTCAAACACAAGCACGTTACACATACAGTTACAAGTATAAGCAATATCTATATATTGAACCATCCAATCATAACAAAGCATGTATCTTATTTATTACTATCATTATTCGGATGCAAGTGATTACGTGAAGCCACATATTAAACTGATACACAGCACTCTACTTTTAGTAAACACAATATGTATATACTTAACTCGATCCAATATTCCTTATTGTAGAAAATTGGTTTAGGTGCAAACGTCCATATTGTTTGTTTTACAAGGCATAATCGATTCAATTTCTACTCATAGACCATAGCCGAAATTCATACTCATCATCAATTAATACAAAATTTAACTTAACAGATTTGTTTATAAGAAAATCAAAACATCGTATCGACGAGGAAAATAGAATCCAAAAACAACATAGATAGAGATTCAAATTAGGAAGGAATCAGAGCAACAACAATTCTCATATATCAAGGCAAAATATAAAAGTAGAACACATGCTATATTCAGGTATTGAAATTCAGAAAAATCATATAGATGGTGCAAAGCTCCCTTACTTGATTTTTTTGCAGTGAATTCTTTTAATTTGAGTTGTTCCTCTTTCTCCCGTTGTTCTCACGTTTTCTCCCTTCTCCTAGTCTACTGATTTTCTTTTCCTATTAGGGTAAAGAGTGACTAATCCTAATTTTTTCTAACTTTTTGCCTATTTATAGAAAATTTAAGGGATTATTATTTTCAAGAGAAAATCTATTTTTCTTTTAATTATGTTTCTCTACAAAATTTCTATTTATTTATTTTACCTCCCTCTTACTACTATTGAAACAACTAGACTAAATTTCTCTACTCTTTTACTAATTCACCTCCACAGGTGATGTTTACTAAATATGTACCCCCTTCACCTTTCCTCTTTGAAAAATCATAATTCTCTATTTTATTTTCTTCTCTTTTAACTTACTAAAATTTTCTAGTTTTCTAATTATTAATTTCTAAACATCCTAAAGCAAATAAGTAGCACACTCATACATCAAATTATTAACTTATCAAGACAAACTAACTAGATAAATTAGGAATTAACTAAATGCTAATAAAATAAATACTTATCAATTTCGGGGTGTTACAATTTCCACTGCAATTTTTCACTCAAACACCACACAATTGAAGACTTTAGTGGCTCAAGGAGTTCTAAAATTCCTTTCAGAGTTAATCCAACATCGAATAATGGATGACAAAATCATAAGCAGTGAGATCATAAAGCAAATGATAGATGATGGACATTTCATGCAAACTGTGTTGGCACCCATTGTTAGAAGTCAAACCAAGAGAATGATCAACAACCATGTTTTCAAGAAGATAAAGCAAGAATGTAAAAATACTGATGAATGACCTATCCTATACTGCTCCAAAAGGATGAGGAGGCAGTATTTCTTGTCATAATACCTTGTCATAATACAAAAACTTGTTGGTTGAAAATTTTTATAGAACAAATATACTTCATTACAATAGTTTCCTACAAAACTTGATAACACAATAACAACACAACAATTATAGAATTTCATTATTGAAATGTTTTTGAAGTGCAAACAGACTTGTATTTATTTTCTACCACAGTTAATGTTATTGACATTACTAAGCTATGAATGTGGAGTTGGGACACTAGGCAGAAATAAAACCCTTCTAAAAATTATGCAATGGCTTTGTAAAGTTTATAACTTGAATGTGAAGTTTCCTTAAGCCTAAGTTTAATTGAAGTGCACAAATTGGAAGTGCAAACAGACTTGCATTTATTTTCTACCACATTTATTGTTATTGACTTTACTAAGCCATGAATGTGGAGTTGGGCCAATAGGCTGAAATAAAACCCTTCCGAAAATTATTTAATGGCTTTGTAAAGTCTATAACTTGAATGTGAAGTTTCCTTAAGCCTAAGTTTATGAATAACTATAGATCTAAGTCCGATGAAATCCAATTTGTGCAAACTTCAATAAAAAAAGGATTTTTTTTAATGTATACTAATAGATCTAAGTACTATTCATATATACTTAAATAAAAATGAAACTTTTGAAGAAGCACAAGCGCATAAAGACAACTCTGACACCATGGTGTAGTGAATTCAAGAAATCAAGTCCATTAGTTTCTCGCATCATCGACTTCACACGTGAAGATACAAGTTCTAAACTATAGACTGAGGTAAAAATCTTTTATAATTACTAGATTCTGAAAACTTTACTTGAATAATTAACTTACTTTATCTCACTCATTTAACAGGCTATAAAGGTACTAACATGTATGGAAAACATGAAATGTACACATACACAAGAACTAGTAAAGTTAAATTTAGTCCAAAGATGTAATGAGCTTTTAATGAATCAAAAAATTCATAAAAATGTGTTTGTGGAACTCTGCCATGCAATTTCATATTTGGCATCGGGAACAAAGAAACCACTAGAGGTAAAATGTTGATTGAACTCTAATTTTTTAATATTTTCAAATTACAATTATAAACATTTTTTTTTCAACATATTGTCCTACAACACAGATTGTTTGAATTTATTGTCTAGATATGACGAATCCAATGAGAAAGGAAATAGAAATGCAACAACAATAGCCATTTCCACTGCAATTTTTCACTCAAACACCACACAATTGAAGACTTTAGTGGCTCAAGGAGTTCTAAAATTCCTTTCAGAGTTAATCCAACATCGAATAATGGATGACAAAATCATAAGCAGTGAGATCATAAAGCAAATGATAGATGATGGACATTTCATGCAAACTGTGTTGGCACCCATTGTTAGAAGTCAAACCAAGAGAATGATCAACAACCATGTTTTCAAGAAGATAAAGCAAGAATGTAAAAATACTGATGAATGACCTATCCTATACTGCTCCAAAAGGATGAGGAGGCAGTATTTCTTGTCATAATACCTTGTCATAATACAAAAACTTGTTGGTTGAAAATTTTTATAGAACAAATATACTTCATTACAATAGTTTCCTACAAAACTTGATAACACAATAACAACACAACAATTATAGAATTTCATCATTGAAATGTTTTTGAAGCGCAAACAGACTTGCATTTATTTTCTACCACAGTTAATGTTAGTGACATTACTAAGCTATGAATGTGGAGTTGGGACACTGGGCAGAAATAAAACCCTTCTAAAAATTATGCAATGACTTTGTAAAGTTTATAACTTGAATGTGAAGTTTCCTTAAGCCTAAGTTTAATTGAAGTGCACAAATTGGAAGTGCAAACAGACTTGCATTTATTTTCTACCACATTTATTGTTATTGACTTTACTAAGCCATGAATGTGGAGTTGGGCCAATAGGCTGAAATAAAACCCTTCCGAAAATTATTTAATGGCTTTGTAAAGTCTATAACTTGAATGTGAAGTTTCCTTAAGCCTAAGTTTATGAATAACTATAGATCTAAGTCCGATGAAATCCAATTTGTGCAAACTTCAATAAAAAAAGGATTTTTTTTAATGTATACTAATAGATCTAAGTACTATTCATATATACTTAAATAAAAATGAAACTTTTGAAGAAGCACAAGCGCATAAAGACAACTCTGACACCATGGTGTAGTGAATTCAAGAAATCAAGTCCATTAGTTTCTCGCATCATCGACTTCACACGTGAAGATACAAGTTCTAAACTATAGACTGAGGTAAAAATCTTTTATAATTACTAGATTCTGAAAACTTTACTTGAATAATTAACTTACTTTATCTCACTCATTTAACAGGCTATAAAGGTACTAACATGTATGGAAAACATGAAATGTACACATACACAAGAACTAGTAAAGTTAAATTTAGTCCAAAGATGTAATGAGCTTTTAATGAATCAAAAAATTCATAAAAATGTGTTTGTGGAACTCTGCCATGCAATTTCATATTTGGCATCGGGAACAAAGAAACCACTAGAGGTAAAATGTTGATTGAACTCTAATTTTTTAATATTTTCAAATTACAATTATAAACATTTTTTTTTCAACATATTGTCCTACAACACAGATTGTTTGAATTTATTGTCTAGATATGACGAATCCAATGAGAAAGCAAATAGAAATGCAACAACAATAGCCATTTCCACTGCAATTTTTCACTCAAACACCACACAATTGAAGACTTTAGTGGCTCAAGGAGTTCTAAAATTCCTTTCAGAGTTAATCCAACATCGAATAATGGATGACAAAATCATAAGCAGTGAGATCATAAAGCAAATGATAGATGATGGACATTTCATGCAAACTGTGTTGGCACCCATTGTTAGAAGTCAAACCAAGAGAATGATCAACAACCATGTTTTCAAGAAGATAAAGCAAGAATGTAAAAATACTGATGAATGACCTATCCTATACTGCTCCAAAAGGATGAGGAGGCAGTATTTCTTGTCATAATACCTTGTCATAATACAAAAACTTGTTGGTTGAAAATTTTTATAGAACAAATATACTTCATTACAATAGTTTCCTACAAAACTTGATAACACAATAACAACACAACAATTATAGAATTTCATCATTGAAATGTTTTTGAAGCGCAAACAGACTTGCATTTATTTTCTACCACAGTTAATGTTAGTGACATTACTAAGCTATGAATGTGGAGTTGGGACACTGGGCAGAAATAAAACCCTTCTAAAAATTATGCAATGACTTTGTAAAGTTTATAACTTGAATGTGAAGTTTCCTTAAGCCTAAGTTTAATTGAAGTGCACAAATTGGAAGTGCAAACAGACTTGCATTTATTTTCTACCACATTTATTGTTATTGACTTTACTAAGCCATGAATGTGGAGTTGGGCCAATAGGCTGAAATAAAACCCTTCCGAAAATTATTTAATGGCTTTGTAAAGTCTATAACTTGAATGTGAAGTTTCCTTAAGCCTAAGTTTATGAATAACTATAGATCTAAGTCCGATGAAATCCAATTTGTGCAAACTTCAATAAAAAAAGGATTTTTTTTAATGTATACTAATAGATCTAAGTACTATTCATATATACTTAAATAAAAATGAAACTTTTGAAGAAGCACAAGCGCATAAAGACAACTCTGACACCATGGTTGAGTGAATTCAAGAAATCAAGTCCATTAGTTTCTCGCATCATCGACTTCACACGTGAAGATACAAGTTCTAAACTATAGACTGAGGTAAAAATCTTTTATAATTACTAGATTCTGAAAACTTTACTTGAATAATTAACTTACTTTATCTCACTCATTTAACAGGCTATAAAGGTACTAACATGTATGGAAAACATGAAATGTACACATACACAAGAACTAGTAAAGTTAAATTTAGTCCAAAGATGTAATGAGCTTTTAATGAATCAAAAAATTCATAAAAATGTGTTTGTGGAACTCTGCCATGCAATTTCATATTTGGCATCGGGAACAAAGAAACCACTAGAGGTAAAATGTTGATTGAACTCTAATTTTTTAATATTTTCAAATTACAATTATAAACATTTTTTTTTCAACATATTGTCCTACAACACAGATTGTTTGAATTTATTGTCTAGATATGACGAATCCAATGAGAAAGCAAATAGAAATGCAACAACAATAGCCATTTCCACTGCAATTTTTCACTCAAACACCACACAATTGAAGACTTTAGTGGCTCAAGGAGTTCTAAAATTCCTTTCAGAGTTAATCCAACATCGAATAATGGATGACAAAATCATAAGCAGTGAGATCATAAAGCAAATGATAGATGATGGACATTTCATGCAAACTGTGTTGGCACCCATTGTTAGAAGTCAAACCAAGAGAATGATCAACAACCATGTTTTCAAGAAGATAAAGCAAGAATGTAAAAATACTGATGAATGACCTATCCTATACTGCTCCAAAAGGATGAGGAGGCAGTATTTCTTGTCATAATACCTTGTCATAATACAAAAACATGTTGGTTGAAAATTTTTATAGAACAAATATACTTCATTACAATAGTTTCCTACAAAACTTGATAACACAATAACAACACAACAATTATAGAATTTCATCATTGAAATGTTTTTGAAGCGCAAACAGACTTGCATTTATTTTCTACCACAGTTAATGTTAGTGACATTACTAAGCTATGAATGTGGAGTTGGGACACTGGGCAGAAATAAAACCCTTCTAAAAATTATGCAATGGCTTTGTAAAGTTTATAACTTGAATGTGAAGTTTCCTTAAGCCTAAGTTTAATTGAAGTGCACAAATTAGAAGTGCAAACAGACCTGCATTTATTTTCTACCACATTTAATGTTATTGACTTTACTAAGCCATGAATGTGGAGTTGGGCCAATAGGCTGAAATAAAACCCTTCCAAAAATTATTTAATGGCTTTGTAAAGTCTATAACTTGAATGTGAAGTTTCCTTAAGCCTATGTTTATGAATAACTATAGATCTAAGTCCGATGAAATCCAATTTGTGCAAACTTCAATAAAAAAAAGGATTTTTTTAATGTATACTAATAGATCTAAGTACTATTCATATATACTTAAATAAAAATGAAACTTTTGAAGAAGCACAAGCGCATAAAGACAACTCTGACACCATGGTTGAGTGAATTCAAGAAATCAAGTCCATTAGTTTCTCGCATCATCGACTTCACACGTGAAGATACAAGTTCTAAACTATAGACTGAGGTAAAAATCTTTTATAATTACTAGATTCTGAAAACTTTACTTGAATAATTAACTTACTTTATCTCACTCATTTAACAGGCTATAAAGGTACTAACATGTATGGAAAACATGAAATGTACACATACACAAGAACTAGTAAAGTTAAATTTAGTCCAAAGATGTAATGAGCTTTTAATGAATCAAAAAATTCATAAAAATGTGTTTGTGGAACTCTGCCATGCAATTTCATATTTGGCATCGGGAACAAAGAAACCACTAGAGGTAAAATGTTGATTGAACTCTAATTTTTTAATATTTTCAAATTACAATTATAAACATTTTTTTTTCAACATATTGTCCTACAACACAGATTGTTTGAATTTATTGTCTAGATATGACGAATCCAATGAGAAAGCAAATAGAAATGCAACAACAATAGCCATTTCCACTGCAATTTTTCACTCAAACACCACACAATTGAAGACTTTAGTGGCTCAAGGAGTTCTAAAATTCCTTTCAGAGTTAATCCAACATCGAATAATGGATGACAAAATCATAAGCAGTGAGATCATAAAGCAAATGATAGATGATGGACATTTCATGCAAACTGTGTTGGCACCCATTGTTAGAAGTCAAACCAAGAGAATGATCAACAACCATGTTTTCAAGAAGATAAAGCAAGAATGTAAAAATACTGATGAATGACCTATCCTATACTGCTCCAAAAGGATGAGGAGGCAGTATTTCTTGTCATAATACCTTGTCATAATACAAAAACATGTTGGTTGAAAATTTTTATAGAACAAATATACTTCATTACAATAGTTTCCTACAAAACTTGATAACACAATAACAACACAACAATTATAGAATTTCATCATTGAAATGTTTTTGAAGCGCAAACAGACTTGCATTTATTTTCTACCACAGTTAATGTTAGTGACATTACTAAGCTATGAATGTGGAGTTGGGACACTGGGCAGAAATAAAACCCTTCTAAAAATTATGCAATGGCTTTGTAAAGTTTATAACTTGAATGTGAAGTTTCCTTAAGCCTAAGTTTAATTGAAGTGCACAAATTAGAAGTGCAAACAGACCTGCATTTATTTTCTACCACATTTAATGTTATTGACTTTACTAAGCCATGAATGTGGAGTTGGGCCAATAGGCTGAAATAAAACCCTTCCAAAAATTATTTAATGGCTTTGTAAAGTCTATAACTTGAATGTGAAGTTTCCTTAAGCCTATGTTTATGAATAACTATAGATCTAAGTCCGATGAAATCCAATTTGTGCAAACTTCAATAAAAAAAAGGATTTTTTTAATGTATACTAATAGATCTAAGTACTATTCATATATACTTAAATAAAAATGAAACTTTTGAAGAAGCACAAGCGCATAAAGACAACTCTGACACCATGGTTGAGTGAATTCAAGAAATCAAGTCCATTAGTTTCTCGCATCATCGACTTCACACGTGAAGATACAAGTTCTAAACTATAGACTGAGGTAAAAATCTTTTATAATTACTAGATTCTGAAAACTTTACTTGAATAATTAACTTACTTTATCTCACTCATTT
Source organism: Trifolium dubium (assembly GCA_951804385.1). Lineage (NCBI taxonomy): Eukaryota > Viridiplantae > Streptophyta > Magnoliopsida > Fabales > Fabaceae > Trifolium > Trifolium dubium. Next base: position 4,098,786 of record OX638065.1, on the reverse strand, counting down.
AACAGGCTATAAAGGTACTAACATGTATGGAAAACATGAAATGTACACATACACAAGAACTAGTAAAGTTAAATTTAGTCCAAAGATGTAATGAGCTTTTAATGAATCAAAAAATTCATAAAAATGTGTTTGTGGAACTCTGCCATGCAATTTCATATTTGGCATCGGGAACAAAGAAACCACTAGAGGTAAAATGTTGATTGAACTCTAATTTTTTAATATTTTCAAATTACAATTATAAACATTTTTTTTTCAACATATTGTCCTACAACACAGATTGTTTGAATTTATTGTCTAGATATGACGAATCCAATGAGAAAGCAAATAGAAATGCAACAACAATAGCCATTTCCACTGCAATTTTTCACTCAAACACCACACAATTGAAGACTTTAGTGGCTCAAGGAGTTCTAAAATTCCTTTCAGAGTTAATCCAACATCGAATAATGGATGACAAAATCATAAGCAGTGAGATCATAAAGCAAATGATAGATGATGGACATTTCATGCAAACTGTGTTGGCACCCATTGTTAGAAGTCAAACCAAGAGAATGATCAACAACCATGTTTTCAAGAAGATAAAGCAAGAATGTAAAAATACTGATGAATGACCTATCCTATACTGCTCCAAAAGGATGAGGAGGCAGTATTTCTTGTCATAATACCTTGTCATAATACAAAAACATGTTGGTTGAAAATTTTTATAGAACAAATATACTTCATTACAATAGTTTCCTACAAAACTTGATAACACAATAACAACACAACAATTATAGAATTTCATCATTGAAATGTTTTTGAAGCGCAAACAGACTTGCATTTATTTTCTACCACAGTTAATGTTAGTGACATTACTAAGCTATGAATGTGGAGTTGGGACACTGGGCAGAAATAAAACCCTTCTAAAAATTATGCAATGGCTTTGTAAAGTTTATAACTTGAATGTGAAGTTTCCTTAAGCCTAAGTTTAATTGAAGTGCACAAATTAGAAGTGCAAACAGACCTGCATTTATTTTCTACCACATTTAATGTTATTGACTTTACTAAGCCATGAATGTGGAGTTGGGCCAATAGGCTGAAATAAAACCCTTCCAAAAATTATTTAATGGCTTTGTAAAGTCTATAACTTGAATGTGAAGTTTCCTTAAGCCTATGTTTATGAATAACTATAGATCTAAGTCCGATGAAATCCAATTTGTGCAAACTTCAATAAAAAAAAGGATTTTTTTAATGTATACTAATAGATCTAAGTACTATTCATATATACTTAAATAAAAATGAAACTTTTGAAGAAGCACAAGCGCATAAAGACAACTCTGACACCATGGTTGAGTGAATTCAAGAAATCAAGTCCATTAGTTTCTCGCATCATCGACTTCACACGTGAAGATACAAGTTCTAAACTATAGACTGAGGTAAAAATCTTTTATAATTACTAGATTCTGAAAACTTTACTTGAATAATTAACTTACTTTATCTCACTCATTTAACAGGCTATAAAGGTACTAACATGTATGGAAAACATGAAATGTACACATACACAAGAACTAGTAAAGTTAAATTTAGTCCAAAGATGTAATGAGCTTTTAATGAATCAAAAAATTCATAAAAATGTGTTTGTGGAACTCTGCCATGCAATTTCATATTTGGCATCGGGAACAAAGAAACCACTAGAGGTAAAATGTTGATTGAACTCTAATTTTTTAATATTTTCAAATTACAATTATAAACATTTTTTTTTCAACATATTGTCCTACAACACAGATTGTTTGAATTTATTGTCTAGATATGACGAATCCAATGAGAAAGCAAATAGAAATGCAACAACAATAGCCATTTCCACTGCAATTTTTCACTCAAACACCACACAATTGAAGACTTTAGTGGCTCAAGGAGTTCTAAAATTCCTTTCAGAGTTAATCCAACATCGAATAATGGATGACAAAATCATAAGCAGTGAGATCATAAAGCAAATGATAGATGATGGACATTTCATGCAAACTGTGTTGGCACCCATTGTTAGAAGTCAAACCAAGAGAATGATCAACAACCATGTTTTCAAGAAGATAAAGCAAGAATGTAAAAATACTGATGAATGACCTATCCTATACTGCTCCAAAAGGATGAGGAGGCAGTATTTCTTGTCATAATACCTTGTCATAATACAAAAACATGTTGGTTGAAAATTTTTATAGAACAAATATACTTCATTACAATAGTTTCCTACAAAACTTGATAACACAATAACAACACAACAATTATAGAATTTCATCATTGAAATGTTTTTGAAGCGCAAACAGACTTGCATTTATTTTCTACCACAGTTAATGTTAGTGACATTACTAAGCTATGAATGTGGAGTTGGGACACTGGGCAGAAATAAAACCCTTCTAAAAATTATGCAATGGCTTTGTAAAGTTTATAACTTGAATGTGAAGTTTCCTTAAGCCTAAGTTTAATTGAAGTGCACAAATTAGAAGTGCAAACAGACCTGCATTTATTTTCTACCACATTTAATGTTATTGACTTTACTAAGCCATGAATGTGGAGTTGGGCCAATAGGCTGAAATAAAACCCTTCCAAAAATTATTTAATGGCTTTGTAAAGTCTATAACTTGAATGTGAAGTTTCCTTAAGCCTATGTTTATGAATAACTATAGATCTAAGTCCGATGAAATCCAATTTGTGCAAACTTCAATAAAAAAAAGGATTTTTTTAATGTATACTAATAGATCTAAGTACTATTCATATATACTTAAATAAAAATGAAACTTTTGAAGAAGCACAAGCGCATAAAGACAACTCTGATACCATGGTTGAGTGAATTCAAGAAATCAAGTCCATTAGTTTCTCGCATCATCGACTTCACACGTGAAGATACAAGTTCTAAACTATAGACTGAGGTAAAAATCTTTTATAATTACTAGATTCTGAAAACTTTACTTGAATAATTAACTTACTTTATCTCACTCATTTAACAGGCTATAAAGGTACTAACATGTATGGAAAACATGAAATGTACACATACACAAGAACTAGTAAAGTTAAATTTAGTCCAAAGATGTAATGAGCTTTTAATGAATCAAAAAATTCATTAAAATGTGTTTGTGGAACTCTGCCATGCAATTTCATATTTGGCATCGGGAACAAAGAAACCACTAGAGGTAAAATGTTGATTGAACTCTAATTTTTTAATATTTTCAAATTACAATTATAAACATTTTTTTTTTCAACATATTGTCCTACAACACATATTGTTTGAATTTATTGTCCAGATATGACGAATCCAATGAGAAAGCAAATAGAAATGCAACAACAATAGCCATTTCCACTGCAATTTTTCACTCAAACACCACACAATTGAAGACTTTAGTGGCTCAAGGAGTTCTAAAATTCCTTTCAGAGTTAATCCAACATCGAATAATGGATGACAAAATCATAAGCAGTGAGATCATAAAGCAAATGATAGATGATGGACATTTCATGCAAACTGTGTTGGCACCCATTGTTAGAAGTCAAACCAAGAGAATGATCAACAACCATGTTTTCAAGAAGATAAAGCAAGAATGTAAAAATACTGATGAATGACCTATCCTATACTGCTCCAAAAGGATGAGGAGGCAGTATTTCTTGTCATAATACCTTGTCATAATACAAAAACTTGTTGGTTGAAAATTTTTATAGAACAAATATACTTCATTACAATAGTTTCCTACAAAACTTGATAACACAATAACAACACAACAATTATAGAATTTCATCATTGAAATGTTTTTGAACCGCAAACAGACTTGCATTTATTTTCTACCACAGTTAATGTTAGTGACATTACTAAGCTATGAATGTGGAGTTGGGACACTGGGCAGAAATAAAACCCTTCTAAAAATTATGCAATGGCTTTGTAAAGTTTATAACTTGAATGTGAAGTTTCCTTAAGCCTAAGTTTAATTGAAGTGCACAAATTGGAAGTGCAAACAGACCTGCATTTATTTTCTACCACATTTAATGTTATTGACTTTACTAAGCCATGAATGTGGAGTTGGGCCAATAGGCTGAAATAAAACCCTTCCAAAAATTATTTAATGGCTTTGTAAAGTCTATAACTTGAATGTGAAGTTTCCTTAAGCCTAAGTTTATGAATAACTATAGATCTAAGTCCGATGAAATCCAATTTGTGCAAACTTCAATAAAAAAAAGGACTTTTTTAATGTATACTAATAGATCTAAGTACTATTCATATATACTTAAATAAAAATGAAACTTTTGAAGAAGCACAAGCGCATAAAGACAACTCTGATACCATGGTTGAGTGAATTCAAGAAATCAAGTCCATTAGTTTCTCGCATCATCGACTTCACACGTGAAGATACAAGTTCTAAACTATAGACTGAGGTAAAAATCTTTTATAATTACTAGATTCTGAAAACTTTACTTGAATAATTAACTTACTTTATCTCACTCATTTAACAGGCTATAAAGGTACTAACATGTATGGAAAACATGAAATGTACACATACACAAGAACTAGTAAAGTTAAATTTAGTCCAAAGATGTAATGAGCTTTTAATGAATCTAAAAATTCATAAAAATGTGTTTGTGGAACTCTGCCATGCAATTTCATATTTGGCATCGGGAACAAAGAAACCACTAGAGGTAAAATGTTGATTGAACTCTAATTTTTTAATATTTTCAAATTACAATTATAAACATTTTTTTTTCAACATATTGTCCTACAACACAGATTGTTTGAATTTATTGTCCAGATATGACGAATCCAATGAGAAAGCAAATAGAAATGCAACAACAATAGCCATTTCCACTGCAATTTTTCACTCAAACACCACACAATTGAAGACTTTAGTGGCTCAAGGAGTTCTAAAATTCCTTTCAGAGTTAATCCAACATCGAATAATGGATGACAAAATCATAAGCAGTGAGATCATAAAGCAAATGATAGATGATGGACATTTCATGCAAACTGTGTTGGCACCCATTGTTAGAAGTCAAACCAAGAGAATGATCAACAACCATGTTTTCAAGAAGATAAAGCAAGAATGTAAAAATACTGATGAATGACCTATCCTATACTGCTCCAAAAGGATGAGGAGGCAGTATTTCTTGTCATAATACCTTGTCATAATACAAAAACTTGTTGGTTGAAAATTTTTATAGAACAAATATACTTCATTACAATAGTTTCCTACAAAACTTGATAACACAATAACAACACAACAATTATAGAATTTCATCATTGAAATGTTTTTGAAGCGCAAACAGACTTGCATTTATTTTCTACCACAGTTAATGTTATTGACATTACTAAGCTATGAATGTGGAGTTGGGACACTGGGCAGAAATAAAACCCTTCTAAAAATTATGCAATGGCTTTGTAAAGTTTATAACTTGAATGTGAAGTTTCCTTAAGCCTAAGTTTAATTGAAGTGCACAAATTAGAAGTGCAAACAGACCTGCATTTATTTTCTACCACATTTAATGTTATTGACTTTACTAAGCCATGAATGTGGAGTTGGGCCAATAGGCTGAAATAAAACCCTTCCAAAAATTATTTAATGGCTTTGTAAAGTCTATAACTTGAATGTGAAGTTTCCTTAAGCCTATGTTTATGAATAACTATAGATCTAAGTCCGATGAAATCCAATTTGTGCAAACTTCAATAAAAAAAAGGATTTTTTTAATGTATACTAATAGATCTAAGTACTATTCATATATACTTAAATAAAAATGAAACTTTTGAAGAAGCACAAGCGCATAAAGACAACTCTGATACCATGGTTGAGTGAATTCAAGAAATCAAGTCCATTAGTTTCTCGCATCATCGACTTCACACGTGAAGATACAAGTTCTAAACTATAGACTGAGGTAAAAATCTTTTATAATTACTAGATTCTGAAAACTTTACTTGAATAATTAACTTACTTTATCTCACTCATTTAACAGGCTATAAAGGTACTAACATGTATGGAAAACATGAAATGTACACATACACAAGAACTAGTAAAGTTAAATTTAGTCCAAAGATGTAATGAGCTTTTAATGAATCAAAAAATTCATTAAAATGTGTTTGTGGAACTCTGCCATGCAATTTCATATTTGGCATCGGGAACAAAGAAACCACTAGAGGTAAAATGTTGATTGAACTCTAATTTTTTAATATTTTCAAATTACAATTATAAACATTTTTTTTTTCAACATATTGTCCTACAACACATATTGTTTGAATTTATTGTCCAGATATGACGAATCCAATGAGAAAGCAAATAGAAATGCAACAACAATAGCCATTTCCACTGCAATTTTTCACTCAAACACCACACAATTGAAGACTTTAGTGGCTCAAGGAGTTCTAAAATTCCTTTCAGAGTTAATCCAACATCGAATAATGGATGACAAAATCATAAGCAGTGAGATCATAAAGCAAATGATAGATGATGGACATTTCATGCAAACTGTGTTGGCACCCATTGTTAGAAGTCAAACCAAGAGAATGATCAACAACCATGTTTTCAAGAAGATAAAGCAAGAATGTAAAAATACTGATGAATGACCTATCCTATACTGCTCCAAAAGGATGAGGAGGCAGTATTTCTTGTCATAATACCTTGTCATAATACAAAAACTTGTTGGTTGAAAATTTTTATAGAACAAATATACTTCATTACAATAGTTTCCTACAAAACTTGATAACACAATAACAACACAACAATTATAGAATTTCATCATTGAAATGTTTTTGAACCGCAAACAGACTTGCATTTATTTTCTACCACAGTTAATGTTAGTGACATTACTAAGCTATGAATGTGGAGTTGGGACACTGGGCAGAAATAAAACCCTTCTAAAAATTATGCAATGGCTTTGTAAAGTTTATAACTTGAATGTGAAGTTTCCTTAAGCCTAAGTTTAATTGAAGTGCACAAATTGGAAGTGCAAACAGACCTGCATTTATTTTCTACCACATTTAATGTTATTGACTTTACTAAGCCATGAATGTGGAGTTGGGCCAATAGGCTGAAATAAAACCCTTCCAAAAATTATTTAATGGCTTTGTAAAGTCTATAACTTGAATGTGAAGTTTCCTTAAGCCTAAGTTTATGAATAACTATAGATCTAAGTCCGATGAAATCCAATTTGTGCAAACTTCAATAAAAAAAAGGACTTTTTTAATGTATACTAATAGATCTAAGTACTATTCATATATACTTAAATAAAAATGAAACTTTTGAAGAAGCACAAGCGCATAAAGACAACTCTGATACCATGGTTGAGTGAATTCAAGAAATCAAGTCCATTAGTTTCTCGCATCATCGACTTCACACGTGAAGATACAAGTTCTAAACTATAGACTGAGGTAAAAATCTTTTATAATTACTAGATTCTGAAAACTTTACTTGAATAATTAACTTACTTTATCTCACTCATTTAACAGGCTATAAAGGTACTAACATGTATGGAAAACATGAAATGTACACATACACAAGAACTAGTAAAGTTAAATTTAGTCCAAAGATGTAATGAGCTTTTAATGAATCTAAAAATTCATAAAAATGTGTTTGTGGAACTCTGCCATGCAATTTCATATTTGGCATCGGGAACAAAGAAACCACTAGAGGTAAAATGTTGATTGAACTCTAATTTTTTAATATTTTCAAATTACAATTATAAACATTTTTTTTTCAACATATTGTCCTACAACACAGATTGTTTGAATTTATTGTCCAGATATGACGAATCCAATGAGAAAGCAAATAGAAATGCAACAACAATAGCCATTTCCACTCCAATTTTTCACTCAAACACCACACAATTGAAGACTTTAGTGGCTCAAGGAGTTCTAAAATTCCTTTCAGAGTTAATCCAACATCGAATAATGGATGACAAAATCATAAGCAGTGAGATCATAAAGCAAATGATAGATGATGGACATTTCATGCAAACTGTGTTGGCACCCATTGTTAGAAGTCAAACCAAGAGAATGATCAACAACCATGTTTTCAAGAAGATAAAGCAAGAATGTAAAAATACTGATGAATGACCTATCCTATACTGCTCCAAAAGGATGAGGAGGCAGTATTTCTTGTCATAATACCTTGTCATAATACAAAAACTTGTTGGTTGAAAATTTTTATAGAACAAATATACTTCATTACAATAGTTTCCTACAAAACTTGATAACACAATAACAACACAACAATTATAGAATTTCATCATTGAAATGTTTTTGAAGCGCAAACAGACTTGCATTTATTTTCTACCACAGTTAATGTTATTGACATTACTAAGCTATGAATGTGGAGTTGGGACACTGGGCAGAAATAAAACCCTTCTAAAAATTATGCAATGGCTTTGTAAAGTTTATAACTTGAATGTGAAGTTTCCTTAAGCCTAAGTTTAATTGAAGTGCACAAATTGGAAGTGCAAACAGACCTGCATTTATTTTCTACCACATTTAATGTTATTGACTTTACTAAGCCATGAATGTGGAGTTGGGCCAATAGGCTGAAATAAAACCCTTCCAAAAATTATTTAATGGCTTTGTAAAGTCTATAACTTGAATGTGAAGTTTCCTTAAGCCTAAGTTTATGAATAACTATAGATCTAAGTCCGATGAAATCCAATTTGTGCAAACTTCAATAAAAAAAAGGATTTTTTAATGTATACTAATAGATCTAAGTACTATTCATATATACTTAAATAAAAATGAAACTTTTGAAGAAGCACAAGCGCATAAAGACAACTCTGATACCATGGTTGAGTGAATTCAAGAAATCAAGTCAATTAGTTTCTCGCATCATCGACTTCACACGTGAAGATACAAGTTCTAAACTATAGACTGAGGTAAAAATCTTTTATAATTACTAGATTCAGAAAACTTTACTTGAATAATTAACTTACTTTATCTCACTCATTTAACAGGCTATAAAGGTACTAACATGTATGGAAAACATGAAATGTACACATACACAAGAACTAGTAAAGTTAAATTTAGTCCAAAGATGTAATGAGCTTTTAATGAATCAAAAAATTCATAAAAATGTGTTTGTGGAACTCTGCCATGCAATTTCATATTTGGCATCGGGAACAAAGAAACCACTAGAGGTAAAATGTTGATTGAACTCTAATTTTTTAATATTTTCAAATTACAATTATAAACATTTTTTTTTTCAACATATTGTCCTACAACACAGATTGTTTGAATTTATTGTCCAGATATGACGAATCCAATGAGAAAGCAAATAGAAATGCAACAACAATAGCCATTTCCACTGCAATTTTTCACTCAAACACCACACAATTGAAGACTTTAGTGGCTCAAGGAGTTCTAAAATTCCTTTCAGAGTTAATCCAACATCGAATAATGGATGACAAAATCATAAGCAGTGAGATCATAAAGCAAATGATAGATGATGGACATTTCATGCAAACTGTGTTGGCACCCATTGTTAGAAGTCAAACCAAGAGAATGATCAACAACCATGTTTTCAAGAAGATAAAGCAAGAATGTAAAAATACTGATGAATGACGTATCCTATACTGCTCCAAAAGGATGAGGAGGCAGTATTTCTTGTCATAATACCTTGTCATAATACAAAAACTTGTTGGTTGAAAAATTTTATAGAACAAATATACTTCATTACAATAGTTTCCTACAAAACTTGATAACACAATAACAACACAACAATTATAGAATTTCATCATTGAAATGTTTTTGAAGTGCAAACAGACTTGCATTTATTTTCTACCACAGTTAATGTTAGTGACATTACTAAGCTATGAATGTGGAGTTGGGACACTGGGCAGAAATAAAACCCTTCTAAAAATTATGCAATGGCTTTGTAAAGTTTATAACTTGAATGTGAAGTTTCCTTAAGCCTAAGTTTAATTGAAGTGCACAAATTGGAAGTGCAAACAGACCTGCATTTATTTTCTACCACATTTAATGTTATTGACTTTACTAAGCCATGAATGTGGAGTTGGGCCAATAGGCTGAAATAAAACCCTTCCAAAAATTATTTAATGGCTTTGTAAAGTCTATAACTTGAATGTGAAGTTTCCTTAAGCCTAAGTTTATGAATAACTATAGATCTAAGTCCGATGAAATCCAATTTGTGCAAACTTCAATAAAAAAAAGGACTTTTTTAATGTATACTAATAGATCTAAGTACTATTCATATATACTTAAATAAAAATGAAACTTTTGAAGAAGCACAAGCGCATAAAGACAACTCTGATACCATGGTTGAGTGAATTCAAGAAATCAAGTCCATTAGTTTCTCGCATCATCGACTTCACACGTGAAGATACAAGTTCTAAACTATAGACTGAGGTAAAAATCTTTTATAATTACTAGATTCTGAAAACTTTACTTGAATAATTAACTTACTTTATCTCACTCATTTAACAGGCTATAAAGGTACTAACATGTATGGAAAACATGAAATGTACACATACACAAGAACTAGTAAAGTTAAATTTTGTCCAAAGATGTAATGAGCTTTTAATGAATCAAAAAATTCATAAAAATGTGTTTGTGGAACTCTGCCATGCAATTTCATATTTGGCATCGGGAACAAAGAAACCACTAGAGGTAAAATGTTGATTGAACTCTAATTTTTTAATATTTTCAAATTACAATTATAAACATTTTTTTTTTCAACATATTGTCCTACAACACAGATTGTTTGAATTTATTGTCCAGATATGACGAATCCAATGAGAAAGCAAATAGAAATGCAACAACAATAGCCATTTCCACTGCAATTTTTCACTCAAACACCACACAATTGAAGACTTTAGTGGCTCAAGGAGTTCTAAAATTCCTTTCAGAGTTAATCCAACATCGAATAATGGATGACAAAATCATAAGCAGTGAGATCATAAAGCAAATGATAGATGATGGACATTTCATGCAAACTGTGTTGGCACCCATTGTTAGAAGTCAAACCAAGAGAATGATCAACAACCATGTTTTCAATAAGATAAAGCAAGAATGTAAAAATACTGATGAATGACCTATCCTATACTGCTCCAAAAGGATGAGGAGGCAGTATTTCTTGTCATAATACAAAAACTTGTTGGTTGAAAATTTTTATAGAACAAATATACTTCATTACAATAGTTTCCTACAAAACTTGATAACACAATAACAACACAACAATTATAGATTTTCATCATTGAAATGTTTTTGAAGCGCAAACAGACTTGCATTTATTTTCTACCACAGTTAATGTTAGTGACATTACTAAGCTATGAATGTGGAGTTGGGACACTGGGCGGAAATAAAACCCTTCTAAAAATTATGCAATGGCTTTGTAAAGTTTATAACTTGAATGTGAAGTTTCCTTAAGCCTAAGTTTAATTGAAGTGCACAAATTGGAAGTGCAAACAGACCTGCATTTATTTTCTACCACATTTAATGTTATTGACTTTACTAAGCCATGAATGTGGAGTTGGGCCAATAGGCTGAAATAAAACCCTTCCAAAAATTATTTAATGGCTTTGTAAAGTCTATAACTTGAATGTGAAGTTTCCTTAAGCCTAAGTTTATGAATAACTATAGATCTAAGTCCGATGAAATCCAATTTGTGCAAACTTCAATAAAAAAAAGGACTTTTTTAATGTATACTAATAGATCTAAGTACTATTCATATATACTTAAATAAAAATGAAACTTTTGAAGAAGCACAAGCGCATAAAGACAACTCTGATACCATGGTTGAGTGAATTCAAGAAATCAAGTCCATTAGTTTCTCGCATCATCGACTTCACACGTGAAGATACAAGTTCTAAACTATAGACTGAGGTAAAAATCTTTTATAATTACTAGATTCTGAAAACTTTACTTGAATAATTAACTTACTTTATCTCACTCATTTAACAGGCTATAAAGGTACTAACATGTATGGAAAACATGAAATGTACACATACACAAGAACTAGTAAAGTTAAATTTAGTCCAAAGATGTAATGAGCATTTAATGAATCAAAAAATTCATAAAAATGTGTTTGTGGAACTCTGCCATGCAATTTCATATTTGGCATCGGGAACAAAGAAACCACTAGAGGTAAAATGTTGATTGAACTCTAATTTTTTAATATTTTCAAATTACAATTATAAACATTTTTTTTTTCAACATATTGTCCTACAACACAGATTGTTTGAATTTATTGTCCAGATATAACGAATCCAATGAGAAAGCAAATAGAAATGCAACAACAATAGCCATTTCCACTGCAATTTTTCACTGAAACACCACACAATTGAAGACTTTAGTGGCTCAAGGAGTTCTAAAATTCCTTTCAGAGTTAATCCAACATCGAATAATGGATGACAAAATCATAAGCAGTGAGATCATAAAGCAAATGATAGATGATGGACATTTCATGCAAACTGTGTTGGCACCCATTGTTAGAAGTCAAACCAAGAGAATGATCAACAACCATGTTTTCAAGAAGATAAAGCAAGAATGTAAAAATACTGATGAATGACCTATCCTATACTGCTCCAAAAGGATGAGGAGGCAGTATTTCTTGTCATAATACCTTGTCATAATACAAAAACTTGTTGGTTGAAAAATTTTATAGAACAAATATACTTCATTACAATAGTTTCCTACAAAACTTGATAACACAATAACAACACAACAATTATAGAATTTCATCTTTGAAATGTTTTTGAAGTGCAAACAGACTTGCATTTATTTTCTACCACAGTTAATGTTAGTGACATTACTAAGCTATGAATGTGGAGTTGGGACACTGGGCAGAAATAAAACCCTTCTAAAAATTATGCAATGGCTTTGTAAAGTTTATAACTTGAATGTGAAGTTTCCTTAAGCCTAAGTTTAATTGAAGTGCACAAATTGGAAGTGCAAACAGACCTGCATTTATTTTCTACCACATTTAATGTTATTGACTTTACTAAGCCATGAATGTGGAGTTGGGCCAATAGGCTGAAATAAAACCCTTCCAAAAATTATTTAATGGCTTTGTAAAGTCTATAACTTGAATGTGAAGTTTCCTTAAGCCTAAGTTTATGAATAACTATAGATCTAAGTCCGATGAAATCCAATTTGTGCAAACTTCAATAAAAAAAAGGACTTTTTTAATGTATACTAATAGATCTAAGTACTATTCATATATACTTAAATAAAAATGAAACTTTTGAAGAAGCACAAGCGCATAAAGACAACTCTGATACCATGGTTGAGTGAATTCAAGAAATCAAGTCCATTAGTTTCTCGCATCATCGACTTCACACGTGAAGATACAAGTTCTAAACTATAGACTGAGGTAAAAATCTTTTATAATTACTAGATTCTGAAAACTTTACTTGAATAATTAACTTACTTTATCTCACTCATTTAACAGGCTATAAAGGTACTAACATGTATGGAAAACATGAAATGTACACATACACAAGAACTAGTAAAGTTAAATTTAGTCCAAAGATGTAATGAGCTTTTAATGAATCAAAAAATTCATAAAAATGTGTTTGTGGAACTCTGCCATGCAATTTCATATTTGGCATCGGGAACAAAGAAACCACTAGAGGTAAAATGTTGATTGAACTCTAATTTTTTAATATTTTCAAATTACAATTATAAACATTTTTTTTTTCAACATATTGTCCTACAACACAGATTGTTTGAATTTATTGTCCAGATATGACGAATCCAATGAGAAAGCAAATAGAAATGCAACAACAATAGCCATTTCCACTGCAATTTTTCACTCAAACACCACACAATTGAAGACTTTAGTGGCTCAAGGAGTTCTAAAATTCCTTTCAGAGTTAATCCAACATCGAATAATGGATGACAAAATCATAAGCAGTGAGATCATAAAGCAAATGATAGATGATGGACATTTCATGCAAACTGTGTTGGCACCCATTGTTAGAAGTCAAACCAAGAGAATGATCAACAACCATGTTTTCAAGAAGATAAAGCAAGAATGTAAAAATACTGATGAATGACCTATCCTATACTGCTCCAAAAGGATGAGGAGGCAGTATTTCTTGTCATAATACCTTGTCATAATACAAAAACTTGTTGGTTGAAAAATTTTATAGAACAAATATACTTCATTACAATAGTTTCCTACAAAACTTGATAACACAATAACAACACAACAATTATAGAATTTCATCATTGAAATGTTTTTGAAGTGCAAACAGACTTGCATTTATTTTCTACCACAGTTAATGTTAGTGACATTACTAAGCTATGAATGTGGAGTTGGGACACTGGGCAGAAATAAAACCCTTCTAAAAATTATGCAATGGCTTTGTAAAGTTTATAACTTGAATGTGAAGTTTCCTTAAGCCTAAGTTTAATTGAAGTGCACAAATTGGAAGTGCAAACAGACCTGCATTTATTTTCTACCACATTTAATGTTATTGACTTTACTAAGCCATGAATGTGGAGTTGGGCCAATAGGCTGAAATAAAACCCTTCCAAAAATTATTTAATGGCTTTGTAAAGTCTATAACTTGAATGTGAAGTTTCCTTAAGCCTAAGTTTATGAATAACTATAGATCTAAGTCCGATGAAATCCAATTTGTGCAAACTTCAATAAAAAAAAGGACTTTTTTAATGTATACTAATAGATCTAAGTACTATTCATATATACTTAAATAAAAATGAAACTTTTGAAGAAGCACAAGCGCATAAAGACAACTCTGATACCATGGTTGAGTGAATTCAAGAAATCAAGTCCATTAGTTTCTCGCATCATCGACTTCACACGTGAAGATACAAGTTCTAAACTATAGACTGAGGTAAAAATCTTTTATAATTACTAGATTCTGAAAACTTTACTTGAATAATTAACTTACTTTATCTCACTCATTTAACAGGCTATAAAGGTACTAACATGTATGGAAAACATGAAATGTACACATACACAAGAACTAGTAAAGTTAAATTTAGTCCAAAGATGTAATGAGCTTTTAATGAATCAAAAAATTCATTAAAATGTGTTTGTGGAACTCTGCCATGCAATTTCATATTTGGCATCGGGAACAAAGAAACCACTAGAGGTAAAATGTTGATTGAACTCTAATTTTTTAATATTTTCAAATTACAATTATAAACATTTTTTTTTTCAACATATTGTCCTACAACACATATTGTTTGAATTTATTGTCCAGATATGACGAATCCAATGAGAAAGCAAATAGAAATGCAACAACAATAGCCATTTCCACTGCAATTTTTCACTCAAACACCACACAATTGAAGACTTTAGTGGCTCAAGGAGTTCTAAAATTCCTTTCAGAGTTAATCCAACATCGAATAATGGATGACAAAATCATAAGCAGTGAGATCATAAAGCAAATGATAGATGATGGACATTTCATGCAAACTGTGTTGGCACCCATTGTTAGAAGTCAAACCAAGAGAATGATCAACAACCATGTTTTCAAGAAGATAAAGCAAGAATGTAAAAATACTGATGAATGACCTATCCTATACTGCTCCAAAAGGATGAGGAGGCAGTATTTCTTGTCATAATACCTTGTCATAATACAAAAACTTGTTGGTTGAAAATTTTTATAGAACAAATATACTTCATTACAATAGTTTCCTACAAAACTTGATAACACAATAACAACACAACAATTATAGAATTTCATCATTGAAATGTTTTTGAACCGCAAACAGACTTGCATTTATTTTCTACCACAGTTAATGTTAGTGACATTACTAAGCTATGAATGTGGAGTTGGGACACTGGGCAGAAATAAAACCCTTCTAAAAATTATGCAATGGCTTTGTAAAGTTTATAACTTGAATGTGAAGTTTCCTTAAGCCTAAGTTTAATTGAAGTGCACAAATTGGAAGTGCAAACAGACCTGCATTTATTTTCTACCACATTTAATGTTATTGACTTTACTAAGCCATGAATGTGGAGTTGGGCCAATAGGCTGAAATAAAACCCTTCCAAAAATTATTTAATGGCTTTGTAAAGTCTATAACTTGAATGTGAAGTTTCCTTAAGCCTAAGTTTATGAATAACTATAGATCTAAGTCCGATGAAATCCAATTTGTGCAAACTTCAATAAAAAAAAGGACTTTTTTAATGTATACTAATAGATCTAAGTACTATTCATATATACTTAAATAAAAATGAAACTTTTGAAGAAGCACAAGCGCATAAAGACAACTCTGATACCATGGTTGAGTGAATTCAAGAAATCAAGTCCATTAGTTTCTCGCATCATCGACTTCACACGTGAAGATACAAGTTCTAAACTATAGACTGAGGTAAAAATCTTTTATAATTACTAGATTCTGAAAACTTTACTTGAATAATTAACTTACTTTATCTCACTCATTTAACAGGCTATAAAGGTACTAACATGTATGGAAAACATGAAATGTACACATACACAAGAACTAGTAAAGTTAAATTTAGTCCAAAGATGTAATGAGCTTTTAATGAATCTAAAAATTCATAAAAATGTGTTTGTGGAACTCTGCCATGCAATTTCATATTTGGCATCGGGAACAAAGAAACCACTAGAGGTAAAATGTTGATTGAACTCTAATTTTTTAATATTTTCAAATTACAATTATAAACATTTTTTTTTCAACATATTGTCCTACAACACAGATTGTTTGAATTTATTGTCCAGATATGACGAATCCAATGAGAAAGCAAATAGAAATGCAACAACAATAGCCATTTCCACTGCAATTTTTCACTCAAACACCACACAATTGAAGACTTTAGTGGCTCAAGGAGTTCTAAAATTCCTTTCAGAGTTAATCCAACATCGAATAATGGATGACAAAATCATAAGCAGTGAGATCATAAAGCAAATGATAGATGATGGACATTTCATGCAAACTGTGTTGGCACCCATTGTTAGAAGTCAAACCAAGAGAATGATCAACAACCATGTTTTCAAGAAGATAAAGCAAGAATGTAAAAATACTGATGAATGACCTATCCTATACTGCTCCAAAAGGATGAGGAGGCAGTATTTCTTGTCATAATACCTTGTCATAATACAAAAACTTGTTGGTTGAAAATTTTTATAGAACAAATATACTTCATTACAATAGTTTCCTACAAAACTTGATAACACAATAACAACACAACAATTATAGAATTTCATCATTGAAATGTTTTTGAAGCGCAAACAGACTTGCATTTATTTTCTACCACAGTTAATGTTATTGACATTACTAAGCTATGAATGTGGAGTTGGGACACTGGGCAGAAATAAAACCCTTCTAAAAATTATGCAATGGCTTTGTAAAGTTTATAACTTGAATGTGAAGTTTCCTTAAGCCTAAGTTTAATTGAAGTGCACAAATTGGAAGTGCAAACAGACCTGCATTTATTTTCTACCACATTTAATGTTATTGACTTTACTAAGCCATGAATGTGGAGTTGGGCCAATAGGCTGAAATAAAACCCTTCCAAAAATTATTTAATGGCTTTGTAAAGTCTATAACTTGAATGTGAAGTTTCCTTAAGCCTAAGTTTATGAATAACTATAGATCTAAGTCCGATGAAATCCAATTTGTGCAAACTTCAATAAAAAAAAGGATTTTTTAATGTATACTAATAGATCTAAGTACTATTCATATATACTTAAATAAAAATGAAACTTTTGAAGAAGCACAAGCGCATAAAGACAACTCTGATACCATGGTTGAGTGAATTCAAGAAATCAAGTCAATTAGTTTCTCGCATCATCGACTTCACACGTGAAGATACAAGTTCTAAACTATAGACTGAGGTAAAAATCTTTTATAATTACTAGATTCAGAAAACTTTACTTGAATAATTAACTTACTTTATCTCACTCATTTAACAGGCTATAAAGGTACTAACATGTATGGAAAACATGAAATGTACACATACACAAGAACTAGTAAAGTTAAATTTAGTCCAAAGATGTAATGAGCTTTTAATGAATCAAAAAATTCATAAAAATGTGTTTGTGGAACTCTGCCATGCAATTTCATATTTGGCATCGGGAACAAAGAAACCACTAGAGGTAAAATGTTGATTGAACTCTAATTTTTTAATATTTTCAAATTACAATTATAAACATTTTTTTTTTCAACATATTGTCCTACAACACAGATTGTTTGAATTTATTGTCCAGATATGACGAATCCAATGAGAAAGCAAATAGAAATGCAACAACAATAGCCATTTCCACTGCAATTTTTCACTCAAACACCACACAATTGAAGACTTTAGTGGCTCAAGGAGTTCTAAAATTCCTTTCAGAGTTAATCCAACATCGAATAATGGATGACAAAATCATAAGCAGTGAGATCATAAAGCAAATGATAGATGATGGACATTTCATGCAAACTGTGTTGGCACCCATTGTTAGAAGTCAAACCAAGAGAATGATCAACAACCATGTTTTCAAGAAGATAAAGCAAGAATGTAAAAATACTGATGAATGACGTATCCTATACTGCTCCAAAAGGATGAGGAGGCAGTATTTCTTGTCATAATACCTTGTCATAATACAAAAACTTGTTGGTTGAAAAGTTTTATAGAACAAATATACTTCATTACAATAGTTTCCTACAAAACTTGATAACACAATAACAACACAACAATTATAGAATTTCATCATTGAAATGTTTTTGAAGTGCAAACAGACTTGCATTTATTTTCTACCACAGTTAATGTTAGTGACATTACTAAGCTATGAATGTGGAGTTGGGACACTGGGCAGAAATAAAACCCTTCTAAAAATTATGCAATGGCTTTGTAAAGTTTATAACTTGAATGTGAAGTTTCCTTAAGCCTAAGTTTAATTGAAGTGCACAAATTGGAAGTGCAAACAGACCTGCATTTATTTTCTACCACATTTAATGTTATTGACTTTACTAAGCCATGAATGTGGAGTTGGGCCAATAGGCTGAAATAAAACCCTTCCAAAAATTATTTAATGGCTTTGTAAAGTCTATAACTTGAATGTGAAGTTTCCTTAAGCCTAAGTTTATGAATAACTATAGATCTAAGTCCGATGAAATCCAATTTGTGCAAACTTCAATAAAAAAAAGGACTTTTTTAATGTATACTAATAGATCTAAGTACTATTCATATATACTTAAATAAAAATGAAACTTTTGAAGAAGCACAAGCGCATAAAGACAACTCTGATACCATGGTTGAGTGAATTCAAGAAATCAAGTCCATTAGTTTCTCGCATCATCGACTTCACACGTGAAGATACAAGTTCTAAACTATAGACTGAGGTAAAAATCTTTTATAATTACTAGATTCTGAAAACTTTACTTGAATAATTAACTTACTTTATCTCACTCATTTAACAGGCTATAAAGGTACTAACATGTATGGAAAACATGAAATGTACACATACACAAGAACTAGTAAAGTTAAATTTTGTCCAAAGATGTAATGAGCTTTTAATGAATCAAAAAATTCATAAAAATGTGTTTGTGGAACTCTGCCATGCAATTTCATATTTGGCATCGGGAACAAAGAAACCACTAGAGGTAAAATGTTGATTGAACTCTAATTTTTTAATATTTTCAAATTACAATTATAAACATTTTTTTTTTCAACATATTGTCCTACAACACAGATTGTTTGAATTTATTGTCCAGATATGACGAATCCAATGAGAAAGCAAATAGAAATGCAACAACAATAGCCATTTCCACTGCAATTTTTCACTCAAACACCACACAATTGAAGACTTTAGTGGCTCAAGGAGTTCTAAAATTCCTTTCAGAGTTAATCCAACATCGAATAATGGATGACAAAATCATAAGCAGTGAGATCATAAAGCAAATGATAGATGATGGACATTTCATGCAAACTGTGTTGGCACCCATTGTTAGAAGTCAAACCAAGAGAATGATCAACAACCATGTTTTCAATAAGATAAAGCAAGAATGTAAAAATACTGATGAATGACCTATCCTATACTGCTCCAAAAGGATGAGGAGGCAGTATTTCTTGTCATAATACAAAAACTTGTTGGTTGAAAATTTTTATAGAACAAATATACTTCATTACAATAGTTTCCTACAAAACTTGATAACACAATAACAACACAACAATTATAGATTTTCATCATTGAAATGTTTTTGAAGCGCAAACAGACTTGCATTTATTTTCTACCACAGTTAATGTTAGTGACATTACTAAGCTATGAATGTGGAGTTGGGACACTGGGCGGAAATAAAACCCTTCTAAAAATTATGCAATGGCTTTGTAAAGTTTATAACTTGAATGTGAAGTTTCCTTAAGCCTAAGTTTAATTGAAGTGCACAAATTGGAAGTGCAAACAGACCTGCATTTATTTTCTACCACATTTAATGTTATTGACTTTACTAAGCCATGAATGTGGAGTTGGGCCAATAGGCTGAAATAAAACCCTTCCAAAAATTATTTAATGGCTTTGTAAAGTCTATAACTTGAATGTGAAGTTTCCTTAAGCCTAAGTTTATGAATAACTATAGATCTAAGTCCGATGAAATCCAATTTGTGCAAACTTCAATAAAAAAAAGGACTTTTTTAATGTATACTAATAGATCTAAGTACTATTCATATATACTTAAATAAAAATGAAACTTTTGAAGAAGCACAAGCGCATAAAGACAACTCTGATACCATGGTTGAGTGAATTCAAGAAATCAAGTCCATTAGTTTCTCGCATCATCGACTTCACACGTGAAGATACAAGTTCTAAACTATAGACTGAGGTAAAAATCTTTTATAATTACTAGATTCTGAAAACTTTACTTGAATAATTAACTTACTTTATCTCACTCATTTAACAGGCTATAAAGGTACTAACATGTATGGAAAACATGAAATGTACACATACACAAGAACTAGTAAAGTTAAATTTAGTCCAAAGATGTAATGAGCATTTAATGAATCAAAAAATTCATAAAAATGTGTTTGTGGAACTCTGCCATGCAATTTCATATTTGGCATCGGGAACAAAGAAACCACTAGAGGTAAAATGTTGATTGAACTCTAATTTTTTAATATTTTCAAATTACAATTATAAACATTTTTTTTTTCAACATATTGTCCTACAACACAGATTGTTTGAATTTATTGTCCAGATATGACGAATCCAATGAGAAAGCAAATAGAAATGCAACAACAATAGCCATTTCCACTGCAATTTTTCACTGAAACACCACACAATTGAAGACTTTAGTGGCTCAAGGAGTTCTAAAATTCCTTTCAGAGTTAATCCAACATCGAATAATGGATGACAAAATCATAAGCAGTGAGATCATAAAGCAAATGATAGATGATGGACATTTCATGCAAACTGTGTTGGCACCCATTGTTAGAAGTCAAACCAAGAGAATGATCAACAACCATGTTTTCAAGAAGATAAAGCAAGAATGTAAAAATACTGATGAATGACCTATCCTATACTGCTCCAAAAGGATGAGGAGGCAGTATTTCTTGTCATAATACCTTGTCATAATACAAAAACTTGTTGGTTGAAAAATTTTATAGAACAAATATACTTCATTACAATAGTTTTCTACAAAACTTGATAACACAATAACAACACAACAATTATAGAATTTCATCTTTGAAATGTTTTTGAAGTGCAAACAGACTTGCATTTATTTTCTACCACAGTTAATGTTAGTGACATTACTAAGCTATGAATGTGGAGTTGGGACACTGGGCAGAAATAAAACCCTTCTAAAAATTATGCAATGGCTTTGTAAAGTTTATAACTTGAATGTGAAGTTTCCTTAAGCCTAAGTTTAATTGAAGTGCACAAATTGGAAGTGCAAACAGACCTGCATTTATTTTCTACCACATTTAATGTTATTGACTTTACTAAGCCATGAATGTGGAGTTGGGCCAATAGGCTGAAATAAAACCCTTCCAAAAATTATTTAATGGCTTTGTAAAGTCTATAACTTGAATGTGAAGTTTCCTTAAGCCTAAGTTTATGAATAACTATAGATCTAAGTCCGATGAAATCCAATTTGTGCAAACTTCAATAAAAAAAAGGACTTTTTTAATGTATACTAATAGATCTAAGTACTATTCATATATACTTAAATAAAAATGAAACTTTTGAAGAAGCACAAGCGCATAAAGACAACTCTGATACCATGGTTGAGTGAATTCAAGAAATCAAGTCCATTAGTTTCTCGCATCATCGACTTCACACGTGAAGATACAAGTTCTAAACTATAGACTGAGGTAAAAATCTTTTATAATTACTAGATTCTGAAAACTTTACTTGAATAATTAACTTACTTTATCTCACTCATTTAACAGGCTATAAAGGTACTAACATGTATGGAAAACATGAAATGTACACATACACAAGAACTAGTAAAGTTAAATTTAGTCCAAAGATGTAATGAGCTTTTAATGAATCAAAAAATTCATAAAAATGTGTTTGTGGAACTCTGCCATGCAATTTCATATTTGGCATCGGGAACAAAGAAACCACTAGAGGTAAAATGTTGATTGAACTCTAATTTTTTAATATTTTCAAATTACAATTATAAACATTTTTTTTTTCAACATATTGTCCTACAACACAGATTGTTTGAATTTATTGTCCAGATATGACGAATCCAATGAGAAAGCAAATAGAAATGCAACAACAATAGCCATTTCCACTGCAATTTTTCACTCAAACACCACACAATTGAAGACTTTAGTGGCTCAAGGAGTTCTAAAATTCCTTTCAGAGTTAATCCAACATCGAATAATGGATGACAAAATCATAAGCAGTGAGATCATAAAGCAAATGATAGATGATGGACATTTCATGCAAACTGTGTTGGCACCCATTGTTAGAAGTCAAACCAAGAGAATGATCAACAACCATGTTTTCAAGAAGATAAAGCAAGAATGTAAAAATACTGATGAATGACCTATCCTATACTGCTCCAAAAGGATGAGGAGGCAGTATTTCTTGTCATAATACCTTGTCATAATACAAAAACTTGTTGGTTGAAAAATTTTATAGAACAAATATACTTCATTACAATAGTTTCCTACAAAACTTGATAACACAATAACAACACAACAATTATAGAATTTCATCATTGAAATGTTTTTGAAGTGCAAACAGACTTGCATTTATTTTCTACCACAGTTAATGTTAGTGACATTACTAAGCTATGAATGTGGAGTTGGGACACTGGGCAGAAATAAAACCCTTCTAAAAATTATGCAATGGCTTTGTAAAGTTTATAACTTGAATGTGAAGTTTCCTTAAGCCTAAGTTTAATTGAAGTGCACAAATTGGAAGTGCAAACAGACCTGCATTTATTTTCTACCACATTTAATGTTATTGACTTTACTAAGCCATGAATGTGGAGTTGGGCCAATAGGCTGAAATAAAACCCTTCCAAAAATTATTTAATGGCTTTGTAAAGTCTATAACTTGAATGTGAAGTTTCCTTAAGCCTAAGTTTATGAATAACTATAGATCTAAGTCCGATGAAATCCAATTTGTGCAAACTTCAATAAAAAAAAGGACTTTTTTAATGTATACTAATAGATCTAAGTACTATTCATATATACTTAAATAAAAATGAAACTTTTGAAGAAGCACAAGCGCATAAAGACAACTCTGATACCATGGTTGAGTGAATTCAAGAAATCAAGTCCATTAGTTTCTCGCATCATCGACTTCACACGTGAAGATACAAGTTCTAAACTATAGACTGAGGTAAAAATCTTTTATAATTACTAGATTCTGAAAACTTTACTTGAATAATTAACTTACTTTATCTCACTCATTTAACAGGCTATAAAGGTACTAACATGTATGGAAAACATGAAATGTACACATACACAAGAACTAGTAAAGTTAAATTTAGTCCAAAGATGTAATGAGCTTTTAATGAATCAAAAAATTCATAAAAATGTGTTTGTGGAACTCTGCCATGCAATTTCATATTTGGCATCGGGAACAAAGAAACCACTAGAGGTAAAATGTTGATTGAACTCTAATTTTTTAATATTTTCAAATTACAATTATAAACATTTTTTTTTTCAACATATTGTCCTACAACACAGATTGTTTGAATTTATTGTCCAGATATGACGAATCCAATGAGAAAGCAAATAGAAATGCAACAACAATAGCCATTTCCACTGCAATTTTTCACTCAAACACCACACAATTGAAGACTTTAGTGGCTCAAGGAGTTCTAAAATTCCTTTCAGAGTTAATCCAACATCGAATAATGGATGACAAAATCATAAGCAGTGAGATCATAAAGCAAATGATAGATGATGGACATTTCATGCAAACTGTGTTGGCACCCATTGTTAGAAGTCAAACCAAGAGAATGATCAACAACCATGTTTTCAAGAAGATAAAGCAAGAATGTAAAAATACTGATGAATGACCTATCCTATACTGCTCCAAAAGGATGAGGAGGCAGTATTTCTTGTCATAATACCTTGTCATAATACAAAAACTTGTTGGTTGAAAAATTTTATAGAACAAATATACTTCATTACAATAGTTTCCTACAAAACTTGATAACACAATAACAACACAACAATTATAGAATTTCATCATTGAAATGTTTTTGAAGTGCAAACAGACTTGCATTTATTTTCTACCACAGTTAATGTTAGTGACATTACTAAGCTATGAATGTGGAGTTGGGACACTGGGCAGAAATAAAACCCTTCTAAAAATTATGCAATGGCTTTGTAAAGTTTATAACTTGAATGTGAAGTTTCCTTAAGCCTAAGTTTAATTGAAGTGCACAAATTGGAAGTGCAAACAGACCTGCATTTATTTTCTACCACATTTAATGTTATTGACTTTACTAAGCCATGAATGTGGAGTTGGGCCAATAGGCTGAAATAAAACCCTTCCAAAAATTATTTAATGGCTTTGTAAAGTCTATAACTAGAATGTGAAGTTTCCTTAAGCCTAAGTTTATGAATAACTATAGATCTAAGTCCGATGAAATCCAATTTGTGCAAACTTCAATAAAAAAAAAGGACTTTTTTAATGTATACTAATAGATCTAAGTACTATTCATATATACTTAAATAAAAATGAAACTTTTGAAGAAGCACAAGCGCATAAAGACAACTCTGATACCATGGTTGAGTGAATTCAAGAAATCAAGTCCATTAGTTTCTCGCATCATCGACTTCACACGTGAAGATACAAGTTCTAAACTATAGACTGAGGTAAAAATCTTTTATAATTACTAGATTCTGAAAACTTTACTTGAATAATTAACTTACTTTATCTCACTCATTTAACAGGCTATAAAGGTACTAACATGTATGGAAAACATGAAATGTACACATACACAAGAACTAGTAAAGTTAAATTTAGTCCAAAGATGTAATGAGCTTTTAATGAATCAAAAAATTCATAAAAATGTGTTTGTGGAACTCTGCCATATAATTTCATATTTGGCATCGGGAACAAAGAAACCACTAGAGGTAAAATGTTGATTGAACTCTAATTTTTTAATATTTTCAAATTACAATTATAAACATTTTTTTTTTCAACATATTGTCCTACAACACAGATTGTTTGAATTTATTGTCCAGATATGACGAATCCAATGAGAAAGCAAATAGAAATGCAACAACAATAGCCATTTCCACTGCAATTTTTCACTCAAACACCACACAATTGAAGACTTTAGTGGCTCAAGGAGTTCTAAAATTCCTTTCAGAGTTAATCCAACATCGAATAATGGATGACAAAATCATAAGCAGTGAGATCATAAAGCAAATGATAGATGATGGACATTTCATGCAAACTGTGTTGGCACCCATTGTTAGAAGTCAAACCAAGAGAATGATCAACAACCATGTTTTCAAGAAGATAAAGCAAGAATGTAAAAATACTGATGAATGACCTATCCTATACTGCTCCAAAAGGATGAGGAGGCAGTATTTCTTGTCATAATACCTTGTCATAATACAAAAACTTGTTGGTTGAAAAATTTTATAGAACAAATATACTTCATTACAATAGTTTCCTACAAAACTTGATAACACAATAACAACACAACAATTATAGAATTTCATCATTGAAATGTTTTTGAAGTGCAAACAGACTTGCATTTATTTTCTACCACAGTTAATGTTAGTGACATTACTAAGCTATGAATGTGGAGTTGGGACACTGGGCTGAAATAAAACCCTTCTAAAAATTATGCAATGGCTTTGTAAAGTTTATAACATGAATGTGAAGTTTCCTTAAGCCTAAGTTTAATTGAAGTGCACAAATTGGAAGTGCAAACAGACCTGCATTTATTTTCTACCACATTTAATGTTATTGACTTTACTAAGCCATGAATGTGGAGTTGGGCCAATAGGCTGAAATAAAACCCTTCCAAAAATTATTTAATGGCTTTGTAAAGTCTATAACTTGAATGTGAAGTTTCCTTAAGCCTAAGTTTATGAATAACTATAGATCTAAGTCCGATGAAATCCAATTTGTGCAAACTTCAATAAAAAAAAAGGACTTTTTTAATGTATACTAATAGATCTAAGTACTATTCATATATACTTAAATAAAAATGAAACTTTTGAAGAAGTACAAGCGCATAAAGACAACTCTGATACCATGGTTGAGTGAATTCAAGAAATCAAGTCCATTAGTTTCTCGCATCATCGACTTCACACGTGAAGATACAAGTTCTAAACTATAGACTGAGGTAAAAATCTTTTATAATTACTAGATTCTGAAAACTTTACTTGAATAATTAACTTACTTTATCTCACTCATTTAACAGGCTATAAAGGTACTAACATGTATGGAAAACATGAAATGTACACATACACAAGAACTAGTAAAGTTAAATTTAGTCCAAAGATGTAATGAGCTTTTAATGAATCAAAAAATTCATAAAAATGTGTTTGTGGAACTCTGCCATGCAATTTCATATTTGGCATCGGGAACAAAGAAACCACTAGAGGTAAAATGTTGATTGAACTCTAATTTTTTAATATTTTCAAATTACAATTATAAACATTTTTTTTTTCAACATATTGTCCTACAACACATATTGTTTGAATTTATTGTCCAGATATGACGAATCCAATGAGAAAGCAAATAGAAATGCAGAAACAATAGCCATTTCCACTGCAATTTTTCACTCAAACACCACACAATTGAAGACTTTAGTGGCTCAAGGAGTTCTAAAATTCCTTTCAGAGTTAATCCAACATCGAATAATGGATGACAAAATCATAAGCAGTGAGATCATAAAGCAAATGATAGATGATGGACATTTCATGCAAACTGTGTTGGCACCCATTGTTAGAAGTCAAACCAAGAGAATGATCAACAACCATGTTTTCAAGAAGATAAAGCAAGAATGTAAAAATACTGATGAATGACCTATCCTATACTGCTCCAAAAGGATGAGGAGGCAGTATTTCTTGTCATAATACCTTGTCATAATACAAAAACTTGTTGGTTGAAAAATTTTATAGAACAAATATACTTCATTACAATAGTTTCCTACAAAACTTGATAACACAATAACAACACAACAATTATAGAATTTCATCATTGAAATGTTTTTGAAGTGCAAACAGACTTGCATTTATTTTCTACCACAGTTAATGTTAGTGACATTACTAAGCTATGAATGTGGAGTTGGGACACTGGGCAGAAATAAAACCCTTCTAAAAATTATGCAATGGCTTTGTAAAGTTTATAACTTGAATGTGAAGTTTCCTTAAGCCTAAGTTTAATTGAAGTGCACAAATTGGAAGTGCAAACAGACCTGCATTTATTTTCTACCACATTTAATGTTATTGACTTTACTAAGCCATGAATGTGGAGTTGGGCCAATAGGCTGAAATAAAACCCTTCCAAAAATTATTTAATGGCTTTGTAAAGTCTATAACTTGAATGTGAAGTTTCCTTAAGCCTAAGTTTATGAATAACTATAGATCTAAGTCCGATGAAATCCAATTTGTGCAAACTTCAATAAAAAAAAGGACTTTTTTAATGTATACTAATAGATCTAAGTACTATTCATATATACTTAAATAAAAATGAAACTTTTGAAGAAGCACAAGCGCATAAAGACAACTCTGATACCATGGTTGAGTGAATTCAAGAAATCAAGTCCATTAGTTTCTCGCATCATCGACTTCACACGTGAAGATACAAGTTCTAAACTATAGACTGAGGTAAAAATCTTTTATAATTACTAGATTCTGAAAACTTTACTTGAATAATTAACTTACTTTATCTCACTCATTTAACAGGCTATAAAGGTACTAACATGTATGGAAAACATGAAATGTACACATACACAAGAACTAGTAAAGTTAAATTTAGTCCAAAGATGTAATGAGCTTTTAATGAATCAAAAAATTCATAAAAATGTGTTTGTGGAACTCTGCCATGCAATTTCATATTTGGCATCGGGAACAAAGAAACCACTAGAGGTAAAATGTTGATTGAACTCTAATTTTTTAATATTTTCAAATTACAATTATAAACATTTTTTTTTTCAACATATTGTCCTACAACACAGATTGTTTGAATTTATTGTCCAGATATGACGAATCCAATGAGAAAGCAAATAGAAATGCAACAACAATAGCCATTTCCACTGCAATTTTTCACTCAAACACCACACAATTGAAGACTTTAGTGGCTCAAGGAGTTCTAAAATTCCTTTCAGAGTTAATCCAACATCGAATAATGGATGACAAAATCATAAGCAGTGAGATCATAAAGCAAATGATAGATGATGGACATTTCATGCAAACTGTGTTGGCACCCATTGTTAGAAGTCAAACCAAGAGAATGATCAACAACCATGTTTTCAAGAAGATAAAGCAAGAATGTAAAAATACTGATGAATGACCTATCCTATACTGCTCCAAAAGGATGAGGAGGCAGTATTTCTTGTCATAATACCTTGTCATAATACAAAAACTTGTTGGTTGAAAAATTTTATAGAACAAATATACTTCATTACAATAGTTTCCTACAAAACTTGATAACACAATAACAACACAACAATTATAGAATTTCATCATTGAAATGTTTTTGAAGTGCAAACAGACTTGCATTTATTTTCTACCACAGTTAATGTTAGTGACATTACTAAGCTATGAATGTGGAGTTGGGACACTGGGCAGAAATAAAACCCTTCTAAAAATTATGCAATGGCTTTGTAAAGTTTATAACTTGAATGTGAAGTTTCCTTAAGCCTAAGTTTAATTGAAGTGCACAAATTGGAAGTGCAAACAGACCTGCATTTATTTTCTACCACATTTAATGTTATTGACTTTACTAAGCCATGAATGTGGAGTTGGGCCAATAGGCTGAAATAAAACCCTTCCAAAAATTATTTAATGGCTTTGTAAAGTCTATAACTTGAATGTGAAGTTTCCTTAAGCCTAAGTTTATGAATAACTATAGATCTAAGTCCGATGAAATCCAATTTGTGCAAACTTCAATAAAAAAAAGGACTTTTTTAATGTATACTAATAGATCTAAGTACTATTCATATATACTTAAATAAAAATGAAACTTTTGAAGAAGCACAAGCGCATAAAGACAACTCTGATACCATGGTTGAGTGAATTCAAGAAATCAAGTCCATTAGTTTCTCGCATCATCGACTTCACACGTGAAGATACAAGTTCTAAACTATAGACTGAGGTAAAAATCTTTTATAATTACTAGATTCTGAAAACTTTACTTGAATAATTAACTTACTTTATCTCACTCATTTAACAGGCTATAAAGGTACTAACATGTATGGAAAACATGAAATGTACACATACACAAGAACTAGTAAAGTTAAATTTAGTCCAAAGATGTAATGAGCTTTTAATGAATCAAAAAATTCATAAAAATGTGTTTGTGGAACTCTGCCATGCAATTTCATATTTGGCATCGGGAACAAAGAAACCACTAGAGGTAAAATGTTGATTGAACTCTAATTTTTTAATATTTTCAAATTACAATTATAAACATTTTTTTTTTCAACATATTGTCCTACAACACAGATTGTTTGAATTTATTGTCCAGATATGACGAATCCAATGAGAAAGCAAATAGAAATGCAACAACAATAGCCATTTCCACTGCAATTTTTCACTCAAACACCACACAATTGAAGACTTTAGTGGCTTAAGGAGTTCTAAAATTCCTTTCAGAGTTAATCCAACATCGAATAATGGATGACAAAATCATAAGCAGTGAGATCATAAAGCAAATGATAGATGATGGACATTTCATGCAAACTGTGTTGGCACCCATTGTTAGAAGTCAAACCAAGAGAATGATCAACAACCATGTTTTCAAGAAGATAAAGCAAGAATGTAAAAATACTGATGAATGACCTATCCTATACTGCTCCAAAAGGATGAGGAGGCAGTATTTCTTGTCATAATACCTTGTCATAATACAAAAACTTGTTGGTTGAAAAATTTTATAGAACAAATATACTTCATTACAATAGTTTCCTACAAAACTTGATAACACAATAACAACACAACAATTATAGAATTTCATCATTGAAATGTTTTTGAAGTGCAAACAGACTTGCATTTATTTTCTACCACAGTTAATGTTAGTGACATTACTAAGCTATGAATGTGGAGTTGGGACACTGGGCAGAAATAAAACCCTTCTAAAAATTATGCAATGGCTTTGTAAAGTTTATAACTTGAATGTGAAGTTTCCTTAAGCCTAAGTTTAATTGAAGTGCACAAATTGGAAGTGCAAACAGACCTGCATTTATTTTCTACCACATTTAATGTTATTGACTTTACTAAGCCATGAATGTGGAGTTGGGCCAATAGGCTGAAATAAAACCCTTCCAAAAATTATTTAATGGCTTTGTAAAGTCTATAACTTGAATGTGAAGTTTCCTTAAGCCTAAGTTTATGAATAACTATAGATCTAAGTCCGATGAAATCCAATTTGTGCAAACTTCAATAAAAAAAAGGACTTTTTTAATGTATACTAATAGATCTAAGTACTATTCATATATACTTAAATAAAAATGAAACTTTTGAAGAAGCACAAGCGCATAAAGACAACTCTGATACCATGGTTGAGTGAATTCAAGAAATCAAGTCCATTAGTTTCTCGCATCATCGACTTCACACGTGAAGATACAAGTTCTAAACTATAGACTGAGGTAAAAATCTTTTATAATTACTAGATTCTGAAAACTTTACTTGAATAATTAACTTACTTTATCTCACTCATTTAACAGGCTATAAAGGTACTAACATGTATGGAAAACATGAAATGTACACATACACAAGAACTAGTAAAGTTAAATTTAGTCCAAAGATGTAATGAGCTTTTAATGAATCAAAAAATTCATAAAAATGTGTTTGTGGAACTCTGCCATGCAATTTCATATTTGGCATCGGGAACAAAGAAACCACTAGAGGTAAAATGTTGATTGAACTCTAATTTTTTAATATTTTCAAATTACAATTATAAACATTTTTTTTTTCAACATATTGTCCTACAACACAGATTGTTAGAATTTATTGTCCAGATATGACGAATCCAATGAGAAAGCAAATAGAAATGCAACAACAATAGCCATTTCCACTGCAATTTTTCACTCAAACACCACACAATTGAAGACTTTAGTGGCTCAAGGAGTTCTAAAATTCCTTTCAGAGTTAATCCAACATCAAATAATGGATGACAAAATCATAAGCAGTGAGATCATAAAGCAAATGATAGATGATGGACATTTCATGCAAACTGTGTTGGCACCCATTGTTAGAAGTCAAACCAAGAGAATGTTCAACAACCATGTTTTCAAGAAGATAAAGCAAGAATGTAAAAATACTGATGAATGACCTATCCTATACTGCTCCAAAAGGATGAGGAGGCAGTATTTCTTGTCATAATACCT
Source organism: Trifolium dubium (assembly GCA_951804385.1). NCBI lineage: Eukaryota > Viridiplantae > Streptophyta > Magnoliopsida > Fabales > Fabaceae > Trifolium > Trifolium dubium. Next base: position 4,066,880 of record OX638065.1, on the reverse strand, counting down.
TGTCATAATACAAAAACTTGTTGGTTGAAAATTTTTATAGAACAAATATACTTCATTACAATAGTTTCCTACAAAACTTGATAACACAATAACAACACAACAATTATAGAATTTCATCAATGAAATGTTTTTGAAGTGCAAACAGACTTGCATTTATTTTCTACCAAAGTTAATGTTAGTGACATTACTAAGCTATGAATGTGGAGTTGGGACACTAAGCAGGAATAAAACCCTTCTAAATATTATGCAATGGCTTTGTAAAGTTTATAACTTGAATGTGAAGTTTCCTTAAGCCTAAGTTTAATTGAAGTGCACAAATTGGAAGTGCAAACAGACCTGCATTTATTTTCTACCACATTTAATGTTATTGACTTTACTAAGCCATGAATGTGGAGTTGGGCCAATAGGCTGAAATAAAACCCTTCCAAAAATTATTTAATGGCTTTGTAAAGTCTATAACTAGAATGTGAAGTTTCCTTAAGCCTAAGTTTATGAATAACTATAGATCTAAGTCCGATGAAATCCAATTTGTGCAAACTTCAATAAAAAAAAAGGACTTTTTTAATGTATACTAATAGATCTAAGTACTATTCATATATACTTAAATAAAAATGAAACTTTTGAAGAAGCACAAGCGCATAAAGACAACTCTGATACCATGGTTGAGTGAATTCAAGAAATCAAGTCCATTAGTTTCTCGCATCATCGACTTCACACGTGAAGATACAAGTTCTAAACTATAGACTGAGGTAAAAATCTTTTATAATTACTAGATTCTGAAAACTTTACTTGAATAATTAACTTACTTTATCTCACTCATTTAACAGGCTATAAAGGTACTAACATGTATGGAAAACATGAAATGTACACATACACAAGAACTAGTAAAGTTAAATTTAGTCCAAAGATGTAATGAGCTTTTAATGAATCAAAAAATTCATAAAAATGTGTTTGTGGAACTCTGCCATATAATTTCATATTTGGCATCGGGAACAAAGAAACCACTAGAGGTAAAATGTTGATTGAACTCTAATTTTTTAATATTTTCAAATTACAATTATAAACATTTTTTTTTTCAACATATTGTCCTACAACACAGATTGTTTGAATTTATTGTCCAGATATGACGAATCCAATGAGAAAGCAAATAGAAATGCAACAACAATAGCCATTTCCACTGCAATTTTTCACTCAAACACCACACAATTGAAGACTTTAGTGGCTCAAGGAGTTCTAAAATTCCTTTCAGAGTTAATCCAACATCGAATAATGGATGACAAAATCATAAGCAGTGAGATCATAAAGCAAATGATAGATGATGGACATTTCATGCAAACTGTGTTGGCACCCATTGTTAGAAGTCAAACCAAGAGAATGATCAACAACCATGTTTTCAAGAAGATAAAGCAAGAATGTAAAAATACTGATGAATGACCTATCCTATACTGCTCCAAAAGGATGAGGAGGCAGTATTTCTTGTCATAATACCTTGTCATAATACAAAAACTTGTAGGTTGAAAAATTTTATAGAACAAATATACTTCATTACAATAGTTTCCTACAAAACTTGATAACACAATAACAACACAACAATTATAGAATTTCATCATTGAAATGTTTTTGAAGTGCAAACAGACTTGCATTTATTTTCTACCACAGTTAATGTTAGTGACATTACTAAGCTATGAATGTGGAGTTGGGACACTGGGCTGAAATAAAACCCTTCTAAAAATTATGCAATGGCTTTGTAAAGTTTATAACATGAATGTGAAGTTTCCTTAAGCCTAAGTTTAATTGAAGTGCACAAATTGGAAGTGCAAACAGACCTGCATTTATTTTCTACCACATTTAATGTTATTGACTTTACTAAGCCATGAATGTGGAGTTGGGCCAATAGGCTGAAATAAAACCCTTCCAAAAATTATTTAATGGCTTTGTAAAGTCTATAACTTGAATGTGAAGTTTCCTTAAGCCTAAGTTTATGAATAACTATAGATCTAAGTCCGATGAAATCCAATTTGTGCAAACTTCAATAAAAAAAAAGGACTTTTTTAATGTATACTAATAGATCTAAGTACTATTCATATATACTTAAATAAAAATGAAACTTTTGAAGAAGTACAAGCGCATAAAGACAACTCTGATACCATGGTTGAGTGAATTCAAGAAATCAAGTCCATTAGTTTCTCGCATCATCGACTTCACACGTGAAGATACAAGTTCTAAACTATAGACTGAGGTAGAAATCTTTTATAATTACTAGATTCTGAAAACTTTACTTGAATAATTAACTTACTTTATCTCACTCATTTAACAGGCTATAAAGGTACTAACATGTATGGAAAACATGAAATGTACACATACACAAGAACTAGTAAAGTTAAATTTAGTCCAAAGATGTAATGAGCTTTTAATGAATCAAAAAATTCATAAAAATGTGTTTGTGGAACTCTGCCATGCAATTTCATATTTGGCATCGGGAACAAAGAAACCACTAGAGGTAAAATGTTGATTGAACTCTAATTTTTTAATATTTTCAAATTACAATTATAAACATTTTTTTTTTCAACATATTGTCCTACAACACATATTGTTTGAATTTATTGTCCAGATATGACGAATCCAATGAGAAAGCAAATAGAAATGCAGAAACAATAGCCATTTCCACTGCAATTTTTCACTCAAACACCACACAATTGAAGACTTTAGTGGCTCAAGGAGTTCTAAAATTCCTTTCAGAGTTAATCCAACATCGAATAATGGATGACAAAATCATAAGCAGTGAGATCATAAAGCAAATGATAGATGATGGACATTTCATGCAAACTGTGTTGGCACCCATTGTTAGAAGTCAAACCAAGAGAATGATCAACAACCATGTTTTCAAGAAGATAAAGCAAGAATGTAAAAATACTGATGAATGACCTATCCTATACTGCTCCAAAAGGATGAGGAGGCAGTATTTCTTGTCATAATACCTTGTCATAATACAAAAACTTGTTGGTTGAAAAATTTTATAGAACAAATATACTTCATTACAATAGTTTCCTACAAAACTTGATAACACAATAACAACACAACAATTATAGAATTTCATCATTGAAATGTTTTTGAAGTGCAAACAGACTTGCATTTATTTTCTACCACAGTTAATGTTAGTGACATTACTAAGCTATGAATGTGGAGTTGGGACACTGGGCAGAAATAAAACCCTTCTAAAAATTATGCAATGGCTTTGTAAAGTTTATAACTTGAATGTGAAGTTTCCTTAAGCCTAAGTTTAATTGAAGTGCACAAATTGGAAGTGCAAACAGACCTGCATTTATTTTCTACCACATTTAATGTTATTGACTTTACTAAGCCATGAATGTGGAGTTGGGCCAATAGGCTGAAATAAAACCCTTCCAAAAATTATTTAATGGCTTTGTAAAGTCTATAACTTGAATGTGAAGTTTCCTTAAGCCTAAGTTTATGAATAACTATAGATCTAAGTCCGATGAAATCCAATTTGTGCAAACTTCAATAAAAAAAAAGGACTTTTTTAATGTATACTAATAGATCTAAGTACTATTCATATATACTTAAATAAAAATGAAACTTTTGAAGAAGTACAAGCGCATAAAGACAACTCTGATACCATGGTTGAGTGAATTCAAGAAATCAAGTCCATTAGTTTCTCGCATCATCGACTTCACACGTGAAGATACAAGTTCTAAACTATAGACTGAGGTAAAAATCTTTTATAATTACTAGATTCTGAAAACTTTACTTGAATAATTAACTTACTTTATCTCACTCATTTAACAGGCTATAAAGGTACTAACATGTATGGAAAACATGAAATGTACACATACACAAGAACTAGTAAAGTTAAATTTAGTCCAAAGATGTAATGAGCTTTTAATGAATCAAAAAATTCATAAAAATGTGTTTGTGGAACTCTGCCATGCAATTTCATATTTGGCATCGGGAACAAAGAAACCACTAGAGGTAAAATGTTGATTGAACTCTAATTTTTTAATATTTTCAAATTACAATTATAAACATTTTTTTTTTCAACATATTGTCCTACAACACATATTGTTTGAATTTATTGTCCAGATATGACGAATCCAATGAGAAAGCAAATAGAAATGCAGAAACAATAGCCATTTCCACTGCAATTTTTCACTCAAACACCACACAATTGAAGACTTTAGTGGCTCAAGGAGTTCTAAAATTCCTTTCAGAGTTAATCCAACATCGAATAATGGATGACAAATTCATAAGCAGTGAGATCATAAAGCAAATGATAGATGATGGACATTTCATGCAAACTGTGTTGGCACCCATTGTTAGAAGTCAAACCAAGAGAATGATCAACAACCATGTTTTCAAGAAGATAAAGCAAGAATGTAAAAATACTGATGAATGACCTATCCTATACTGCTCCAAAAGGATGAGGAGGCAGTATTTCTTGTCATAATACCTTGTCATAATACAAAAACTTGTTGGTTGAAAAATTTTATAGAACAAATATACTTCATTACAATAGTTTCCTACAAAACTTGATAACACAATAACAACACAACAATTATAGAATTTCATCATTGAAATGTTTTTGAAGTGCAAACAGACTTGCATTTATTTTCTACCACAGTTAATGTTAGTGACATTACTAAGCTATGAATGTGGAGTTGGGACACTGGGCAGAAATAAAACCCTTCTAAAAATTATGCAATGGCTTTGTAAAGTTTATAACTTGAATGTGAAGTTTCCTTAAGCCTAAGTTTAATTGAAGTGCACAAATTGGAAGTGCAAACAGACCTGCATTTATTTTCTACCACATTTAATGTTATTGACTTTACTAAGCCATGAATGTGGAGTTGGGCCAATAGGCTGAAATAAAACCCTTCCAAAAATTATTTAATGGCTTTGTAAAGTCTATAACTTGAATGTGAAGTTTCCTTAAGCCTAAGTTTATGAATAACTATAGATCTAAGTTCGATGAAATCCAATTTGTGCAAACTTCAATAAAAAAAAGGATTTTTTTAATATATACTAATAGATCTAAGTACTATTCATATATACTTAAATAAAAATGAAACTTTTGAAGAAGCACAAGCGCATAAAGACAACTCTGATACCATGGTTGAGTGAATTCAAGAAATCAAGTCCATTAGTTTCTCGCATCATCGACTTCACACGTGAAGATACAAGTTCTAAACTATAGACTGAGGTAAAAATCTTTTATAATTACTAGATTCTGAAAACTTTACTTGAATAATTAACTTACTTTATCTCACTCATTTAACAGGCTATAAAGGTACTAACATGTATGGAAAACATGAAATGTACACATACACAAGAACTAGTAAAGTTAAATTTAGTCCAAAGATGTAATGAGCTTTTAATGAATCAAAAAATTCATAAAAATGTGTTTGTGGAACTCTGCCATGCAATTTCATATTTGGCATCGGGAACAAAGAAACCACTAGAGGTAAAATGTTGATTGAACTCTAATTTTTTAATATTTTCAAATTACAATTATAAACATTTTTTTTTTCAACATATTGTCCTACAACACATATTGTTTGAATTTATTGTCCAGATATGACGAATCCAATGAGAAAGCAAATAGAAATGCAGAAACAATAGCCATTTCCACTGCAATTTTTCACTCAAACACCACACAATTGAAGACTTTAGTGGCTCAAGGAGTTCTAAAATTCCTTTCAGAGTTAATCCAACATCGAATAATGGATGACAAATTCATAAGCAGTGAGATCATAAAGCAAATGATAGATGATGGACATTTCATGCAAACTGTGTTGGCACCCATTGTTAGAAGTCAAACCAAGAGAATGATCAACAACCATGTTTTCAAGAAGATAAAGCAAGAATGTAAAAATACTGATGAATGACCTATCCTATACTGCTCCAAAAGGATGAGGAGGCAGTATTTCTTGTCATAATACCTTGTCATAATACAAAAACTTGTTGGTTGAAAAATTTTATAGAACAAATATACTTCATTACAATAGTTTCCTACAAAACTTGATAACACAATAACAACACAACAATTATAGAATTTCATCATTGAAATGTTTTTGAAGTGCAAACAGACTTGCATTTATTTTCTACCACAGTTAATGTTAGTGACATTACTAAGCTATGAATGTGGAGTTGGGACACTGGGCAGAAATAAAACCCTTCTAAAAATTATGCAATGGCTTTGTAAAGTTTATAACTTGAATGTGAAGTTTCCTTAAGCCTAAGTTTAATTGAAGTGCACAAATTGGAAGTGCAAACAGACCTGCATTTATTTTCTACCACATTTAATGTTATTGACTTTACTAAGCCATGAATGTGGAGTTGGGCCAATAGGCTGAAATAAAACCCTTCCAAAAATTATTTAATGGCTTTGTAAAGTCTATAACTTGAATGTGAAGTTTCCTTAAGCCTAAGTTTATGAATAACTATAGATCTAAGTCCGATGAAATCCAATTTGTGCAAACTTCAATAAAAAAAAGGATTTTTTTAATATATACTAATAGATCTAAGTACTATTCATATATACTTAAATAAAAATGAAACTTTTGAAGAAGCACAAGCGCATAAAGACAACTCTGATACCATGGTTGAGTGAATTCAAGAAATCAAGTCCATTAGTTTCTCGCATCATCGACTTCACACGTGAAGATACAAGTTCTAAACTATAGACTGAGGTAAAAATCTTTTATAATTACTAGATTCTGAAAACTTTACTTGAATAATTAACTTACTTTATCTCACTCATTTAACAGGCTATAAAGGTACTAACATGTATGGAAAACATGAAATGTACACATACACAAGAACTAGTAAAGTTAAATTTAGTCCAAAGATGTAATGAGCTTTTAATGAATCAAAAAATTCATAAAAATGTGTTTGTGGAACTCTGCCATGCAATTTCATATTTGGCATCGGGAACAAAGAAACCACTAGAGGTAAAATGTTGATTGAACTCTAATTTTTTAATATTTTCAAATTACAATTATAAACATTTTTTTTTTTCAACATATTGTCCTACAACACATATTGTTTGAATTTATTGTCCAGATATGACGAATCCAATGAGAAAGCAAATAGAAATGCAGAAACAATAGCCATTTCCACTGCAATTTTTCACTCAAACACCACACAATTGAAGACTTTAGTGGCTCAAGGAGTTCTAAAATTCCTTTCAGAGTTAATCCAACATCGAATAATGGATGACAAAATCATAAGCAGTGAGATCATAAAGCAAATGATAGATGATGGACATTTCATGCAAACTGTGTTGGCACCCATTGTTAGAAGTCAAACCAAGAGAATGATCAACAACCATGTTTTCAAGAAGATAAAGCAAGAATGTAAAAATACTGATGAATGACCTATCTTATACTGCTCCAAAAGGATGAGGAGGCAGTATTTCTTGTCATAATACCTTGTCATAATACAAAAACTTGTTGGTTGAAAAATTTTATAGAACAAATATACTTCATTACAATAGTTTCCTACAAAACTTGATAACACAATAACAACACAACAATTATAGAATTTCATCATTGAAATGTTTTTGAAGTGCAAACAGACTTGCATTTATTTTCTACCACAGTTAATGTTAGTGACATTACTAAGCTATGAATGTGGAGTTGGGACACTGGGCAGAAATAAAACCCTTCTAAAAATTATGCAATGGCTTTGTAAAGTTTATAACTTGAATGTGAAGTTTCCTTAAGCCTAAGTTTAATTGAAGTGCACAAATTGGAAGTGCAAACAGACCTGCATTTATTTTCTACCACATTTAATGTTATTGACTTTACTAAGCCATGAATGTGGAGTTGGGCCAATAGGCTGAAATAAAACCCTTCCAAAAATTATTTAATGGCTTTGTAAAGTCTATAACTTGAATGTGAAGTTTCCTTAAGCCTAAGTTTATGAATAACTATAGATCTAAGTCCGATGAAATCCAATTTGTGCAAACTTCAATAAAAAAAAGGATTTTTTTAATATATACTAATAGATCTAAGTACTATTCATATATACTTAAATAAAAATGAAACTTTTGAAGAAGCACAAGCGCATAAAGACAACTCTGATACCATGGTTGAGTGAATTCAAGAAATCAAGTCCATTAGTTTCTCGCATCATCGACTTCACACGTGAAGATACAAGTTCTAAACTATAGACTGAGGTAAAAATCTTTTATAATTACTAGATTCTGAAAACTTTACTTGAATAATTAACTTACTTTATCTCACTCATTTAACAGGCTATAAAGGTACTAACATGTATGGAAAACATGAAATGTACACATACACAAGAACTAGTAAAGTTAAATTTAGTCCAAAGATGTAATGAGCTTTTAATGAATCAAAAAATTCATAAAAATGTGTTTGTGGAACTCTGCCATGCAATTTCATATTTGGCATCGGGAACAAAGAAACCACTAGAGGTAAAATGTTGATTGAACTCTAATTTTTTAATATTTTCAAATTACAATTATAAACATTTTTTTTTTCAACATATTGTCCTACAACACAGATTGTTTGAATTTATTGTCCAGATATGACGAATCCAATGAGAAAGCAAATAGAAATGCAACAACAATAGCCATTTCCACTGCAATTTTTCACTCAAACACCACACAATTGAAGACTTTAGTGGCTCAAGGAGTTCTAAAATTCCTTTCAGAGTTAATCCAACATCAAATAATGGATGACAAAATCATAAGCAGTGAGATCATAAAGCAAATGATAGATGATGGACATTTCATGCAAACTGTGTTGGCACCCATTGTTAGAAGTCAAACCAAGAGAATGATCAACAACCATGTTTTCAAGAAGATAAAGCAAGAATGTAAAAATACTGATGAATGACCTATCCTATACTGCTCCAAAAGGATGAGGAGGCAGTATTTCTTGTCATAATACCTTGTCATAATACAAAAACTTGTTGGTTGAAAATTTTTATAGAACAAATATACTTCATTACAATAGTTTCCTACAAAACTTGATAACACAATAACAACACAACAATTATAGAATTTCATCATTGAAATGTTTTTGAAGTGCAAACAGACTTGCATTTATTTTCTCAAATTGATAGATAAATGAATAATTTTTTGAAATAAATAAATTTCCAATCATTTAGAATATTATAATAACACGGTATTATCCATCAAAATAGTCCAAAAAATAAAATATGATTTTTTTATTATTTATTACGTGTAATAATAAATACTGAATTTTTGAAGTATAAATTATAAAAATTAGAGTAATGCTTTTTTTTTTTTGAGAAAAATTAGAGTAATGCTTATAAATAATGAAGTTGTGTCTTCTTATGAATTTTTTTTTTTGGTATGAAAGCTAAAAAATAAAAAAATAAAACTAAAAAGAAAAATTAATCACTAGAAAAGAAGATTCTCATTGCGTCATTCTTACGAAAATCACAAAGTTATTTTATTTGAAATATAATATAATAATCGACAAATAATTACTATTTAATTCATAAAAATAATCTTTAATTTTATAGTTTAAACATTGAGTGTACCGGTACAATCAAATTTTCAATTGTACCGTAGAAACTCAATTCTCTCTGTGTTATTGTTAGCTTTCTCTTCTTCACACCTCTTGTGGAACCCATTCATTCACAATAGCTAGCTAACAATAACAAATAGAGAGAAAAAAAAATGAAATTGAATTAAGCGCGAGATTAATTTAAAGCTGATATCTATGGTGTGTGAAGATTGGAAGAGTAAATATTAATATTAACATGAAAAAGTTATGGGAAGTAAGAAAAAAGCATATATGTGTGTGAGGGAGAGTATTGTTGAAACTAATTTTAACATGCATTAATTCTTTGAAGAATTAATTCTTAAGATGGAGTCACACTAATTTTTTGAAGAATTAATGCATGTTAAAATTAGTTTCAACAACATTTTTAGGATGGAGTCACACTAATTCTTTTGATAGGATGGAGTCACACTAATGTTTTGATATTATTCCAAAAGGTTAAGTTCTTAGGATAGAGTCACACTAATGTTTTGATATTATTTAATTAAAAAATGAAGAGAACGAGAATTGAACTTTAGACCACTATCATATCAAATAACTGATTATCTAAAAAACTTAAGTTGTTAGGATAGACCATATCAATAATTTTATATTATTTCTAACAATAATCTTTTATAACCCTCCTAACAATATTTTTTTATTAATTATTTTGATAAGAAATAATATAAAATATTTTTAACCCTCCTATTTTGACAGATTTATAATTTCAACCCTCCTATTTTAAATTTTTTAGGATTTTTTTTCACCCCCATCACATTTATTTATTTATTTATTTATTTTAGATTCTTATATATATAAATTGTTTACGACCAGTTCCTCGGATAATTTATATTTCTCTTAAGTTGACCATGTATGTTTGATCATGTGACAACTTCACACTCCATTTTTCATTGACCAAATCATCCCCTTCACTTTCATTTCAGAAGTATGTCAGAGTGTATTAACACATTTTTAAACAAAAAATCGTTTAAGCTTTCTATTTCTATGTGTCTTATGACATGAGTGATCATCTATGAACCTTACATAAACAAAAATAAGCTAAATGTGTTTGAAGGTGAAAAAATCTTGAAAAATCTAAAATAAGAGGTTTTAAATTTCAAATTTTAAAATAGGATAATTAAAATTCGGAATCTATCAAAATATAGAAGGGTTAAAACTATATTTAAATCTAATATCTTTAATAAAAAAAAGAGTAACAAACATCTTTAAACATTTTATGAATATTTAGGGTTGGGAATAAACAAATAGACTGCAAGACTCTACGACATAGATTATTCCTATGAAGCAATAGTCCTCATTACTTTCCCCTTAGAGTATGAATATCGGTGGATGGTACTATTTGAAGTTTTATGAGTGGTATAACTTGGTTCCGTAGCCAACTTCAGCTACGTATCCAATTCTTACATTTGACTAACATTGTTTTTGTTCTTCATTCTTTGTTCACATAAAAAAATTACTTTGGAATAAATTGTGGGGTCAGCAGGACCCAATTTAAAGTTTTTGATGGGTGTTATGGATATTTAAAAAATATAGTTGAGTGGTTTGAATGATTGAGATGTATAAAATAATATGATATATTAGGTGAAACCCATTTATACCATCTACATGGATGGTATGGATGTAGATGCTCTTACTATTATCATTATTATCATTATTAAATAAAGATCGAATGAAATAATAAAATGTCTCTTATATAGTCCCTATTTCTTATCCCTTAAAATATAAAAAATATATATCCTTTGGAAAGGAAGGGACGTACTTGGTAGAAATGTTGAACCAAAGCCACCCTCAAGGGCCACACATTATAAGGCATTTATAGAGGGAATATTAGTGCTCTTTTTTTTTAATTTATTGCCAATGTGGACACTATTGGATTAGAAAATTGATGTAATTGTGAAAATGACAACAATTAAATTTATTTTTTTGACTTAAAAATAACTAAAATTGTTTTGTTTCTCATTCGTTTATGTCATCCAATTGTGAAAGTGAAAAAATAAAACTGTAAAGTGGACAGGTAAACTAAAATTCACTGGAAGATCTTACATTATTAAACTTTGTGGCCTCTATGTATTGTACTAGTATTTATAACCGTGCTAATGCCTGGAAGAAAATGTTTTTTTTTTAAATTATTATTTAAACATAATTTGTAGATGAGTTTGTGAATATAAAAAGAGTGGTATTAAAATGATTTATAAATTTTTTACTGACGGTAGTCTTAAAGTCACTCACATGCACATAGAAAGGAGACTACTCTCCATCCTCGTCCATCCCTAAATTGATTAGAATCTCTTTATGTTCTCCCATTTATCAGAACATATATTTTAATAGCATAAATTTTATCGAGAGATATTGTCCGATTGTGTAAATCTTATTTGAATATATCTCTCGACAGTGTTTCTCAAAAAAAGATTTTGCCATCATTAAACATTAAAATATATACGAACAATTTATATATATGATTTAAGAGAAAAATATCATGTATATATCAAAATCTTGATGTTTCTCCCCCATTTCTTCATTTTCTTATGTTGTAGGATTTTTTACTTTTCTTTGAGTGCTTTTTTTTGAACATAGGTTATACTATCTATAATATTTGTCTCTACTATGTTTTCTAAACTCTCACAAACTCACTCTTAGATCTTCATACTAATGTATATATATGTAAAATGTCCTTTTAAGATAGTCAAATAAATTCTTCAAAAAGTGATATATATGTAATATTTGTCTCTAATATTTTTCATTATTCTTAGTCTTGTACCAAATTCTACAATTAAAAACCTAATAAATGTCACTTTGTTTTATGTTTTCTCTACCTTTAGGCTCTAGCATTAAGAGTGGTGCCAGAATAGATTATATAACATGCACCAAAATTTGCAGGGTGCATATTCTACTCAATTTAAATAAAAAAAAAGAAAAAAAAAAAAAGAAGAAGAAAACACGACATATTTATTAGTTTTGGGGCTAGGGATGAAGCGCACCCACTGGTGTGGTTTGATTATTAGGTCTGCTATGTTTTTTCCTTGTTACTTGGAAGATTCTTAACTTCTTAGTATTTTTTTTCTAGTCCATGTTAGTTAAAAACAATAAACTTGTATGTAATAGTAATATATATCATATTAGTAAAAGCTAATCTCCCTACTATTTCTATTGTCATATATTTAAATCTTTAAGCTAACCGACAATTCAACTAGCCAAAATGCAGAATTTTGTAGACCAAAATGACGAAATATTAGACTAATTAAGATCATTCTTCTACCCAAAATACTCATCACAAAATAAAACATGAAGTATAAGGGCATATTTGAATCACTTCTCAAAAATAGTTTTTTAGTTTTTAAAAATTAAAAACTAAAAAACTAGATTGATAATCTAATTTTACAAAATTGTTTTCTATATATCAGTTTTTAAAACTAAAAAAAGTAAAACTGATTTAAAGAGTTTTGCTTTTCTCTTCTTTAAAATAGATTTTTAAAACACATATATAAAATACATTTTAAAAACTATACCAAAATTGTTTCAAACATACCCTAAGTGATTGAATATACCAACTCAAGCAACATTCATATAGAAGATTTTCAAAAATAGATGAAAACTAAGAAACATAAAGTTTTTAGAAATTTTACTTCAAATTTAACTTAAAATTGACAAAACTGAACAATGAATTTAACCAAAAATTGGTTTTGAAACTCAAGCAGAAATTAGAGAGGTAGAAAGGGCAAACAAAGGATTGTTGTGGTGCAAGTTTCACAATATCTAGTGCTTAAACTCAACTTTGAAATCAAACCAAAAAACATAAAATAAAAAAAGAAATAGATAAATTGAAGAGATTAAAAATTAAAAATCTAAAGATTTTGAAGAAATAGAAGAATGAAAGGCAAACAATAGTTTATGTGTGATGAACTTAATCCACAAACATCATTTTATAGTACTGACTACTGAGATAATGATTAAAATAATAACCACAAGCTTGAGATAAGGGGGAAATTCAAAATGCAAATAATGGATGATGTGGATTCAGTTCAAGTAAATCCAATTTTGGGGGAAAAATTGATAAGAATAAAATTTTGGGGATTATAGAAAGATTCAACTTTTAGAGAGACATGAGAAAGAAAAGCCATGGAAAAGGCTGCAACATTGACAATGTCTTGATCCAATGGGCCATAAAAATTTGATCTATTGGTTAATAGTGTTTGTGAGTTGAGGGAGTTATAATAGAAAAACAAAAAATATTAGAAATTTAGCGGTGTATTGCAGTATTGGCTTTAATAAAGAAGGTTTTAATAATAAAATATTAGTATGTTTAAGCTCTTGATGATTCAATTAGATGATATGTCTTCAATAATACCTTAAAGAATTTAAAGGTGTATAAAGTAAGGGGATAAGGGGATGTAAATATAATATTATTATAATTTAGAAGAAATAACGACAAAATCACCCTCACTTTTTTATTTTAAAGGAGGAAAATTCATGCTCATTGATTTACTCAGAGCCGATTTAAAGATGTAAAATAAATGATAGTGTTTAACCTGTAAATCATGTATTTTGTGACTGCAACTGCTTGTGTCTGCTTTGCGGTGGCGTCGGGCGGAGCAACGATGACTCCATTTTCAATTAGAGGCCAAAATTCTTTGAATTTGAGAAGATTTTCCATTGTCATCGACCAATGGCAGTAGAAACCATTGAATTTGGGAATGTGAAGGTGATGATTAGAGTCAGACATGTTGCCGGAGAAGACTATCGGAAAAAAGAAACTATGGGAACGAAAGAAAGAGGGAAAGAAAACGGTTATAACGGATTTTTGAAAACTACGGTCTTACGAATGGGTCACGTTTAGATCTTGGGACTCCACTGATACCACATGTTAGTGTGAATGTGTAGAGTGTGCTAATTGCACATCTCCTTTGCTTATTTATACTACAAGAGCTATTACCAAAAAGGTGGGCTTGACATTCCAAGACCTGGTAATCACAATACAAAGGGAAAAGACCCAATATCTAACATATTTATCATTGACCTTTTTGTACTTGTGTACTTATACATTGTGCTAATTTAGTACTACCCAATTTTGGTGACTACGGTCAAAATGATAATTAAACACTTTGACAACCAAAGTGTTTTTTTTTTTGACGGATTAAACACTTTGACAACCAAAGTTTGAAATATAATCATGGGATTAAAAACATATTCGCAATGTCAAAGCAACATCATAGGTGTGCTTATAAAATTTGGATTCATTGAAGTCAGGTTTTTACGCATTCATAGATTTAGAATTATTAATATCGTTTGTTTTTGATTTGACGATGTAGAAAAAAAGTAGTCTTTAATTTTATTTTAAATTAAAAAAGTAATTGATTTTTCTTCATATACAATTTCTGGGATCATGTTCATCTTGTTAACAATACAACAAAAAGGAAATAATAAAGATGGCTAAGGTTTCATATAATGCCAATATAAAAAATTACAAAAATATATATATTAACTATAAATGACTATATATAAATTTAATGAGCCAAATAGTTTAGACCTAATTAATAATTTATTAACTAACACTTCCTCTCAAACTCATGATGTAACAACAATTGCATCAAGAGTTTGTCAAACGAAAAATTCAACCTTATCTCTCCAACTGAAGCTTACTAAACTTTAAGATTGTTACAAATTCAACCTTTAAAATAAACTAAAATAAATAATAGCAAAAACCGAAGTGAGAAACTAAGTTCATCAGATTCAGTTTTAGATTTTATATTGCGAGTATTCTCTCATCAGATTCAGATTTTCACATTGTGAGTACTCTCACCGGTTTCAAATTTCAGATTGTGAGTATTCCCTCACCAGATTCAGATTGTGAATATTCTCTCGCCGAATTCAAATTTTCTGATTGTAAACATTCTCTCACCAAATTTAAATTTTCATATTCAAATTGTGAGGATTCACTCACAATACATTGTGAGCACTTCACCAAACAAACCAATTCAAACCCAAATAAGACAAAAATCAAATCAAATAAAACCCTTCTAAAAATTATGCAATGGCTTTGTAAAGTTTATAACTTGAATGTGAAGTTTCCTTAAGCCTAAGTTTAATTGAAGTGCACAAATTGGAAGTGCAAACAGACCTGCATTTATTTTCTACCACATTTAATGTTATTGACTTTACTAAGCCATGAATGTGGAGTTGGGCCAATAGGCTGAAATAAAACCCTTCCAAAAATTATTTAATGGCTTTGTAAAGTCTATAACTTGAATGTGAAGTTTCCTTAAGCCTAAGTTTATGAATAACTATAGATCTAAGTCCGATGAAATCCAATTTGTGCAAACTTCAATAAAAAAAAAGGACTTTTTTAATGTATACTAATAGATCTAAGTACTATTCATATATACTTAAATAAAAATGAAACTTTTGAAGAAGCACAAGCGCATAAAGACAACTCTGATACCATGGTTGAGTGAATTCAAGAAATCAAGTCCATTAGTTTCTCGCATCATCGACTTCACACGTGAAGATACAAGTTCTAAACTATAGACTGAGGTAAAAATCTTTTATAATTACTAGATTCTGAAAACTTTACTTGAATAATTAACTTACTTTATCTCACTCATTTAACAGGCTATAAAGGTACTAACATGTATGGAAAACATGAAATGTACACATACACAAGAACTAGTAAAGTTAAATTTAGTCCAAAGATGTAATGAGCTTTTAATGAATCAAAAAATTCATAAAAATGTGTTTGTGGAACTCTGCCATGCAATTTCATATTTGGCATCGGGAACAAAGAAACCACTAGAGGTAAAATGTTGATTGAACTCTAATTTTTTAATATTTTCAAATTACAATTATAAACATTTTTTTTTTCAACATATTGTCCTACAACACAGATTGTTTGAATTTATTGTCCAGATATGACGAATCCAATGAGAAAGCAAATAGAAATGCAACAACAATAGCCATTTCCACTGCAATTTTTCACTCAAACACCACACAATTGAAGACTTTAGTGGCTCAAGGAGTTCTAAAATTCCTTTCAGAGTTAATCCAACATCGAATAATGGATGACAAAATCATAAGCAGTGAGATCATAAAGCAAATGATAGATGATGGACATTTCATGCAAACTGTGTTGGCACTCATTGTTAGAAGTCAAACCAAGAGAATGATCAACAACCATGTTTTCAAGAAGATAAAGCAAGAATGTAAAAATACTGATGAATGACCTATCCTATACTGCTCCAAAAGGATGAGGAGGCAGTATTTCTTGTCATAATACCTTGTCATAATACAAAAACTTGTTGGTTGAAAATTTTTATAGAACAAATATACTTCATTACAATAGTTTCCTACAAAACTTGATAACACAATAACAACACAACAATTATAGAATTTCATCATTGAAATGTTTTTGAAGTGCAAACAGACTTGCATTTATTTTCTACCAAAGTTAATGTTAGTGACATTACTAAACTATGAATGTGGAGTTGGGACACTGGGCAGAAATAAAACCCTTCTAAAAATTATGCAATGGCTTTGTAAAGTTTATAACTTGAATGTGAAGTTTCCTTAAGCCTAAGTTTAATTGAAGTGCACAAATTGGAAGTGCAAACAGACTTGCATTTATTTTCTACCACATTTAATGTTATTGACTTTAATAAGCCATGAATGTGGAGTTGGGCCAATAGGCTGAAATAAAACCCTTCCAAAAATTATTTAATGGCTTTGTAAAGTCTATAATTTGAATGTGAAGTTTCCTTAAGCCTAAGTTTATGAATAACTATAGATCTAAGTCCGATGAAATCCAATTTGTGCAAACTTCAATAAAAAAAAGGATTTTTTTAATATATACTAATAGATCTAAGTACTATTCATATATACTTAAATAAAAATGAAACTTTTGAAGAAGCACAAGCGCATAAAGACAACTCTGATACCATGGTTGAGTGAATTCAAGAAATCAAGTCCATTAGTTTCTCGCATCATCGACTTCACACGTGAAGATACAAGTTCTAAACTATAGACTGAGGTAAAAATCTTTTATAATTACTAGATTCTGAAAACTTTACTTGAATAATTAACTTACTTTATCTCACTCATTTAACAGGCTATAAAGGTACTAACATGTATGGAAAACATGAAATGTACACATACACAAGAACTAGTAAAGTTAAATTTAGTCCAAAGATGTAATGAGCTTTTAATGAATCAAAAAATTCATAAAAATGTGTTTGTGGAACTCTGCCATGCAATTTCATATTTGGCATCGGGAACAAAGAAACCACTAGAGGTAAAATGTTGATTGAACTCTAATTTTTTAATATTTTCAAATTACAATTATAAACATTTTTTTTTTCAACATATTGTCCTACAACACAGATTGTTTGAATTTATTGTCCAGATATGACGAATCCAATGAGAAAGCAAATAGAAATGCAACAACAATAGCCATTTCCACTGCAATTTTTCACTCAAACACCACACAATTGAAGACTTTAGTGGCTCAAGGAGTTCTAAAATTCCTTTCAGAGTTAATCCAACATCGAATAATGGATGACAAAATCATAAGCAGTGAGATCATAAAGCAAATGATAGATGATGGACATTTCATGCAAACTGTGTTGGCACTCATTGTTAGAAGTCAAACCAAGAGAATGATCAACAACCATGTTTTCAAGAAGATAAAGCAAGAATGTAAAAATACTGATGAATGACCTATCCTATACTGCTCCAAAAGGATGAGGAGGCAGTATTTCTTGTCATAATACCTTGTCATAATACAAAAACTTGTTGGTTGAAAATTTTTATAGAACAAATATACTTCATTACAATAGTTTCCTACAAAACTTGATAACACAATAACAACACAACAATTATAGAATTTCATCATTGAAATGTTTTTGAAGTGCAAACAGACTTGCATTTATTTTCTACCAAAGTTAATGTTAGTGACATTACTAAACTATGAATGTGGAGTTGGGACACTGGGCAGAAATAAAACCCTTCTAAAAATTATGCAATGGCTTTGTAAAGTTTATAACTTGAATGTGAAGTTTCCTTAAGCCTAAGTTTAATTGAAGTGCACAAATTGGAAGTGCAAACAGACTTGCATTTATTTTCTACCACATTTAATGTTATTGACTTTAATAAGCCATGAATGTGGAGTTGGGCCAATAGGCTGAAATAAAACCCTTCCAAAAATTATTTAATGGCTTTGTAAAGTCTATAATTTGAATGTGAAGTTTCCTTAAGCCTAAGTTTATGAATAACTATAGATCTAAGTCCGATGAAATCCAATTTGTGCAAACTTCAATAAAAAAAAGGATTTTTTTAATGTATACTAATAGATCTAAGTACTATTCATATATACTTAAATAAAAATGAAACTTTTGAAGAAGCACAAGCGCATAAAGACAACTCTGATACCATGGTTGAGTGAATTCAAGAAATCAAGTCCATTAGTTTCTCGCATCATCGACTTCACACGTGAAGATACAAGTTCTAAACTATAGACTGAGGTAAAAATCTTTTATAATTACTAGATTCTGAAAACTTTACTTGAATAATTAACTTACTTTATCTCACTCATTTAACAGGCTATAAAGGTACTAACATGTATGGAAAACATGAAATGTACACATACACAAGAACTAGTAAAGTTAAATTTAGTCCAAAGATGTAATGAGTTTTTAATGAATCAAAAATTCATAAAAATGTGTTTGTGGAACTCTGCCATGCAATTTCATATTTGGCATCGGGAACAAAGAAACCACTAGAGGTAAAATGTTGATTGAACTCTAATTTTTTAATATTTTCAAATTACAATTATAAACATTTTTTTTTTCAACATATTGTCCTACAACACAGATTGTTTGAATTTATTGTCCAGATATGACGAATCCAATGAGAAAGCAAATAGAAATGCAACAACAATAGCCATTTCCACTGCAATTTTTCACTCAAACACCACACAATTGAAGACTTTAGTGGCTCAAAGAGTTCTAAAATTCCTTTCAGAGTTAATCCAACATCGAATAATGGATGACAAAATCATAAGCAGTGAGATCATAAAGCAAATGATAGATGATGGACATTTCATGCAAACTGTGTTGGCACCCATTGTTAGAAGTAAAACCAAGAGAATGATCAACAACCATGTTTTCAAGAAGATAAAGCAAGAATGTAAAAATACTGATGAATGACCTATCCTATACTGCTCCAAAAGGATGAGGAGGCAGTATTTCTTGTCATAATACCTTGTCATAATACAAAAACTTGTTGGTTGAAAATTTTTATAGAACAAATATACTTCATTACAATAGTTTCCTACAAAACTTGATAACACAATAACAACACAACAATTATAGAATTTCATCATTGAAATGTTTTTGAAGTGCAAACAGACTTGCATTTATTTTCTACCAAAGTTAATGTTAGTGACATTACTAAGCTATGAATGTGGAGTTGGGACACTGGGCAGAAATAAAACCCTTCTAAAAATTATGCAATGGCTTTGTAAAGTTTATAACTTGAATGTGAAGTTTCCTTAAGCCTAAGTTTAATTGAAGTGCACAAATTGGAAGTGCAAACAGACTTGCATTTATTTTCTACCACATTTAATGTTATTGACTTTACTAAGCCATGAATGTGGAGTTGGGCCAATAGGCTGAAATAAAACCCTTCCAAAAATTATTTAATGGCTTTGTAAAGTCTATAATTTGAATGTGAAGTTTCCTTAAGCCTAAGTTTATGAATAACTATAGATCTAAGTCCGATGAAATCCAATTTGTGCAAACTTCAATAAAAAAAAGGATTTTTTTAATGTATACTAATAGATCTAAGTACTATTCATATATACTTAAATAAAAATGAAACTTTTGAAGAAGCACAAGCGCATAAAGACAACTCTGATACCATGGTTGAGTGAATTCAAGAAATCAAGTCCATTAGTTTCTCGCATCATCGACTTCACACGTGAAGATACAAGTTCTAAACTATAGACTGAGGTAAAAATCTTTTATAATTACTAGATTCTGAAAACTTTACTTGAATAATTAACTTACTTTATCTCACTCATTTAACAGGCTATAAAGGTACTAACATGTATGGAAAACATGAAATGTACACATACACAAGAACTAGTAAAGTTAAATTTAGTCCAAAGATGTAATGAGCTTTTAATGAATCAAAAAATTCATAAAAATGTGTTTGTGGAACTCTGCCATGCAATTTCATATTTGGCATCGGGAACAAAGAAACCACTAGAGGTAAAATGTTGATTGAACTCTAATTTTTTAATATTTTCAAATTACAATTATAAACATTTTTTTTTTCAACATATTGTCCTACAACACAGATTGTTTGAATTTATTGTCCAGATATGACGAATCCAATGATAAAGCAAATAGAAATGCAACAACAATAGCCATTTCCACTGCAATTTTTCACTCAAACACCACACAATTGAAGACTTTAGTGGCTCAAGGAGTTCTAAAATTCCTTTCAGAGTTAATCCAACATCGAATAATGGATGACAAAATCATAAGCAGTGAGATCATAAAGCAAATGATAGATGATGGACATTTCATGCAAACTGTGTTGGCACCCATTGTTAGAAGTCAAACCAAGAGAATGATCAACAACCATGTTTTCAAGAAGATAAAGCAAGAATGTAAAAATACTGATGAATGACCTATCCTATACTGCTCCAAAAGGATGAGGAGGTAGTATTTCTTGTCATAATACCTTGTCATAATACAAAAACTTGTTGGTTGAAAATTTTTATAGAACAAATATACTTCATTACAATAGTTTCCTACAAAACTTGATAACACAATAACAACACAACAATTATAGAATTTCATCATTGAAATGTTTTTGAAGTGCAAACAGACTTGCATTTATTTTCTACCAAAGTTAATGTTAGTGACATTACTAAGCTATGAATGTGGAGTTGGGACACTGGGCAGAAATAAAACCCTTCTAAAAATTATGCAATGGCTTTGTAAAGTTTATAACTTGAATGTGAAGTTTCCTTAAGCCTAAGTTTAATTGAAGTGCACAAATTGGAAGTGCAAACAGACTTGTATTTATTTTCTACCACATTTAATGTTATTGACTTTACTAAGCCATGAATGTGGAGTTGGGCCAATAGGCTGAAATAAAACCCTTCCAAAAATTATTTAATGGCTTTGTAAAGTCTATAATTTGAATGTGAAGTTTCCTTAAGCCTAAGTTTATGAATAACTATAGATCTAAGTCCGATGAAATCCAATTTGTGCAAACTTCAATAAAAAAAAAGGATTTTTTTAATGTATACTAATAGATCTAAGTACTATTCATATATACTTAAATAAAAATGAAACTTTTGAAGAAGCACAAGCGCATAAAGACAACTCTGATACCATGGTTGAGTGAATTCAAGAAATCAAGTCCATTAGTTTCTCGCATCATCGACTTCACACGTGAAGATACAAGTTCTAAACTATAGACTGAGGTAAAAATCTTTTATAATTACTAGATTCTGAAAACTTTACTTGAATAATTAACTTACTTTATCTCACTCATTTAACAGGCTATAAAGGTACTAACATGTATGGAAAACATGAAATGTACACATACACAAGAACTAGTAAAGTTAAATTTAGTCCAAAGATGTAATGAGCTTTTAATGAATCAAAAAATTCATAAAAATGTGTTTGTGGAACTCTGCCATGCAATTTCATATTTGGCATCGGGAACAAAGAAACCACTAGAGGTAAAATGTTGATTGAACTCTAATTTTTTAATATTTTCAAATTACAATTATAAACATTTTTTTTTTCAACATATTGTCCTACAACACAGATTGTTTGAATTTATTGTCCAGATATGACGAATCCAATGAGAAAGCAAATAGAAATGCAACAACAATAGCCATTTCCACTGCAATTTTTCACTCAAACACCACACAATTGAAGACTTTAGTGGCTCAAGGAGTTCTAAAATTCCTTTCAGAGTTAATCCAACATCGAATAATGGATGACAAAATCATAAGCAGTGAGATCATAAAGCAAATGATAGATGATGGACATTTCATGCAAACTGTGTTGGCACTCATTGTTAGAAGTCAAACCAAGAGAATGATCAACAACCATGTTTTCAAGAAGATAAAGCAAGAATGTAAAAATACTGATGAATGACCTATCCTATACTGCTCCAAAAGGATGAGGAGGCAGTATTTCTTGTCATAATACCTTGTCATAATACAAAAACTTGTTGGTTGAAAATTTTTATAGAACAAATATACTTCATTACAATAGTTTCCTACAAAACTTGATAACACAATAACAACACAACAATTATAGAATTTCATCATTGAAATGTTTTTGAAGTGCAAACAGACTTGCATTTATTTTCTACCAAAGTTAATGTTAGTGACATTACTAAGCTATGAATGTGGAGTTGGGACACTGGGCAGAAATAAAACCCTTCTAAAAATTATGCAATGGCTTTGTAAAGTTTATAACTTGAATGTGAAGTTTCCTTAAGCCTAAGTTTAATTGAAGTGCACAAATTGGAAGTGCAAACAGACTTGCATTTATTTTCTACCACATTTAATGTTATTGACTTTAATAAGCCATGAATGTGGAGTTGGGCCAATAGGCTGAAATAAAACCCTTCCAAAAATTATTTAATGGCTTTGTAAAGTCTATAATTTGAATGTGAAGTTTCCTTAAGCCTAAGTTTATGAATAACTATAGATCTAAGTCCGATGAAATCCAATTTGTGCAAACTTCAATAAAAAAAAGGATTTTTTTAATGTATACTAATAGATCTAAGTACTATTCATATATACTTAAATAAAAATGAAACTTTTGAAGAAGCACAAGCGCATAAAGACAACTCTGATACCATGGTTGAGTGAATTCAAGAAATCAAGTCCATTAGTTTCTCGCATCATCGACTTCACACGTGAAGATACAAGTTCTAAACTATAGACTGAGGTAAAAATCTTTTATAATTACTAGATTCTGAAAACTTTACTTGAATAATTAACTTACTTTATCTCACTCATTTAACAGGCTATAAAGGTACTAACATGTATGGAAAACATGAAATGTACACATACACAAGAACTAGTAAAGTTAAATTTAGTCCAAAGATGTAATGAGTTTTTAATGAATCAAAAATTCATAAAAATGTGTTTGTGGAACTCTGCCATGCAATTTCATATTTGGCATCGGGAACAAAGAAACCACTAGAGGTAAAATGTTGATTGAACTCTAATTTTTTAATATTTTCAAATTACAATTATAAACATTTTTTTTTTCAACATATTGTCCTACAACACAGATTGTTTGAATTTATTGTCCAGATATGACGAATCCAATGAGAAAGCAAATAGAAATGCAACAACAATAGCCATTTCCACTGCAATTTTTCACTCAAACACCACACAATTGAAGACTTTAGTGGCTCAAAGAGTTCTAAAATTCCTTTCAGAGTTAATCCAACATCGAATAATGGATGACAAAATCATAAGCAGTGAGATCATAAAGCAAATGATAGATGATGGACATTTCATGCAAACTG
The DNA here is from genome assembly GCA_951804385.1 of Trifolium dubium. Lineage (NCBI taxonomy): Eukaryota > Viridiplantae > Streptophyta > Magnoliopsida > Fabales > Fabaceae > Trifolium > Trifolium dubium. The sequence goes on along the minus strand of OX638065.1, from coordinate 4,042,740 downwards.
TGTTGGCACCCATTGTTAGAAGTAAAACCAAGAGAATGATCAACAACCATGTTTTCAAGAAGATAAAGCAAGAATGTAAAAATACTGATGAATGACCTATCCTATACTGCTCCAAAAGGATGAGGAGGCAGTATTTCTTGTCATAATACCTTGTCATAATACAAAAACTTGTTGGTTGAAAATTTTTATAGAACAAATATACTTCATTACAATAGTTTCCTACAAAACTTGATAACACAATAACAACACAACAATTATAGAATTTCATCATTGAAATGTTTTTGAAGTGCAAACAGACTTGCATTTATTTTCTACCAAAGTTAATGTTAGTGACATTACTAAGCTATGAATGTGGAGTTGGGACACTGGGCAGAAATAAAACCCTTCTAAAAATTATGCAATGGCTTTGTAAAGTTTATAACTTGAATGTGAAGTTTCCTTAAGCCTAAGTTTAATTGAAGTGCACAAATTGGAAGTGCAAACAGACTTGCATTTATTTTCTACCACATTTAATGTTATTGACTTTACTAAGCCATGAATGTGGAGTTGGGCCAATAGGCTGAAATAAAACCCTTCCAAAAATTATTTAATGGCTTTGTAAAGTCTATAATTTGAATGTGAAGTTTCCTTAAGCCTAAGTTTATGAATAACTATAGATCTAAGTCCGATGAAATCCAATTTGTGCAAACTTCAATAAAAAAAAGGATTTTTTTAATGTATACTAATAGATCTAAGTACTATTCATATATACTTAAATAAAAATGAAACTTTTGAAGAAGCACAAGCGCATAAAGACAACTCTGATACCATGGTTGAGTGAATTCAAGAAATCAAGTCCATTAGTTTCTCGCATCATCGACTTCACACGTGAAGATACAAGTTCTAAACTATAGACTGAGGTAAAAATCTTTTATAATTACTAGATTCTGAAAACTTTACTTGAATAATTAACTTACTTTATCTCACTCATTTAACAGGCTATAAAGGTACTAACATGTATGGAAAACATGAAATGTACACATACACAAGAACTAGTAAAGTTAAATTTAGTCCAAAGATGTAATGAGCTTTTAATGAATCAAAAAATTCATAAAAATGTGTTTGTGGAACTCTGCCATGCAATTTCATATTTGGCATCGGGAACAAAGAAACCACTAGAGGTAAAATGTTGATTGAACTCTAATTTTTTAATATTTTCAAATTACAATTATAAACATTTTTTTTTTCAACATATTGTCCTACAACACAGATTGTTTGAATTTATTGTCCAGATATGACGAATCCAATGATAAAGCAAATAGAAATGCAACAACAATAGCCATTTCCACTGCAATTTTTCACTCAAACACCACACAATTGAAGACTTTAGTGGCTCAAGGAGTTCTAAAATTCCTTTCAGAGTTAATCCAACATCGAATAATGGATGACAAAATCATAAGCAGTGAGATCATAAAGCAAATGATAGATGATGGACATTTCATGCAAACTGTGTTGGCACCCATTGTTAGAAGTCAAACCAAGAGAATGATCAACAACCATGTTTTCAAGAAGATAAAGCAAGAATGTAAAAATACTGATGAATGACCTATCCTATACTGCTCCAAAAGGATGAGGAGGTAGTATTTCTTGTCATAATACCTTGTCATAATACAAAAACTTGTTGGTTGAAAATTTTTATAGAACAAATATACTTCATTACAATAGTTTCCTACAAAACTTGATAACACAATAACAACACAACAATTATAGAATTTCATCAATGAAATGTTTTTGAAGTGCAAACAGACTTGCATTTATTTTCTACCACAGTTAATGTTAGTGACATTACTAAGCTATGAATGTGGAGTTGGGACACTGGGCAGAAATAAAACCCTTCTAAAAATTATGCAATGGCTTTGTAAAGTTTATAACTTGAATGTGAAGTTTCCTTAAGCCTAAGTTTAATTGAAGTGCACAAATTGGAAGTGCAAACAGACTTGCATTTATTTTCTACCACATTTAATGTTATTGACTTTACTAAGCCATGAATGTGGAGTTGGGCCAATAGGCTGAAATAAAACCCTTCCAAAAATTATTTAATGGCTTTGTAAAGTCTATAATTTGAATGTGAAGTTTCCTTAAGCCTAAGTTTATGAATAACTATAGATCTAAGTCCGATGAAATCCAATTTGTGCAAACTTCAATAAAAAAAAGGATTTTTTTAATGTATACTAATAGATCTAAGTACTATTCATATATACTTAAATAAAAATGAAACTTTTGAAGAAGCACAAGCGCATAAAGACAACTCTGATACCATGGTTGAGTGAATTCAAGAAATCAAGTCCATTAGTTTCTCGCATCATCGACTTCACACGTGAAGATACAAGTTCTAAACTATAGACTGAGGTAAAAATCTTTTATAATTACTAGATTCTGAAAACTTTACTTGAATAATTAACTTACTTTATCTCACTCATTTAACAGGCTATAAAGGTACTAACATGTATGGAAAACATGAAATGTACACATACACAAGAACTAGTAAAGTTAAATTTAGTCCAAAGATGTAATGAGCTTTTAATGAATCAAAAAATTCATAAAAATGTGTTTGTGGAACTCTGCCATGCAATTTCATATTTGGCATCGGGAACAAAGAAACCACTAGAGGTAAAATGTTGATTGAACTCTAATTTTTTAATATTTTCAAATTACAATTATAAACATTTTTTTTTTCAACATATTGTCCTACAACACAGATTGTTTGAATTTATTGTCCAGATATGACGAATCCAATGATAAAGCAAATAGAAATGCAACAACAATAGCCATTTCCACTGCAATTTTTCACTCAAACACCACACAATTGAAGACTTTAGTGGCTCAAGGAGTTCTAAAATTCCTTTCAGAGTTAATCCAACATCGAATAATGGATGACAAAATCATAAGCAGTGAGATCATAAAGCAAATGATAGATGATGGACATTTCATGCAAACTGTGTTGGCACCCATTGTTAGAAGTCAAACCAAGAGAATGATCAACAACCATGTTTTCAAGAAGATAAAGCAAGAATGTAAAAATACTGATGAATGACCTATCCTATACTGCTCCAAAAGGATGAGGAGGTAGTATTTCTTGTCATAATACCTTGTCATAATACAAAAACTTGTTGGTTGAAAATTTTTATAGAACAAATATACTTCATTACAATAGTTTCCTACAAAACTTGATAACACAATAACAACACAACAATTATAGAATTTCATCATTGAAATGTTTTTGAAGTGCAAACAGACTTGCATTTATTTTCTACCAAAGTTAATGTTAGTGACATTACTAAGCTATGAATGTGGAGTTGGGACACTGGGCAGAAATAAAACCCTTCTAAAAATTATGCAATGGCTTTGTAAAGTTTATAACTTGAATGTGAAGTTTCCTTAAGCCTAAGTTTAATTGAAGTGCACAAATTGGAAGTGCAAACAGACTTGTATTTATTTTCTACCACATTTAATGTTATTGACTTTACTAAGCCATGAATGTGGAGTTGGGCCAATAGGCTGAAATAAAACCCTTCCAAAAATTATTTAATGGCTTTGTAAAGTCTATAATTTGAATGTGAAGTTTCCTTAAGCCTAAGTTTATGAATAACTATAGATCTAAGTCCGATGAAATCCAATTTGTGCAAACTTCAATAAAAAAAAAGGATTTTTTTAATGTATACTAATAGATCTAAGTACTATTCATATATACTTAAATAAAAATGAAACTTTTGAAGAAGCACAAGCGCATAAAGACAACTCTGATACCATGGTTGAGTGAATTCAAGAAATCAAGTCCATTAGTTTCTCGCATCATCGACTTCACACGTGAAGATACAAGTTCTAAACTATAGACTGAGGTAAAAATCTTTTATAATTACTAGATTCTGAAAACTTTACTTGAATAATTAACTTACTTTATCTCACTCATTTAACAGGCTATAAAGGTACTAACATGTATGGAAAACATGAAATGTACACATACACAAGAACTAGTAAAGTTAAATTTAGTCCAAAGATGTAATGAGCTTTTAATGAATCAAAAAATTCATAAAAATGTGTTTGTGGAACTCTGCCATGCAATTTCATATTTGGCATCGGGAACAAAGAAACCACTAGAGGTAAAATGTTGATTGAACTCTAATTTTTTAATATTTTCAAATTACAATTATAAACATTTTTTTTTTCAACATATTGTCCTACAACACAGATTGTTTGAATTTATTGTCCAGATATGACGAATCCAATGAGAAAGCAAATAGAAATGCAACAACAATAGCCATTTCCACTGCAATTTTTCACTCAAACACCACACAATTGAAGACTTTAGTGGCTCAAGGAGTTCTAAAATTCCTTTCAGAGTTAATCCAACATCGAATAATGGATGACAAAATCATAAGCAGTGAGATCATAACGCAAATGATAGATGATGGACATTTCATGCAAACTGTGTTGGCACCCATTGTTAGAAGTCAAACCAAGAGAATGATCAACAACCATGTTTTCAAGAAGATAAAGCAAGAATGTAAAAATACTGATGAATGACCTATCCTATACTGCTCCAAAAGGATGAGGAGGCAGTATTTCTTGTCATAATACCTTGTCATAATACAAAAACTTGTTGGTTGAAAATTTTTATAGAACAAATATACTTCATTACAATAGTTTCCTACAAAACTTGATAACACAATAACAACACAACAATTATAGAATTTCATCATTGAAATGTTTTTGAAGTGCAAACAGACTTGCATTTATTTTCTACCAAAGTTAATGTTAGTGACATTACTAAGCTATGAATGTGGAGTTGGGACACTGGGCAGAAATAAAACCCTTCTAAAAATTATGCAATGGCTTTGTAAAGTTTATAACTTGAATGTGAAGTTTCCTTAAGCCTAAGTTTAATTGAAGTGCACAAATTGGAAGTGCAAACAGACTTGCATTTATTTTCTACCACATTTAATGTTATTGACTTTACTAAGCCATGAATGTGGAGTTGGGCCAATAGGCTGAAATAAAACCCTTCCAAAAATTATTTAATGGCTTTGTAAAGTCTATAATTTGAATGTGAAGTTTCCTTAAGCCTAAGTTTATGAATAACTATAGATCTAAGTCCGATGAAATCCAATTTGTGCAAACTTCAATAAAAAAAAGGATTTTTTTAATGTATACTAATAGATCTAAGTACTATTCATATATACTTAAATAAAAATGAAACTTTTGAAGAAGCACAAGCGCATAAAGACAACTCTGATACCATGGTTGAGTGAATTCAAGAAATCAAGTCCATTAGTTTCTCGCATCATCGACTTCACACGTGAAGATACAAGTTCTAAACTATAGACTGAGGTAAAAATCTTTTATAATTACTAGATTCTGAAAACTTTACTTGAATAATTAACTTACTTTATCTCACTCATTTAACAGGCTATAAAGGTACTAACATGTATGGAAAACATGAAATGTACACATACACAAGAACTAGTAAAGTTAAATTTAGTCCAAAGATGTAATGAGCTTTTAATGAATCAAAAAATTCATAAAAATGTGTTTGTGGAACTCTGCCATGCAATTTCATATTTGGCATCGGGAACAAAGAAACCACTAGAGGTAAAATGTTGATTGAACTCTAATTTTTTAATATTTTCAAATTACAATTATAAACATTTTTTTTTTCAACATATTGTCCTACAACACAGATTGTTTGAATTTATTGTCCAGATATGACGAATCCAATGAGAAAGCAAATAGAAATGCAACAACAATAGCCATTTCCACTGCAATTTTTCACTCAAACACCACACAATTGAAGACTTTAGTGGCTCAAGGAGTTCTAAAATTCCTTTCAGAGTTAATCCAACATCGAATAATGGATGACAAAATCATAAGCAGTGAGATCATAAAGCAAATGATAGATGATGGACATTTCATGCAAACTGTGTTGGCACCCATTGTTAGAAGTCAAACCAAGAGAATGATCAACAACCATGTTTTCAAGAAGATAAAGCAAGAATGTAAAAATACTGATGAATGACCTATCCTATACTGCTCCAAAAGGATGAGGAGGCAGTATTTCTTGTCATAATACCTTGTCATAATACAAAAACTTGTTGGTTGAAAATTTTTATAGAACAAATATACTTCATTACAATAGTTTCCTACAAAACTTGATAACACAATAACAACACAACAATTATAGAATTTCATCATTGAAATGTTTTTGAAGTGCAAACAGACTTGCATTTATTTTCTCAAATTGATAGATAAATGAATAATTTTTTGAAATAAATAAATTTCCAATCATTTAGAATATTATAATAACACGGTATTATCCATCAAAATAGTCCAAAAAATAAAATATGATTTTTTTATTATTTATTACGTGTAATAATAAATACTGAATTTTTGAAGTATAAATTATAAAAATTAGAGTAATGCTTTTTTTTTTTTGAGAAAAATTAGAGTAATGCTTATAAATAATGAAGTTGTGTCTTCTTATAAATTTTTTTTTTTGGTATGAAAGCTAAAAAATAAAAAAATAAAACTAAAAAGAAAAATTAATCACTAGAAAAGAAGATTCTCATTGCGTCATTCCTACGAAAATCACAAAGTTATTTTATTTGAAATATAATATAATAATCGACAAATAATTACTATTTAATTCATAAAAATAATCTTTAATTTTATAGTTTAAACATTGAGTGTACCGGTACAATCAAATTTTCAATTGTACCGTAGAAACTCAATTCTCTCTGTGTTATTGTTAGCTTTCTCTTCTTCACACCTCTTGTGGAACCCATTCATTCACAATAGCTAGCTAACAATAACAAATAGAGAGAAAAAAAAATGAAATTTTGAATTAAGCGCGAGATTAATTTAAAGCTGATATCTATGGTGTGTGAAGATTGGAAGAGTAAATATTAATATTAACATGAAAAAGTTATGGGAAGTAAGAAAAAAGCATATATGTGTGTGAGGGAGAGTATTGTTGAAACTAATTTTAACATGCATTAATTCTTTGAAGAATTAATTCTTAAGATGGAGTCACACTAATTTTTTGAAGAATTAATGCATGTTAAAATTAGTTTCAACAACATTTTTAGGATGGAGTCACACTAATTCTTTTGATAGGATGGAGTCACACTAATGTTTTGATATTATTCCAAAATGTTAAGTTCTTAGGATAGAGTCACACTAATGTTTTGATATTATTTAATTAAAAAATGAAGAGAACGAGAATTGAACTTTAGACCACTATCATATCAAATAACTGATTATCTAAAAAACTTAAGTTGTTAGGATAGACCATATCAATAATTTTATATTATTTCTAACAATAATCTTTTATAACCCTCCTAACAATATTTTTTTATTAATTATTTTGATAAGAAATAATATAAAATATTTTTAACCCTCCTATTTTGACAGATTTATAATTTCAACCCTCCTATTTTAAATTTTTTAGGATTTTTTTTCACCCCCATCACATTTATTTATTTATTTATTTATTTTAGATTCTTATATATATAAATTGTTTACGACCAGTTCCTCGGATAATTTATATTTCCCTTAAGTTGACCATGTATGTTTGATCATGTGACAACTTCACACTCCATTTTTCATTGACCAAATCATCCCCTTCACTTTCATTTCAGAAGTATGTCAGAGTGTATTAACACATTTTTAAACAAAAAATCGTTTTAGCTTTCTATTTCTATGTGTCTTATGACATGAGTGATCATCTATGAACCTTACATAAACAAAAATAAGCTAAATGTGTTTGAAGGTGAAAAAATCTTGAAAAATCTAAAATAAGAGGTTTTAAATTTCAAATTTTAAAATAGGATAATTAAAATTCGGAATCTATCAAAATATAGAAGGGTTAAAACTATATTTAAATCTAATATCTTTAATAAAAAAAAGAGTAACAAACATCTTTAAACATTTTATGAATATTTAGGGTTGGGAATAAACAAATAGACTGCAAGACTCTACGACATAGATTATTCCTATGAAGCAATAGTCCTCATTACTTTCCCCTTAGAGTATGAATATCGGTGGATGGTACTATTTGAAGTTTTATGAGTGGTATAACTTGGTTCCGTAGCCAACTTCAGCTACGTATCCAATTCTTACATTTGACTAACATTGTTTTTGTTCTTCATTCTTTGTTCACATAAAAAAATTACTTTGGAATAAATTGTGGGGTCAGCAGGACCCAATTTAAAGTTTTTGATGGGTGTTATGGATATTTAAAAAATATAGTTGAGTGGTTTGAATGATTGAGATGTATAAAATAATATGATATATTAGGTGAAACCCATTTATACCATCTACATGGATGGTATGGATGTAGATGCTCTTACTATTATCATTATTATCATTATTAAATAAAGATCGAATGAAATAATAAAATGTCTCTTATATAGTCCCTATTTCTTATCCCTTAAAATATAAAAAATATATATCCTTTGGAAAGGAAGGGACGTACTTGGTAGAAATGTTGAACCAAAGCCACCCTCAAGGGCCACACATTATAAGGCATTTATAGAGGGAATATTAGTGCTCTTTTTTTTAATTTATTGCCAATGTGGACACTATTGGATTAGAAAATTGATGTAATTGTGAAAATGACAACAATTAAATTTATTTTTTTGACTTAAAAATAACTAAAATTGTTTTGTTTCTCATTCGTTTATGTCATCCAATTGTGAAAGTGAAAAAATAAAACTGTAAAGTGGATAGGTAAACTAAAATTCACTGGAAGATCTTACATTATTAAACTTTGTGGCCTCTATGTATTGTACTAGTATTTATAACCGTGCTAATGCCTGGAAGAAAATGTTTTTTTTTTTTAAATTATTATTTAAACATAATTTGTAGATGAGTTTGTGAATATAAAAAGAGTGGTATTAAAATGATTTATAAATTTTTTACTGACGGTAGTCTTAAAGTCACTCACATGCACATAGAAAGGAGACTACTCTCCATCCTCGTCCATCCCTAAATTGATTAGAATCTCTTTATGTTCTCCCATTTATCAGAACATATATTTTAATAGCATAAATTTTATCGAGAGATATTGTCCGATTGTGTAAATCTTATTTGAATATATCTCTCGACAGTGTTTCTCAAAAAAAGATTTTGCCATCATTAAACATTAAAATATATACGAACAATTTATATATATGATTTAAGAGAAAAATATCATGTATATATCAAAATCTTGATGTTTCTCCCCCATTTCTTCATTTTCTTATGTTGTAGGATTTTTTACTTTTCTTTGAGTGCTTTTTTTTGAACATAGGTTATACTATCTATAATATTTGTCTCTACTATGTTTTCTAAACTCTCACAAACTCACTCTTAGATCTTCATACTAATGTATATATATGTAAAATGTCCTTTTAAGATAGTCAAATAAATTCTTCAAAAAGTGATATATATGTAATATTTGTCTCTAATATTTTTCATTATTCTTAGTCTTGTACCAAATTCTACAATTAAAAACCTAATAAATGTCACTTTGTTTTATGTTTTCTCTACCTTTAGGCTCTAGCATTAAGAGTGGTGCCAGAATAGATTATATAACATGCACCAAAATTTGCAGGGTGCATATTCTACTCAATTTAAATAAATAAAAAGAAAAAAAAAAAAAAAAAAGAAGAAAACACGACATATTTATTAGTTTTGGGGCTAGGGATGAAGCGCACCCACTGGTGTGGTTTGATTATTAGGTCTGCTATGTTTTTTCCTTGTTACTTGGAAGATTCTTAACTTCTTAGTATTTTTTTTCTAGTCCATGTTAGTTAAAAACAATAAACTTGTATGTAATAGTAATATATATCATATTAGTAAAAGCTAATCTCCCTACTATTTCTATTGTCATATATTTAAATCTTTAAGCTAACCGACAATTCAACTAGCCAAAATGCAGAATTTTGTAGACCAAAATGACGAAATATTAGACTAATTAAGATCATTCTTCCACCCAAAATACTCATCACAAAATAAAACATGAAGTATAAGGGCATATTTGAATCACTTCTCAAAAATAGTTTTTTAGTTTTTAAAAATTAAAAACTAAAAAACTAGATTGATAATCTAATTTTACAAAATTGTTTTCTATATATCAGTTTTTAAAACTAAAAAAAGTAAAACTGATTTAAAGAGTTTTGCTTTTCTCTTCTTTAAAATAGATTTTTAAAACACATATATAAAATACATTTTAAAAACTATACCAAAATTGTTTCAAACATACCCTAAGTGATTGAATATTCCAACTCAAGCAACATTCATATAGAAGATTTTCAAAAATAGATGAAAACTAAGAAACATAAAGTTTTTAGAAATTTTACTTCAAATTTAACTTAAAATTGACAAAACTGAACAATGAATTTAACCAAAAATTGGTTTTGAAACTCAAGCAGAAATTAGAGAGGTAGAAAGGGCAAACAAAGGATTGTTGTGGTGCAAGTTTCACAATATCTAGTGCTTAAACTCAACTTTGAAATCAAACCAAAAAACATAAAATAAAAAAAGAAATAGATAAATTGAAGAGATTAAAAATTAAAAATCTAAAGATTTTGAAGAAATAGAAGAATGAAAGGCAAACAATAGTTTATGTGTGATGAACTTAATCCACAAACATCATTTTATAGTACTGACTACTGAGATAATGATTAAAATAATAACCACAAGCTTGAGATAAGGGGGAAATTCAAAATGCAAATAATGGATGATGTGGATTCAGTTCAAGTAAATCCAATTTTGGGGGAAAAATTGATAAGAATAAAATTTTGGGGATTATAGAAAGATTCAACTTTTAGAGAGACATGAGAAAGAAAAGCCATGGAAAAGGCTGCAACATTGACAATGTCTTGATCCAATGGGCCATAAAAATTTGATCTATTGGTTAATAGTGTTTGTGAGTTGAGGGAGTTATAATAGAAAAACAAAAAATATTAGAAATTTAGCGGTGTATTGCAGTATTGGCTTTAATAAAGAAGGTTTTAATAATAAAATATTAGTATGTTTAAGCTCTTGATGATTCAATTAGATGATATGTCTTCAATAATACCTTAAAGAATTTAAAGGTGTATAAAGTAAGGGGATAAGGGGATGTAAATATAATATTATTATAATTTAGAAGAAATAACGACAAAATCACCCTCACTTTTTTATTTTAAAGGAGGAAAATTCATGCTCATTGATTTACTCAGAGCCGATTTAAAGATGTAAAATAAATGATAGTGTTTAACCTGTAAATCATGTATTTTGTGACTGCAACTGCTTGTGTCTGCTTTGCGGTGGCGTCGGGCGGAGCAACGATGACTCCATTTTCAATTAGAGGCCAAAATTCTTTGAATTTGAGAAGATTTTCCATTGTCATCGACCAATGGCAGTAGAAACCATTGAATTTGGGAATGTGAAGGTGATGATTAGAGTCAGACATGTTGCCGGAGAAGACTATCGGAAAAAAGAAACTATGGGAACGAAAGAAAGAGGGAAAGAAAACGGTTATAACGGATTTTTGAAAACTACAGTCTTACGAATGGGTCACGTTTAGATCTTGGGACTCCACTGATACCACATGTTAGTGTGAATGTGTAGAGTGTGCTAATTGCACATCTCCTTTGCTTATTTATACTACAAGAGCTATTACCAAAAAGGTGGGCTTGACATTCCAAGACCTGGTAATCACAATACAAAGGGAAAAGACCCAATATCTAACATATTTATCATTGACCTTTTTGTACTTGTGTACTTATACATTGTGCTAATTTAGTACTACCCAATTTTGGTGACTATGGTCAAAATGATAATTAAACACTTTGACAACCAAAGTGTTTTTTTTTTGACGGATTAAACACTTTGACAACCAAAGTTTGAAATATAATCATGGGATTAAAAACATATTCGCAATGTCAAAGCAACATCATAGGTGTGCTTATAAAATTTGGATTCATTGAAGTCAGGTTTTTACACATTCATAGATTTAGAATTATTAATATCGTTTGATTTTGATTTGACGATGTAGAAAAAAAGTAGTCTTTAATTTTATTTTAAATTAAAAAAGTAATTGATTTTTCTTCATATACAATTTCTGGGATCATGTTCATCTTGTTAACAATACAACAAAAAGGAAATAATAAAGATGGCTAAGGTTTCATATAATGCCAATATAAAAAATTACAAAAATATATATATAAACTATAAATGACTATATATAAATTTAATGAGCCAAATAGTTTAGACCTAATTAATAATTTATTAACTAACACTTCCTCTCAAACTCATGATGTAACAACAATTGCATCAAGAGTTTGTCAAACGAAAAATTCAACCTTATCTCTCCAACTGAAGCTTACTAAACTTTAAGATTGTTACAAATTCAACCTTTAAAATAAACTAAAATAAATAATAGCAAAAACCGAAGTGAGAAACTAAGTTCATCAGATTCAGTTTTAGATTTTATATTGCGAGTATTCTCTCATCAGATTCAGATTTTCACATTGTGAGTACTCTCGCCGGTTTCAAATTTCAGATTGTGAGTATTCCCTCACCAGATTCAGATTGTGAATATTCTCTCGCCGAATTCAAATTTTCTGATTGTAAACATTCTCTCACCAAATTTAAATTTTCATATTCAAATTGTGAGGATTCACTCACAATACATTGTGAGCACTTCACCAAACAAACCAATTCAAACCCAAATAAGACAAAAATCAAATCAAATTAAAACCAAACCAAATTCAAACTGATCGAAACTAAATTGTATCAATTCATTTGAGACATATGACTAATGGACTCAATTGTTGATTTACGATTTATCAAGACGCAACTTCTTAAAATATGAACTCAAATATTGATCAACAATTTACTAAAATATGATTTGCAACAGATGCAAATTGTATGGAACGTGACCCACACATACCAACAATAACAGAGATGCATGCTTTTCAAATCTCCACAAACAAACAAATTTCACCTTCAGCAAACAATGCCATGAAAAAGGCTAAGTACAAATCTAACAAAACACACACGGAAGCCCCTAACAAGTAGATTATATCAAAGCAACAAAATAAAAAAGAAACAAAGTACAAATTTTGGGAATTCAATGGCGGAAGCCCCTAACAATGCCATTGAAAAGGCTAAGTACAAATTTTGGGAATTCAATGGCGAAGCAAAGTAGTTCAAGGCTGATTGAATCATGCTCACAATACCTTAACAATATTGATACACAACAAAAAGAGAATAATAAATTACGACTAGGGTTTCATATAATATCAATAACTTGTGACAATACATAAAATTACAAATATATATATATATAAAAAAACTTAATAGACTATAAATGTTATGGACAATATTTTAGACTCAATAACTCGTTGTTTAACTCTAACCCATCCATTTTCCATATATATGATCAATATTAAAATTTTGTCACACATCAAATTTTTCTTAACTTTATTTGTTGTTTTGTCATTGTCTTCTTCTTTTTCTTTTTCTAGCAGTTGGTAAGGAAGCAACAAGTGGTGTCACATAAAATCATGCGTGTGCACCCCACTATGAGAATCCACATTTTTTGTTTCTCATCATGCATGAATTCATGAAATATATAGCTAGCTAGGTATTTAAATCTTCAACTATCAATCAATTCATTGATTATTATGTTAACATCATCAACCAAAAATAGCCAAGCTAGCATCATCATATGAATCTACTCCCTCCGTCCCTCAATATAAAACTCTGTTTGACCACTGCACGTACGCGAATCTATAATTTTGATCACAAATATATTTAATTATCTAGTAGTAAAAATTATAAAATTTAATATTTTGAAAATACTCATCAAAACAAATCAAACAAGATCTTGTATACTAATATTTACATCTATGTATTATTAAAAAAATACGGTCAAAACATAATAACTGAATAGTGCAATTTTGTCAAACAGAGTCTTAAAAAAGGGACAGAGGGAGTATTTATTTTGTTAACTCAAAATTTCTAAATCTATTTAATTACTTGGTTACAGATAACCATGTGTATCTTGCACGATACATGCAACATACCATGTATAAATAAAATAGAAAGGGATTTATGGTTTCGTGATATAAGGGTCAATTGGAGGGAAATTTTAGTTGACTTAAAGTTTTGCATGACTGTCTAACTTTTATAATAATACATGCAACATTGCCATATGTAGATAAAATAAAAGAGATTTATGGTTTCATGACATAAGCATAAGGGTCAATTGGGAGAAAATTTTAGTTGTTAGAGTTTTGCATGACTGTCTAACTTTTATAACAATAATAAAGATAAATGTTTTAGACTTAAATATACGTTCTATTTTTTTTACTTGTCATTTTGAAAAAAATTATTTCAAATTATTTGTCGTTTTAATAATTTAGGTTATATTTTATCTATTATTTTTGCATGACTATTTTTTTTACTAAACTTCTTCATATAAAGTTTTTATTATTTTTGTTTTGTTCATATTTTTTGGAAAGAGAAAATGTGTGCAAAAAATATAAATTTATTGGTGGATTAAAATTAAGGTATAATATATTTCAAAAAAAATTAAGGTATAATAAAAAAATAAAGTTCAAAAATACAATTTCTTAATTTGGTATTAATACTAATATTGTTCACTATCAATCATATATATTAGGCCTTTCCATACCAAAAAAATATATATATTAGGCCTTTATTATGATTTCTATTTTTTATACTAATACTTTAATTAAATATTAATACTATTATTGTTTTGACCAAAAATAAAACTATTTTTAATTAAAAAAATTGCTTTATATATATACATAAAGTATGTAATTTTTTGCCCTCTTTTTTGTACCAAACAAAGTATGGATTATTTTGAATTAACTGTATTTATTTTTTGGATTAAATTTAATATATTTACATGTATGGATTTTAATTTTAATTAATTCTAATTTTTATACTTACATTTTTATTAAATATTTTTTTTTGGTATGGCATTTTTATTAAATATTAATACTAATATTGTTTAATTCTTTTGACCAAAAAATTGAATTCTATTCTTTTTTTACCAAACACCACATGTATTCTTTTTTTACCTTACCAAAATTGAATTCTGATCACTTGTATTCTTTTTGTACCTAACCCTATATATATAAACACACACACATATATTAGAGATAGAGAGAGAGTATCATTTTAAGTTTATTAAGAATTTGCAAATTTATAATGAAAATTTCAGTGAAAATGATATCTATGCTAGTGATATTGGTTCTAGCAATTGGGAGCTCGTTGGTTGGAATCACACAAAGTGCTCGTGATGGTGCTGTTGAAAATTTTCAAAGTTATCCACCATCATATCTTAGTCATGCTGAATATACACCACAACATTGGTGTTGCAAAATATCTTGGAAATGGATTTGTTGTAATAGTACTAAAATTTGATCACTTGTATTTCTCCTTGTTCATCGACCGCTTTATATATATCACAAAACTATGAATAAAAAACAAGGAGATTGACCATTAAATACTATTTTATTTATTGTTATGCCTTTTTTGTATCAATTATTATATATTATGCCTATTTATCATCATAATTTTGTCTTCTTTCTTGACCTCTATTAGTTCGATGTAGGCTTGGTGCATGGTGGTGCGAAGAGGCCTCTCTTCCGCACCACCCTTTCACCCGTTTGGGGTTGTTATATATTACCCCTATTATGTCGATGACCTTTCGTTCTCTAACTTCGTTTTTCCGTCTTCTTCTATGGTGTGCCACTGTTGTTCGTTCGGGCGACATTGAGTGTTGTTGGTTATAGTTTTTTGGGCAGTGGTTGGTGGATTGGTACATGGTGGGTGTGGTGGTTTCTGTTCGTCTTCACTACTGTGTTGGTCTTGATCTCCGATTGTTTTAGATATGTTGAGATATGCAGTTTTCTTAACTGTTGGTTTGTCGTTGTCGTGCTAATGGATTAGGGCTTTTTTAGAAATATGGTTCTCGATTCGTGGGTTTTTCATCCGAAACTTTGCTTTATTTGGGCCTCGCTGCCATCAATGTTTTCAAATCTAGTTTAGTCCTTGTTGATTGAACTCTGACTGTTTCGCCAAAAATGGTTGTGAATTTGTTGTTTTCTTTTACAACAATTTGTTGGTATGTGGGTCGTTATTGTGTTAGCCATTAGTCCATTTGCTGCTTTAAAAATCAGGTCTAATATTCATCTTCCTACACACATTTTCTTGCAATTCGTTTTTGTGCCCGTTTATGGGTTCGCTGGATTATGCTCGTGTTGTCTAATGATATGCTTCAAATTGTAATTTTGTGGTTCTGTAATTTAAGGATGTTTTGTTTTGCCTCTTTGGGTTGTTTGTTTTTTTGCTTACTGGGTTTTGGTTGTATGTTCACCTAGTTATTGTAATTTTTATTTTTTTTTTATTTTTTTTTATTTTAATCTATTTAGAGTGTGACAATTCCTTCTGCACGGCATTTGTTTAAAAAAAAAAGTTGTTACCTTATTTGAACAATTTTTTTTGCTTTTTACCATCAATATTCTGCTTAATTAATGCATCGATTAATCTGGTTCGAAATTAAATCTAGCATTAATGCATCGATTAATCTGGTTCAAAATTAACTCTAGCTAGCATCAAATTGATCCTCCTATATTTGAACAATTGTTTTATTCAGACGAATTCAAAATTATTTTGATGAATATTGGCATGCTAGCTGGTAGTTACCAACAAAAATTTTGTCCTATTTCCAAAAAATAACATGAAGCGCAATAAAGTTACTATTTTTGAAAATTTATCCGCCTCATAAAAATAAATTCCTCATGATTGAATATATGAATATGAATTGCTCAGGTACAAATTTAATAATGAGAGGGTGACAAAAGAAAATCTTAAGGTATTAGAGGGGCAGTATGGTGATGAGGAAGAGGTAAATGTTTATGCGCTGGTGTATATACGTGATACTGATAAGAAAAAAGATTATGTGCAATGTGGGTGAAAAACATATTGCTGAGCATTTAAGGGTAAGTAGATTTTCTTATATGATTTAAAGATGCTGGAACAATACTATTATGTTTTTGATTATTTGTCGTTATATGATTTATAGTGTCTCATTTAAAAACAAAACATCTTAATATTATTTTCTATCACGTCAAAGTTCGATACATTGTACTATTAAGTAATTGACCGATTGCCTTATTTTCTATCATGTCAGAAGTCTAATACACTGTGCTATGAAGAATTACATGAGACGATTTCCCTGCACCATGCTACCAAAGATATAATGAGTAACAAAAAAAGGGGATAGTGGTCGATTATGTTATTTGAAATTGGAGATATGTGGGCAAAGTATATTGACAAAAAGATTAATGGTACTAAAAAGTTGCACAAGCGCATAAATATATAATAAAATATAATGTGATTGAATTTATTTTTTTCCATTGATACAAAGTGCACGTATATATATAGTGCAATATACATACTATGAATGGAAGCTAATAATTGTAAATAATTACAAATAATGTGCAAGAGATATTCTAGTATCAGTGTATGGAAAGAATGACATGAGGCAATGAGTGTGGGATATGCTAGTGATCAAATGTCAACGCATCATGTTTAATAGTTTCCAAATATGTTGCTGCTGATATTATGATGCAGATATTGCCTCTTTACACCCCCGCAAGATGGAGGAAGTCTCAACGACGCCAATCTTGGTGGTAAGAAACTGATGTCGGTTCCGTGAAAGTGGCTTCGTAAGCAAGTCAGCTAGTTCATGACTAGAAGGAACATGAGAAACCTCAAGTTCTTTCTTGGCAACAAGATCTCGAACAAAATGATAGTCAATGGCTAGGTGCTTCATTCTGGTGTGAAATACGGGATTGGAACATAAATAATTGGCTCCAATGTTATCTGTGAAAATGGTAGGCGGTTGAGATAGTTGAATTCCAAGCTCAGATAGTAGTTGTTGTAACCATAATAGTTCTGTAGTGGTTGAACCAATGGTTCGATATTCGGCTTCAGTGGAGGAACGAGCAACTGTGGGTTGCTTCTTGCAAGACCATGAGATTGCATTTGGACCAAGATAGACAATATAAGCCCCTGTGGATTTCCTATCAACTGTGTCCCCACCCCAATCAGCATCGCAGAAAGCACTAAGATGAAGGGTGGTTGTTCGAACTAAATGTGAACCATGTGAAATAGTGTGCTTCAGATAGCGCATAACACGCTTTAATGCTTGCATATCATTAGAAGTGGGAGCTTGCATGTGTTGTGAGAGCTTGTTGACTGCAAATGCTACATCTGGGCGAGTGATGGATAAATAGTGAAGGGAGACGATAATGCTACGATATAAAGATGCATCACAACTCAAAGTAGCAGAATCTAATGTAGTAGGATTTGAGGTGGCCATAGGGGTGCACACAGGTTTGGCATCAAGCATGTTTCCTTTTTGTAATATATCTCGGATGTAATGTTGTTGAGAGAGAAATATGCCTTTTGAAGTCGGAAGAAGCTCAACACCGAGAAAATGACTTGGACTGCTCATATCTTTGAGGGAAAACTTAGCGGATAATGCTGTTTTGAAGGTGTGTAGAAATGTGGAGGAGTTACCCGTGAGAAGTAGATCATCAACATAAAAAAGGAAATAGGCTACAATATTATCTTTCTTGTAAATGAACAGAGATGGATCAGACTTGGACTTGGTAAAACCATAGTTATCCACAAATGAGTGTAAAGCATTATACCATGCTCGTGGAGCTTGCTTGAGACCGTAGAGAGACTTGTGAAGCTTGCAAACATAGTTTGGGTATGTTTGATGTACAAAGCCGCGCGGTTGAGACATATAAACTTCTTCATTGAGAATGCCGTTGAGAAATGCATTATTGACATCCATTTGCATGAGAGACCAACCCTTAGAGAGAGCAATGCATAAGACCATTTTGATTGTCTGAGGCTTTATGACAGGGCTGAAGGTGTCCTTGTAATCAATACCCTTAGCAACTAGTCGTGCTTTGTAGCGTGAAATGGATCCATCCGGATTTCTCTTTACACGAAACACCCATTTGTTGCCAATAATATTGAAGTGTGGTTGAGGAGGAACTAGAGACCATGTACCATTTTTCATGAGGGCGGTAAATTCATCAGACATAGCTTTCTTCCATTCTGTGTGTTGTAAAGCCTGTGTGACACATGTTGGTTCTGTAGTTGGTGGCAAAGGGTACTTGGTGACTGAAAAAAGTTTCTTTGGTTTAAAAATACCAGCTTTTCCACGAGTAGTCATGGAATGTTTCGGGGCGAGGGGTGCTGGGAGAGACGCCTCTGCAGCAGATTAAGAAGTAGACAATGTAAGCTCAAGCGGTCTGTGGGTTGATTGGTTAGAAGGTTCTGTTTCCGGAGGAGCTGGAGGTGGTAAAGGTGAATTAAGTATAGGTGGTTGTAGTTCCGGAGAGACTGAATTGGTTGAAGGTAAGTCGGTTAATGGCGTTGGAGCGGGTGGTTGTGTAGTTGGATTAGGAATAAAGGAAGTTAATGGGAGGGTTGTGGTGTTCATTGGTACTGCTGAAGAGATGTTTTGAACTTGAGTTTCTTGACAAAAAGGAAAGATGTTTTCCACGAATTGAACATGTCTTGACACATAGGTTTTGTTATTTTTGAAGTTGTAGCATATATATGCACTTTGGGTCAAGCTATAGCCAAGGAAGATACATGGTTCAGATCGAGGCTCAAGTTTATTGTGAGTATAAGGTTTAAGCCAGGGAAAGCATAAGCAACCAAAGGTTTTAAGCTTAGTATAATTTGGTGGCTGTTTGAATAAGACATGATATGGAGTGCTCATATTGAGAACAGGTGTGGGCAAGCGATTTATTAGATATGCAGCAGTGAGAAATGCATGAGGCCAAAAATGTGAAGGTAGGGAGGCTTGATTGATGAGACATCGGGCTGTTTCGGTAAGATGGCGATGTTTTCGTTCCGACAAACCATTGTGCTCAGGGGTATGGGGAGGAGTGGTTAAGTGAGATATGCCTTGACTTTGGAGGTAGGTTCGAAGTTTGATGAACTCTCCGCCATTGTCAGAATACAAAGTTTTAATTTTGGTGTTAAATTGTTTTTCAACAAGTTTCTTAAAGATAGGAAATAGTAATGCAACGTCAGATTTTAGTTTCATTGGATAGAGCCACACATATTTGGAAAAATGATCCACAAAAATGACATAATAACGAAAACCATCAATTGAATAAACAGGAGCAGGGCCCCGAACATCAGAGTACACAATTTCTAATGGATAGCTACTAGTAATTGATGACTTAGAAAATGGAAGCTTGTGACTCTTATTAGAAAGACAATCATTACATTTATTTGATGACTCAATAAAGGAAATATTGCTGGTTTTAAGTGCATGTAGAAGAGTTGTTGAGGATGGGTGACCAAGTTGTTGATGCCATAGTGGTAGGGTGGGTGTAGTTTTAGTATGGTTGATTTGAGGTTGTGGGAGAATGAGCTTGTACACATTGTCTTCATTCAATCCGCGCAGAAGTGTCTCCCTCGTGTGCAAGTCCTTCACCTCGAAATGCCAAAGAAAAAATTCAATTGAAACATTGTTAGTTTGGCATAATTGAGAAACAGAAATGAGATTTTGTGTAACATTGGGAACAAAGAGGACATTTGATAGATGTAAAGGTGAAGAGGATGTAGATATGGAAGTGGAACCAACATGTGAAATAGGAAGAGAATTACCATTTGCTACTTGAAGATTGTCAGTGCCATGATACGCATCGTTGATGGAAAGATTATGCAGATCATTAGTGACATGGTGTGATGCGCCTGAATCGAAGAGCCATGATGGTGGAGGTGGATATGAGCGGCTTGCAGCTTGAGCAACATGAGCAGTAGGTTTTTGTGGCTTTTTTGGGTAGCCGCGAATTTGGTAGCAGTCGCGGGCTGAGTGACCCGGTTTCTCACAAAATTGACATACGACACCAGACTTCTTGGTGTTGGTAGCACGTTGGTTTGGAGGAAAACCACGGCGCGCAGAGTTCTGTCCCTGGTTGCGGCGTTGAGCATGATTTGCGATAATGGGAAGCGAGGCAGCAGCATTTTCTTCTCGCTGTAAAAATAACTCGAAGTCAATTAACTTTTCATACAACTCATGAAAGAGTATAGGAGAGTCACGAGTTCGGATAGAGGCCGTAAATTCTCTGAATGATGGTCCTAGACCATTGAGAGCATAAATGACCATATCAAGGTCATCAAGAGGGTGTCCAATGAGAGACAGTTCATCGCCGATGGACTTGATGGATTGAAGATAAGCGGAGACCGATGAAGTACCTTTGCTGATGGAACTAAGTCGTTCTTTAAGCGACATAATTCGAGAACGAGATCTGTTGCTAAAAGCTCTTTGTAGTGACAGTAGTGCCTCACGAGAAGTATTGGCAGAAGCCATAACGGCACGAGCTTCAGGATCGCATGATCCAAGAAAAGCTATGTAGAGAAGTTTGTCCTGTCGAATCCAAAGAGAATGAGCAGGATTAGCGGTATCTTTTCCAGCAGAGCTAATTGTTGCCGGAGGACATGGAGTGTCTCCTGTGACATAGCCAACAAGATCACGAGCCACAAGAAGAGAGTCGATTTGCTTGTACCAAGTAGGATAATTGCTGGAGTTAAGCTTGATAGGAAGTTGAGTGACTGTGTTGAACTCTACAAGTTCTTTTTGTGATGATAAGGATTTGGAAGATGTGAGTGGTATTTCTTCAGCCATTTGGATCGGTGGAATTGCTGTTAAGCTCTAAAAGTGACAGGTTGATACCATATAATAAAATATAATGTGATTGAATTTATTTTTTTCCATTGATACAAAGTGCACGTATATATATAGTGCAATATACATACTATGAATGGAAGCTAATAATTGTAAATAATTACAAATAATGTGCAAGAGATATTCTAGTATCAGTGTATGGAAAGAATGACATGAGGCAATGAGTGTGGGATATGCTAGTGATCAAATGTCAACGCATCATGTTTAATAGTTTCCAAATATGTTGCTGCTGATATTATGATGCAGATATTGCCTCTTTAAAATATAGCTCCAACACCATGTTGAGCGAATTCAAAAAATTAAGTCCATTGGTTTCTCGCCTCATCGACTTCACACGTGAAGAAACAAGTTCTAAACTACAGACTAAGGTAAAAATCTTTTATAATTACCCGATTCTGAAAACTTTACTTGAATTAATACCTACATTATCTCACTCATTTGACAGGCTATAAAGGTACTGAGATGTATGGCAAACATGAAATGTACACATACACAAGAACTAATAAAGTTCAATTTAATCCAAAGATGTAATGAGCTTTTAAGGAATCAAAACACTCATAAAAATGTGTTTGTGGAACTCTACCATGCAATTTCATGTTTGGAATTGGGAACAAAGAAACAACTAGAGGTAAAAAGTTGATTGAACTCTAATTTCTTAATATTTTCAAATTACAATTTTAAACATTTTTTTTTTCAACAGATTGTCATACAACACAGATTGTTTGAATTTATTGTTTGCCGATATGAAGAATCCAATGAGAAAGCAATTAGAAATGCAACAATAATTGTCATTTCCACTACAATTTGTCTCTCAAACACCACACAATTGAAGACTTTAGTGGCTCAAGGAGTTCTAAAATTCCTTTGCGAGTTAATCCAACATCGAATAATGGATGACAAAATCATAAACAGTGAGATGATAAAGCAAAGAATAGTAGATGACAAAATCTTAAAAAGCTTTCTAAAGTTACAAAGCACAGATCGTGATTACAATATTCAAATTTTAAAGTTGATTGGAAGAAAAGTCTTTGGAGAAATTCTGGGCATACACAGACATAAATGTGAAATTATTCTTCAAAACTTTTACCCTCCACTATATCATACAGATCCTAGAAGGAAAGCAATGATAATTGCTCAGCTTAGTAGTGACCTACCCTGTATTAAAGGTGACATTGATGTTTGGAAAGATGCACTTGCATACTATCTGGGTTGTGTGGATATAAAAACTATTATAAATTTCTTCAAAGCAAAAAATAAAGAAAATATTAAGGGAATTTATTGTTGATGGATCACCCGGAGATAGACTATCTATTTACATTACTGGTCACTCAATTGATTTACTCAGTGAAGTAGCTTTTGAAACAATAAAAGAACACGAACATCAAAAATGTGTAGCAGTTTCAGGTACTTATTATTTAACCAATGTTTTAAAATTTATGTTTTATTTTTTAAATTCTATAGACACATCTAACAGTGATTTTTGTAGTTACTTCTATGGTACTTTATAAATTTGATTGTACCGGTACAATTAGATTCTTAAATTGATAGATAATTTTTTGACGAAAAATGAATAATTTTTTTGAAATAAATAAATTTCCAATCATTTAGAATATTATAATAACACGGTATTATCCATCAAAATAGTCCAAAAAAATAAAATATGATTTTTTTTTTATTAATTATTACGCATAATAATAAATACTGAATTTTTGAAGTATAAATTATAAAAATTAGAGTAATGCTTTTTTTTTTTTTGAGAAAAATTAGAGTAATGCTTATAAATAATGAAATTGTGTTTTCTTATGAATTTATTTTGGTATGAAAGCTAAAAAAGAAAAAAAATTAAAAAGAAAAACTAATCACGAGGAAAGAAGATTCTAATTGCGTCATTCCTACGAAAATCACAAAGTTATTTTATTTGAAATATAATATAATAATCGACAAATAACTATTTAATTCATAAAAATAATTTTTAATTTAATAGTTTAAACATTAAGTGTACCGGTACAATCAAATTTTCAATTGTCACAATAGCTAGCTAACAATAACAAATAGAGAGAAAAAAAAAATGAAAACTTTGAATTAAGAGCAAGATTAATTTAAAGCTGATATCTATGGTGTCTGAAGATTGGAAGCGTAAATAAGAATATTAACATGAAAAAGTTATGAAAAAGTTATGCATTAATTCTGTGAAGAATTAATTCTTAAGATGGAGTCACACTAATTCTTTGAAGAATTAATGCATGTTAAAATTAGTTGCAACAACATTTTTAGGATGGAGTCACACTAATTCTTTTGATAGGATGGAGTCACACTAATATTTTGATATTATTCCAAAAGTTTAAGTTGTTATGAAAGACCATATCAATAATTTTATATTATTTCTAACAATATTCTTTTATAATCCTCCTAACAATATTTTTTTATTAATTATTTTGATAAGAAATAATATAAAATATTTCTAACCCTCCTATTTTGACAGATTTGTAATTTCAACCCTCCTATTTTAAATTTTTTATGATTTGTTTTCACCCCCCATCACATTTATTTATTTATTTATTTTAGATTCTTATATATATAAATTGTTTACGACCAGTTCCTCGGATAATTTATATTGTCCTTAAGTTGACCATGTATGTTTGATCATGTGACAACTTCACACTCCATTTTCATTGACCAAAGCAATCATTCCCTTCACTTTCATTTAAGAAGTATATCAGAGTGTATTCACACATTTTTAAACAAAAAATTGTTTTAGCTTTCTATTTCTATGTGTCTTATGACATGAGTGATCATCTATGAACCTTACATAAACAAAAATAAGCTAAATGTGTTTGAAGGTGAAAAAATCTTGAAAAATCTAAAATAAGAGGTTTTAAATTTCAAATTTTAAAATAGGATAATTAGAATTCGGAATCTATCAAAATATAGAAGGGTTAAAACTGTATTTAAATCTAATATCTTTAATAAAAAAAAGAGTAACAAACATCTTTAAACATTGTATGAATATTTAGGGTTGGGAATAAACAAATAGACTGCAAGACTCTACGACATAGATTATTCCTATGAAGTAATAGTCCCTATTACTTACCCCTTAGAGTATGAATATCGGTGGATGGTATATTAGATTTGAAACCCTTTGTCAATAAAACTACCACTATTTGAAGATTTATGAGTGGTATTACTTGGCTCCGTGGCCAATTTCAGCTACGTATCCAATTCTTACATTTGACTGACATTGTTTTTGTTCTTTATTCTTTGTTCACATAAAAAATTACTTTGGGATAAATTGTGGGGTCAGTGAGACCCAATTTAAAGTTTTTGATGGGTGTTATGGATATTTAGAAAATATAGTTGAATGGTTTAAACGATTGAGATGTATAAAATAATATGATATATTAAGTGGGACCCATTTATACCACCTACATGGATGATATGGATGTGGATATTCTTACTATTATCATTATTATCATTATCAAATAAAGATCGAATAAAATAATAAAATGTCTCTTAAATAGTCCCTATTACTTGTCCCTTAAGATATAAAAAATATATCCTTTGGAAAGGAAGGGACGTACTTGGTAGAAATGTTGAACCAAAGCCACTCTCAAGGGCCACACATTATAAGGCATTTCTAGAGGGAATATTAGTGCTCTTTTTTTTTTAATTTATTGCCAATGTGGACACTATTGGATTAGAAAATTGATGTAATTGTGAAAATGACAACAATTAAATTTATTTTTTTGACTTAAAAACAATTAAAATTGTTTTGTTTCTCATTCGTTTATGTCATATCCAATTGTAAAAGTGAAAAAATAAAATTGTAATGTGGACAGGTAAACTAAAATCCACCGGAAGATCTTACATTAAACTTTGTGGCCTCTATGTATTGTACTAGCATTTATAACCGTGCTAATGCCAGGAAGAAAATGTTTTTTTTTTAAATTATTATATAAACATAATTTGTAGATGAGTTTGTTAATATAAAAAGAGTGCTATTAAAATGATTTATAAATTTTTTAATGATGGTGGTCTTAAAGTCACTCACATGCACATAGAACCTTATAAAATTATAGCAAGGTGATTTTTTTTTTTTTTACAGTTATAGCAAGGTGATTTAAAACCAGCAATTGAAAGGAGACTACTCTCCATCCTCGTCCCTCCTTAAATTGATTAGAATCTCTTTATGTTCTCCCATTTATCAGAACATATATTTTAATAGCATAAATTTTATCGAGAGATATTGTCAGATTGTGTAAATCTTATTTGAATATATCTCTCGACAGTGTTTCCCGAAAAAAGATTTTGCCATCATTAAACATTAAAATATATACGAACAATTTATATATATGATTTAAGAGAAAAATATCATGTATATATCAAAGTCTTGATGTTTCTCCCCCATTTCTTCATTTTCTTATGTTGTAGGATTTTTTACTTTTCTTTGAGTGTTTGCATTTTGAACATAGGTTATACTATCTATAATATTTGTCTCTACTATGTTTTCTAAACTCTCACAAACTCACTCTTAGATCATCATACTAATGTATATATGTAAAATGTCCTTTTAAGATAGTCAAATAAATTCTTCAAAAAGTGATATATATGTAATATTTGTCTCTAATATTTTTCATTATTCTTAGTCTTGTACCAAATTCTACAATTAAAAACCTAATAAATGTCACTTTGTTTTATGTTTTCTCTACCTTTAGGCTCTAGCATTAAGAGTGGTGCCAGAATAGATTATATAACATGCACCAAAATTTGCAGGGTGCATATTCTACTCAATTTAAATAAAAAAAAAGAAAAAAAAAAAAAAAGAAGAAGAAAACACGACATATTTATTAGTTTTGGGGCTAGGGATGAAGCGCACCCACTGGTGTGGTTTGATTATTAGGTCTGCTATGTTTTTTCCTTGTTACTTGGAAGATTCTTAACTTCTTAGTATTTTTTTTCTAGTCCATGTTAGTTAAAAACAATAAACTTGTATGTAATAGTAATATATATCATATTAGTAAAAGCTAATCTCCCTACTATTTCTATTGTCATATATTCAAATCTTTAAGCTAACCGACAATTCAACTAGCCAAAATGCAGAATTTTGTAGACCAAAATGACGAAATATTAGACTACTTAAGATCATTCTTCCACCCAAAATACTCATCACAAAATAAAACATGAAGTACAAGGGCATATTTGAATCACATCTCAAAAATAGTTTTTTAGTTTTTAAAAATTAAAAACTAAAAAACTAGATTGATAATCTAATTTTACAAAATTGTTTTCAAAAATTGTTTTCTATATATCAGTTTTTAAAACTAAAAAAAGTAAAACAGATATAAAGAGTTTTGCTTTTCTCTTCTTTAAAATAGATTTTTAAAACACATGTATAAAATACATTTTAAAAACTATACCAAAATTGTCCTCGTAGGATAGCTCAAGTGGTAAGAGCTGGGGGGACATATGAGTTGAGAAGATAAAGGGAGGCCAGGGTTCGATTCTTGGCGGGAGCAATTTATATTTTCGATATACCAAAAATTGTTTCAAACATACCCCAAGTGATTGAATATACCAACTCAAGCAACATTCATATCGAAGATTTTCAAAAATAGATGAAAATTAAAGAAACATAAAGATTTTTAGAAATTTTACTTCAAATTTAACTTAAAATTGACAAAACTGAACAATGAATTTAACCAAAAATTAGACTTGAAACTCAAGCAGAAATTAGAGAGATAGAAAGGGCAAACAAAGGATTGTTGTGGTGCAAGTTTCACAATATCTAGTATTTAAACTCAACTTTAAAATCAAACCAAAAAACATAAAAGATTTAGGTTTAAAACAAAAACAGAAATAGATAGATTGAAGAGATTAAAAATTTAAAATCTAAAGATTTTGAAGAAATAGAAGAATGAAAGGCAAACAATAGTTTATGTGTGATGAACTTAATCCACAAACATCATTTTATAGTACTGACCTACTGAGATAAAGGGGAAATTCAAAATGCAAATAATAGATGATGTGGATTCAGTTCAAGTAAATTCAATTTTGGGAGAAATAAAAGCTATGGAAAGGGCTGCAACATTGACAATGTCTTGATCCAATGGGCCATAAAAATTTGATCTATTGGTTAATAGTGTTTGTGAGTTGAGGGAGTTATAATAGAAAAACAAAAAATATTAGAAATTTAGCTATCAATAAATAAGTGTATTGACTTTAATAAGGTAAGTTTTAATAATAAAATATTAGTATGTTTAAACTCTTGATGATTCAATTAGATGACATGTTCAATAATACTTTAAAGAAGTTAAAGGTGAATGTAGTAAGGGGGATAAGGGGATGTATACAAAATATTATTATAATTTAGAAGAAAAAGCGACAAAATTATCCTCACTTTTTTATTTTAAAGGTAAAAAATTCATGCTCATTGATTCATTCAGAGCCGACTCAAAGATGTGAAATAAATGCTTCTATAAGACTATGTACAATAGTCTAAAAATTAACACCCTTTTTTTTTGCATTTTTTACACTCTACATCATCTTCTCTCTTCTATTAAATAATTTAACTCACATTCATCTTTTATCTACTACAATGATTTTGTTTAATAAAATTCAACACTGTACCTCACTACTTTTATTTAATATTTTTATTTTTTTTATGTTTTTTTTTTGTTATTATATATTAATAACAATTACTGATATAAATTAAATTAAAATAATTAAGAGTTAAATAATTTATTTTATTTTTTCTAATTTAATAATGTATTTGAATATATTTTATTTATTTATTCTATATTCTTGCAAATAATAAAAATGAGATATAGAGATAGTCATTATTAAAAAAAAAATTAGAGAGAGAAATATCATTTTTTTTTTGTGTCTAAATCAAATAAATTAAAACTTTGTTTGTAATAAAAAATATGAAGAGTTTTGGTGAAACAAATAAAAAAAAATTATTATAAAATAATTGACCTGAAATGATTAGAATAAAATAAAAATTTAAAAATCATAACAACTAATAAGATGTTGTCAAATGTTTTAAAGTGGCCCACCACTTAGCCAGCTCCTCTTCTTTCAACATCTTGAACCATTTCAACATAAAAAAAAATACACATAATTTATGACTCTTGTTTCAACAAACCATGGTACTATTTACAACTACTTAAACAAAATATCTAACACACCAATGTAACTAGTCAGTATAGAAAGTTAACTTGTAGTGTTGATTTTATTATTAAATATTCTAGGTCGATCTTAAAGTATAAATTTTACTTGTTTATTTTTTCTACTAATTACTTTAATTAAAATTAACCAATTTTATGAAAATATTATATATTCAGTATTTTTGTGTTGCTTAATACTATAAATATTAATAACACATGAAAGACCTCTAATGTTGTTCCTATATTAGTTTTTTAAATCTCCAAATTTATTGGGCTGGTCGTCTTAAGTTTACTCGTTTAAAAAGTTTCAATGTTAACCTCAAATATTTTTAAATTATATAAATACTTTTAGTTGTTTTAATATTATACATGCCTCAAAAAAATATATTATACATGTTATAGATAAACTCATAAAGCAATACATTAATGACATGATAAGTTAAATGGATAAGGATATGATAGAATAATGATATGATAAATATTATCTTGTTATGTGTTTGGTGTATATATGATAAAAAAAGATAATAATATTTTTTCCTATCACGCGTTTGAACACGTCATATTGACTTGATAAGATATATATTATATATAAATAACCAAATTATCCTTAAAGAATAAATGTGTTATTAAAAAAAAATATTTAATTGACTTTTTTTATTGATTAATTGACATTAATTAAAAAATACTCATAATTAACTAATTTTATATATTTGTGGAGAGATGAAAATGAATAGTGTGTTGAATAATTATGCTATCAGATTGGTAACTCAGCTTCAAATAAGGATTAAAATAACAAAGACTTAATGGCATAAGATTAACAATAAGTTTAATTTATCCTTTTCCTCAAAAAAGTTTAATTTATCCTATCATATTGGTACACCAAACAAAATATTTAAGTAGGATACGATAATTTTATCATATCCTGTCACTCTATCCTGCGCACCAAACAGACCTTTAAAGTGAATTAAATCCAACTTATGAAAATGTTTATACAAAAAACATTTAATGGATAACATTATCGAATTCTTCATCAAACTAAACTTAATAGAAGATGATACTTATTGAAGAAAAAAAATTGAACTCCAAAAAATTAGTCTAGTGATAAAAAGTCATAAGTTTTGAATGGAAAGCTCTGTTATTAAGTTTATTGAAAGACATTTGGTCATTTGGAGATATCTTTAAACTCTAAGATCTTCCCTATCTTAAATTCAGACACCATTTTCTCCTAAAAATAATTTATCAACAAAGAAAAATCCACAAAGGATACTCCCAAATCTATACTATTATTATTTAGACCCTTTTTTCAAAGAAAAATGTACACGTGGCAGTTTTATATGCATTCTTCTCTCATCTTGTTTTCACATTAAATTCTCCTCTCATATTATTTTAACATTAAATGCAATATTATTTTGTCATAATTATTAAATATTAAAAAAATTAAAGTCAACTAATTATTTTAGGCAAGTTATGACATACTTACAAAGCTTCGGTAGCAAGAAAAAAATCAAACTTAATTCAGTAATTTTTTTAGGCAAGTAATTGTTTTAGGCATATTGTTTTTAGTATTCCATATTTCAATAGCTTTTTTTTTGTACGGTATTCAATAGCCATTTTAATTAGGAGAAAATATATTTGCAATTAATGGCTTTAACTTTATTTTGACATGATTTACTTATATAGCACCACTTATTTTTCTATATAAACAATTTTAGAGTGAACACTACATACACATCATACAAATTCTAACATTTTCTATTTTACTTATTTTCTATTTTCTATTGCTATTTGTTATTAATTTGTTATTTGTTATACCATATAATATATAATATATGATTTCTCATTTTGATCTTATTCAGTTTCTTTTGCCTTTATGAAATACATGCATATAGGTTCAACATGTTCGGCAACCTATAAATGATCTCTACATTAATTAGTACATATTCTATACAAAAGCTAGCTCCATGAAAGGTAATGTGCCAAAGTAAAGTTTTACATGATTGTTTTTTTAATTGAGCAAGAGTATAACTTTGTATGATTGAATTTTCTCTTAGGTTGGATTGAGTTACAAATCGCACATTATTCATGTGATTCATTTGAATCTCTTCGTGTATGTACAAGTTTGGTGAATTACACAAACTCCTTCATACCAGCCCAAGATGGGGAAAAAAAACTACAAGTGATGAATAAGACACTTTTATGTGTGCTCACACAACTTATCATTTTTAATTATAATTTTGTTAATTTGATATTCTCTGTTGAATTTATTCATTTGTAACCTTTCATATATTTGCAGAAGTTATGGGATACTTATTAGTTAATTGAGACAAAGATGGTTGCGGTTGAAGATGATAGATATTTGTAATACATTCTTTTTTATAAAAAGAAAATTTAATTTGTATATGATTTAATTGTAATAGCTCCTTAAAAAATTGTAATAGTTCTACATTTGTTTGACAGACTTTTAGTTTATAGGTTCAAAATTTTGTCTTATAGAATATTTTTGTATTTTTTATACGTAAAAAATATTCATATTTTTAAATGGTTATATATACACGAAATTACGTACCCAAAAAAAATACATGAAATTATATAAGATCATAATTTAAATTATATCAGATCCTAAAAAATTATACAAAAATCAAATGAATTGTTTATTTAGTAAATAATTAATGAAATTATTGTTTATTCAAATTGTTCCATTTTTTTACTTTTTTTGAACAATTGCAGAGACTAATTCCTCCAGCCGAGACTAATTGTTTCATATTTTATGAAATTCTTGATTTAATACTATTAATACAAAATTAGAATTTTCTTCAAATAATAGTATTATTAAAACAATTCTTGATTTAATATTATTTTTACTGATTTTTTCACATAATATAATATGTTTGCTTAAAAAAACAAAAACGTGTATACAAACCCAAATAAATGGATAAATTCTGGAAGTAAGCCAAAAATATTCATAAAAATATAAATCAATTCAATGGTAATAATATATAGTAAAATTAAAAAAAAAAATCAAGAATTGGTGGTTATGAAGCAATCAATGGTTACGATACATTAATACATCAATAGAAACTATTTGAATTTGTTTCCATTTACAGTGACACAGTTATGAAAAAATATATTCAAATTAAAGGCATATTTCAAAGTTCAAACACAATCAATTTATTTTCATCAACAATAATTTATTTCCATTAATACACGGTTTTTTTTAATCTTTTTATCTTTCTATATTTTATATTTTATTTCTAAATATTATATCTAAATATTATTATAATTATAATTGTTCTATCAAAAGTTTTGTTTCGATATTTTTCTGGACCTATAATGCACGTAAACAAGTACATTACAAATATCAAGCATGGGAAATTATTTTTTTTGTTACGCGGGAAATATAACTTTTAGTACACGTGGACGTTATCACTTGGATTTTTTAGATTTTAGTCGCACAAGAATAAGATAAAAAAAAATCTGGACAATCACAATTATTAATTATATGATATTGATATACATCATGCATTTTTTTTTTGTCAAATACACATCATGTGTTTTTTTTTTTTTTTGGAAACAAGTAAAACTTTTATATATCCAAAAACAATAAGTACAACCGATTCATAGAATCCAGTGAATCTCTGATAGCTAGCCAACTATTACTAAATCCAAATGCAACTATCCTACTCTATGCATAAAGTTGTAACTTTAACATGTAGACTAAGTTTCCTATGCAAAGTGCATCTCATAACTATACAATATATTATGGTATCTTTCAAACAAGGATCTATGCGTCGTTGAGAGAACACCATATCATTCCTTGCCCTCCATATAGCATATATAGTTTCAGCAGCAGCTATCTTCAATATTTGCCTTCTCCATCCTTTCTTTTTTGTTTCTTGAATCAACCAAGCTTTTTCGCCACTCCAATTTGTAGGGGATCTAATAAAACCAACCCAAGATAAGATCTCGCTCCAAATAAGTCGTGTAGTGTTGCATTCAAAGAAGATATGCTCTAAAGATTTTGCATGATGACAAAAGCTACACACACTATCTGTTATTATTCCGATACGAGCTAATCTATCCTTAGTGGAAAGGCGACCCCTAAGAGTTAACCAAAGAATAAAAGTAGCACGTGGTCTTGCATAGTTGTTGAAAAAAATCCTTCTCCAATCCACATGTTCCTTTTCTCCTCTCAAATCTTTGTACATGGCAGAGGTTGTGTATTTGCCTTGTTGTATTGCGTCATCCCAGTATTGAGTGTGCTGCACAATTTCCCTACAATTCAAAATTCTTTTCAATATCCATGAGCAATTTTGAGGGGCTTGCCATGTCATAATGTCTTGTCCTTTGAGATAATAGGCATCAATCCATCTCACCCAAAGCTTGTCAGCCTTGCTCTGCAAATTCCACAACAATTTCCAAATGGTAGCTTGGTTCCATTCCATCAATGATGTAACATTTAAACCACCTGCTGTCTTTGGATCACAAATCTTTTCCCAAGCCACAGGAGCTTTTCTACTGATCTCATCTGTTCCACTCCAAAGGAAGTTTCTACAGATTGCTTCAATGTGTTTGATAACTTGTTTAGGTAGTGGAAATACTTGCATCCAGTACGCTGTGACAGCAAAAAGCACACTTCTAATCAATTGATATCTGCCAGCATAACTCAAAAGTTTAGCAGTCCAATGTCGAATTTTAACCACTATCTTATCAATAAGAGGTCTACATTGATGCACAGTTAGCTTTCGACTCGATAAAGGAACACCTAAGTATTTAAAAGGCAGAGTACCAGAAGAAAAACAAGTAGCAGTAATGATCTTCTGTTGTTCCAGATCTGACACTCCTCCAAAATAAACTCTGCACTTTGCAGGATTGGCCTTCAAACCAGTCGAATTTGAGAATTTTTGAAATTCTCCCATCATAAGCTTAACTGAGGTCTCATCCCCTCTTGTGAACATAATAAGATCATCTGCAAAACAAATGTTAGTTATTTGCAATTTCTGACATTTTGGGTGAAAATTGAAATCTGATTTCTTCTGTAGATTCTTCAGACATCTGTGCAAATACTCCATAATTAGAACAAACAGTAAAGGGGATATAGGATCCCCTTGTTTGAGACCTCTTTTAGCCTTTAGGAATTCACTTTGTTGACCATTGATTGCATATTTGTAAGAAACTGTGCTGACACATAGCATGATCCACTTGATAAACTTTATAGGAAAACTCATTTCTCTCATGATAACTTCCAAAGCTGTCCATTCCACAGTATCATAAGCTTTCTGCAGGTCCATTTGTATAGCACATCTAGGAGAAATATGTTTGCGGTTATATCCTCTTAACAACTCATGTGCGATGATAATGTTATCATGGATAATCTTACCAGGTACAAATGCTGACTGGCTGTCATCCACCACCACAGAGATCACCTTGCTCAAGCGCATAGTTAAAATTTTTGAGATTATTTTATACAGTGTAGTACAACATGCAATTGGCCTCATATCTTTCATTGATTTTGCATCAGAGGACTTTGGAATCAGTGTGACTAAGGCACAATTAACTGCAGCATACAACCTATCATGGTCAAAGAATTCATGGACTGCTGCTATTACATCGGATTTAACCACATTCCAGCTAGCCTTAAAGAATTTTGAATTGAATCCATCAATCCCTGGAGCCTTAGTTTCTCCTATATCCTTGAGAGCGTTCCAAATTTCTTGGTTAGTGATTGGTTGAGTGAGACTGCTCTTATGTTCTTCCTGCAATTGTGTTCCATTTCTAAGTGACGCAATATCCACATGAAGAAGTATTTGGGAAGATGTACCAATTAGGTCTCCGTAGAATCGTAATACTTCCTTCTCAATTTCTTTGAAATCTGTGAGCACTTTCCCATTGTGATCCTCTAGCTTATAAATTCCAGCTTGCTTGTTTTTGCCTCTTAAAGTAGCATGAAAATAAGCATTATTTCCATCTCCTAACTTCAGCCATGTAACCTTGGACTTTTGCATAAGAATTTTCTCTTCTAACTCAGTATGTTGAATTATCTCATCAGACCAATATTGAACAGATTTAATATATTCTTGATTAAACATATCTCCAGCTAGAAGATGTTGTGCTTTTTCCAGTTGGATCCTGCTATCCTGAATTTTCTGGACCCCTGCAGTCACTTTTCTAGTCAGTCCACGCAATATAGGTTGCAATCTTTTGAGTTTTCTCCATAGGACATACATTGGTCTTCCTACTTCTTCTCGCTTCCAGCTATTAGTAATTGTGTCCAAGAATTTGGGTCTCTCTACAACACAGTTTAAAAATTTAAATCTTGTGTGGTACTTATTTAGATCAGTGTTAGTATCCATCAATCTTACTCTGAGGGGAGAGTGGTCAGAGATGTGAGGATTCAAAACTTCAACTTCACAATGTGGATAGTTTAAAAACCACTCTCTATTACAAATAACTCTGTCAATTCTAGAATAAATCATTCCATTTGTGTGTTTGTTTGACCATGTGAAATGACTCCCTCTAGTATCATGTTCATAAAGTCCTACCTCATCCATCATACAATCCAAGTCATAGAACTCTGCAGGTTGTACAGGTGTCCCACCAGCTCTATCTGCTACGGTCAACACATTATTGAAGTCTCCTAAGACCATCCATGGACCTTTCACAAAACTTGCAGAATTTTTTATATCTCGCCACAGCTTTTTTCTGTTTACTAGTTGATTTTGTGCATAGATCACAGACATCCAATGTGATAGTTTAGTATCTACATCATATATTTCACAATGAATGAATTGATCGGAACAAGCAAGTAATTTCACATCCAATTTTCCAGTTTTCCACATCAACCAAATTCGACCATTAGGATGATGAGTGTAGTTATCTAGGTAGCACCAGTCATTACCAAAACTTTTTCTAATCCTATTAGCATTATTAATTTTCACTCTAGTTTCTAACAAAGCAATACAAGACACCTGAAGCTTCTTGAGGTGGGCGCCTACCTCAATGTGCCTTGCTCTTTTATTCAAGCCCCTTACATTCCAAGACAAAATCATGGTACTTTGTCATCAGAGGCTAATGAACATGCTCCAGTTCCAAGAACCTCAAAATCATTTTTACAACCAAATAATTCCTTACCTGCAACTCTGATCTCCTTCCCTTTGTATCTGTTGGCTGATCCCACAAATGTCCATGTTGGTGCTGAGAACTCGGATCCTTTATCATGTGTTTCTGCATTTTCCTTATGGTTGCTGTTAGTATCAGCTGGAATCTCTGGGGGTTTGGCATCAATGTTTTTATCTGGTTTAGTTGCCCACACTTGTTTGAATTGTTCTGGTTGCTTCTTTGTTTGTTGCCTTTTCACAATGCATTCATGACCAACCTTGCTACATATTGTGCAGAATGGTGGCTTCCATTCATAGTCCACTTGTTGCATAATCTTATTACCTTTTGGATCCCTTATGGTGATATTTTTTTTCAGCTCTGTAGTTACATCTACTTCAATTAGAACTCGAGCATATGATACTCTCAATTTCTTAGCCGTGCATTCATCTGTCATCATAGGTTTCCCAATAGCACTTGCAATTTTCCCAATGCTTTTTTCCCCCCAAAAGATTAATGGAAGTTGAGGGAAAGTGACCCAGATTGGTAACACCCTTAATAAGTCATCTTTCAAAGTAAAATCAGGGGTCCATTCATGTAGGAACAGGGGTTTGCGAAAGATGGTATATGGTCCGCGCATAAGAACTGCATCCTTGTCCATTTTTGACTTAAATCGACTAATGAAATACCCTTCCTCATGATAATACAATTCTGGGAGGGAGACAAAATTCCACATATTAATCATGAATTTGTTTACTGCATTCATGGATAGGTCTTCCCCTAAAGCATACATGATAAGAGCATTTTCCCAAAATTGTTTTTCAGATTCAACATCTTGTTCCTCTATTATTACCTCAATTTCTCCATTAATAATACTTGGTGCTGTATATTCAATTTCAATACCATTAGAAGGTAACCGATTACCTTTGATTATATCCACCCATGGCTTTGGCTGTGGTTGTGCAGAAGTTGTTGTATGTTGATTGCTTATCTCTTCGATAGTGGGTTTTGGAGTCATCACCCCCTTTCCAATTGCCTCTGTTTGAATACTATATCCATCCATTTTGATACTACCATCTTCCAATTGAGCATTAGACGATGATTTAAGTAATGTTGAACAACTTTTCTTTCTTTTAAAAATATATACACATTGCATTTTTTTATAATGGAAAGATAAATTACTCCTTCTGTAAATTGATCTATAGACTTTATCCTATCCAACTTAAAAGTACACATTGCATTTTTGTTCATCATATCACTTAAATTATTATACGAGAACAAAAAAACACATTGCTTTAAAAGTAGGGACTAAAATTTTGTAATACCAAAATATACCACTTTACATTATAGGGACCAAAAACAAAATTTAGTAACTTTATAGGAACAAAAATATATTTAACCCTTAATTTATATATTATCCTAATTGATTAATGATACTGTTTTTAAGGAATAATCATATCTGTTTTCTATTAAATTGCAAATAAGAAATTTCGGTAGAATGTATCTAGACACAATATAATTCTTTTCTTATGAAATCAACATTAATTAGCATTCATTCTATTTTCACCATGTCTCTTTTAATTTTATTTTACTATAAATATAGCCTCCAAACATTTGTAACAATATATTAGTCTTGCTTCCACCACAATTTATGTTGTTCTTGCTTTGCCCAATTTATATTTTCTTTTTTAATTTGTAATTGATTCTTTCTTCTTTTTTCTATTGATTTTCTTTGTTTGTTTGATCTATTAGCAGGATTTGCATAACTAGAGATCAGAGTTTAACACAAATGAAGATACAAATGAAGATCAATGGTTAAGTGTAAAGATTAATTTTAGAGTACAAAATATTACATTATATACATTATAGTTTATATAGTGTGTAAAAGATTATCATAGTTTTGGTTACAAGCTATTTATGACCTCTAAAACTCTGTAAAAGTTTTAATAGATTTTCAATCAATTGAGTGTCCAACACTATAATTAAGAATATGGTAAATATACGAAGAAGATGACTATCACTGTAAGCAATATTATTTGGAAACATATAAAATGACTATTAACATATATTTTATAAGTTTTATTACAACAAACTCAATTCTACATCTAATGATTAATAGTTGCGTACGTTAGTGTTAAATTATATATATGTAATCTTTTTTGTTAATGACTATGTGTAAGTGACATGTCTAGGTTCTATATTTTATTTTATATTTGTCAAAAAAAAAGTTCTTTGTTTTATTTAAATAATTTGTTTTAATTTAGACCTAACATATTTCTTTGAAGATTTTTAAGGCCGGAGAAGATAGTTCAAGCATTTATTTCTTGCTTTACTACATGATATTCTATGAGTTTTTTTTTTTTGATTAAAAACAAAGGTATTAATTCAACTATTCATTCTTTTAAATTTATAAATTATATCAATCGATATCGTAACATATATATATATATATTTAAATTCGCTAAAAACTAAAAAGATGAATTGGCAAACACGCTCACTGCACCCGAATTAATAGTATAAACCGGCCAAAAGATAAAACCTACAAGTGATTTGACAAAATATAAATATTTGGAGGAATCATGCTTCCATAGAAAACCAACACCGTACAAATACGGGAAATCAAATTAAACACTGTACAAAGACGAGAAACCAAACAACTCCACACTACGGGAGTAAAGCAACACCAGAAGAAGAAATCACGGTAAAAAGAGCTCAAACAAAATTTAAAAATATGTGAAAAACACTTATTTAAATGAAAAAAAAAAACTAAGAAAATGATAGAAAAAAGACAAAATAGAAATTAGGATTTATCAAGGGAGGAGCATTCTATGAGATTTTTATTTTACAAAAAGTTGAATTTTGCATTTAATATTTTACTTTTAACTTAAGAAATTCTATGAGGTTTTTATTTTGATAATAAAATTCTATGAGATTTTATCGGGGTGAGTAATGAGTAATTATGATTATGAAAGATCATGCAATAAATTTCAATAATCACTTTGCACGAAAAAAAACAATAAGAAAATGATAAAAACTAAAAAAAGTAGTAGTGAGTAACTGCTTATGGGAGGGGAGGACTCAAGTCACTTGAGAACTCTCGCTAAATGCGACTACCTAAAAAACATAAGGTAAAAATAAAATATAAATTTATTTTTTTATTCATACATTAATAATAAGAGATCTATTTTATTTTTGTAATCTATATTGTAGTTTATATTTCTACTCATATTAATATGAAGACCTATTTTTTTTATTTATACAAGATCGATGTTTCTACTCATACATCAATAGAGAAGCTTTTTTTTTTATTTATTAAAAATGTCAATAGATACATATATTTTTATTCACATATTAATATGAAGGACTATTTTTATAAAATGAATAGATGTATATTTTTATCATAATATGTTTTTAAGTCAATAAATCTATGAACGTATTTTTTTCCCATGCATGTGCACGGGCTTACAAACTAGTTGATTATTTAAGCCTAAAAAATATACCAGTTGGAAGAAATTATCTTCTTCGTTTAAGAGGAAAACAATATCCACAATGATGATAAAATTTGACTAAGTTAATTTGATTAAGAAAATACCCTTATTAGGACCAATAATATTTTTTTTAAATTAGATTAAAACATCCGAGTCAAATACTTCTTTTTACAAACATTTGAGTGCATAATATTTGCTGCATTCAAAAAAAAAAAATTATTTTTCGTCAAAAAAAATGAAAAATAATATCAAATCTGCAAAATAGAAAACGAGTAAACCATCAAAATAAAATTGGGAAAGCAAAATTAATATACTAAATTGTTTCTCTATTAATCTACTTGATATGCTGCATAACTGGAATGCAACTTTGAGTACAAAGTAAATTCCTAACAACAACCATATATTTTTTTTTTTTTAAGCAAACCCATATATTATAATTAAAATAAAGATAGTACAAAATACTGGGGACATAAAATGAACTCAGTCCAACCACATACTACCCAAAACGAGTATACAATAATCAAAAAATAACAAAATTAGGTTGGCTTCTTCAAATTGAACACCTCATCGAGGTCTTAAGTTCAATTCTCTCCGGTGACAATTTAAGTGAGTTAGTTTAACTTCTTAAAAAACAAAATTAAATCGGCACCTCTGTATAACACTTAAATTGAACACCCTAACCAAATAGTATTATTATAAGAAAAATGAGAAAACTTAAAGGGAGGGGAGAGGGCTAAACCGAAACCAAAGA
Source organism: Trifolium dubium (assembly GCA_951804385.1). NCBI lineage: Eukaryota > Viridiplantae > Streptophyta > Magnoliopsida > Fabales > Fabaceae > Trifolium > Trifolium dubium. The sequence continues at coordinate 4,002,414 of OX638065.1, read as the reverse complement.
TAACAATAATAGAGACCAATATAATTGATATGATTAATTGCCCGATTAAAAACTTTATCAAGAAAAATCAATTGGAATAACACTTTGATGAAAAGAAGTGCAGCTTTAATGTTAAAAAGATATCATTCCAATCCAAACTCAAGGAGACCAAACCTCTTAGGATTATAATCTTCTAACTAGATACATCAGACCATGAGAAGCAACCTTGTGTCCACATTGGTTTTCTACTCAGTAAATATGAGTTACGCAACAAGATCAATACTCAGTAAGTATGAGTTTCACCAATAAGAAGAAGACTTTGTTTATAAATTAAAGTATTCCTAGTCTCTTCGCAATCGATCTCTTCAATCATCTGAGTATTTAAATCAAAAGAGATTAGTTTGTGATCTTTTGTTAAGAATATAACTCCCTTTTTTCCTGCTCTGATAGGATACTCAATATCAGGTGCATAACTAAAAATGAAGAATTTAGTCCAAGATTCTATCACTCCAATCTCACCTAAAATTGATATATGAAAAGTATGCTCTATTATATAATTTGATATAAACACCATCAACTCACTATGTGCATCATTAATATCTAAACTATCATCCTCTGAAGGTATGAATGTTGTAAGAAATATCTCATTGCTTATGTATAACGAGACCAAATATAATGCATAATCTTCTTCATAAAAGATTCATTTTCACCCCACCAATGATACATTCCATTTAGATACACTCCTTTACTTTATAGGGATATCAAAATCATGTTTCGTCCAAGAATTAGTTCGTAGACTATACATCTCCCAAAATGGAGACCAAACACGATCACTTTCTCGATCATATAAGACTTGTTGAATAACCTTTATAGTCATCTTTAACAGGATCATAACCAAAACCATATAGATCAATATCAAGAATCATATATATTTGGTATAGACTGACTAGGACTAGTCGGAATAACCTTGAATTCTTTGGTTGCTGGGTTCCACAATACGACTCGGTTATTCGATTCAAAATAACGAATTAGACAAAGAATCCCATTAATACTTCCAGATCCAGAAATATGAAAATCAGGATCATCATTTTCAAATGGATTTGGCCAATCTAATAGAGTCTTATTCTCATATCTCTCACCGGAAAGAGAATACAAAACATGTTTATCATCGGAATCATCAATAGGGTAGAGATCAATCATATACAAAGAAACCTACATATACAAAGAGCCCTCACTTTCTAATTAAAAAGTGGAATTTTAAACATATGATAGGTGGGCCTATGCACTATCCACATGAGGGGACGTGTTAGAAATAATATAAAACTATTGATGTGGCATTTCCTAACAGCTTAAGCTTTTAGTATAATCGGTCATCTGACATGGTATTAAAGCAAGTGTTTAAGTTTATTGTTTCCTAAACTTTTTGTTGAACAAGACATTTCCTCACTTCAATATGAGGTTTGTGAGTTTGCTTAACATCATCGAAGCTCATTTCCAGTTCAATCTTATAAACCCTCTAAACTTTTTTCAATGATTCACAGTGATGTTTGGGGGCCTAATCGAACAAGTATTTTATCCAACAAAAAATGATTTATCACGTTCACAGATGATCATACTAGACTTTGTTGGGTATAATTGTTGAAAGAAAAAATATGAGGTTGTTAGAAATTGGGTTGGGCCTAATTTATCCTCATAAAACCGGCTTGGTAAGGTATGTCCAGGTCATCTCACATCCAATGTGGAACTTCTTAACACACCCTCTCACACCCATCACTATTAGGTTTGGTGCGTGGATATAAATGGTAGGTGGGCCATTAGCACAAACCTAGCTCTAAACTCAGCTTCGACACTACTTCTTGCAACTACTTCTTATTTTTTACTTCTCCAAGTCACTAGGTTCCCCCCACACATATGTGCAATAACCTGAATTTGATTTTCTATCAATAATAGAACTTGCCCAATCTGCATCAGTGAATATTGCCGCATTTTTATCATCGGTGAAGATTGCTGGAATATGATAGATTGGAATATATTTAGAGTTTTATTATTTGTATTTTAAAAATAATAAATGAAAAAGAAATAAGATGGAATAGATTTCATCATATACCACTATTTTCTGTCAATTTTAATTTCCTCGAATTTGGAAAGTAAGGGATGGAATGAAATTTATTGAAATAATATAACGGAAGATTTATTTCATTCTATTTTATTCCATTTCACTCCACTTTATTTTGCTATACTCCAATCCATTATATTTCATCAATTTAAACGGATGACTTTCAAAATACAAATGTAGGTATTGGAAGAAATTACCTTGTTCGATTAAGGTATCATACTTGTCTTTAAAGAAGAAGACGGAAACAATCTCCTCATTAGAAATGATAAAATTTGACTAAGTTAATTTACTTAAGAAAAATATTGTATTTAGGGTCAATAATATTTTTGTGAACATTTTATTCAAAGTTCAAATACTATAGTAAACATTGTCTTTTATATAAAGTAATTTAGAAAAATGTTTTCTTGTCTTATTCATCTGATCAATAACATGTATATACAATAATAATATGTTTAATCAAACCTAAGAATAAGGACAAACATAAATGAAAATAATTACAAATAATTACAAATATAATTTTGCTTGGTGACAAGAATATTCTATTCTATCAGATTGAAAAATAATACTATAGTAAAATTTTTTGCAAACATTTGATTCAAAGTTCAACTGCTATAGTTCAAATACTATAGTAACACATCTGATTCAAATACTTTTTTTACAAACATTTGATTCAAAAACTTGTGTATAATGTTTGCAGCATTTTTAAAAACAAAATCTATAGTAAACATTGGCTTTTATCGATTGAAAAATAATAGCAAATATACAAAATAGAAAGCGAGTAAACCATCAAAATAAAACTGAGATATCTACATTATCTTCTTGATATGCATACCAAGAATGCAACTTTGAGTACAAACTAAATTCTTAACAATAATAAATAAAAGCACGCCAAACAGTGAAGTACAGACATCTAAATTATATTGGCACTTCTCAATAAAACCTAAATTGTAGCCCCCTAACCAAATATTATTAAAAGAAAAATGAGAAAACATAAGGGGCGGAGGGGATAGACCAAAACCTATGATAACAATAATAGATTAATTCAAATGACTAATGACCTCAATAAAATCTTCATCAAAGAAAATTAGACGGTATAAAACTTTGATTTAAAAAAGGTTCAGCTTTAATGTTAAAGAAATAATAAGCTTTTCAAGGAGACACACTAGCTAGTAGGATCATGCTCCCACTAAGAGAAACCAGATACATTAGACCAAGAGATAAGCAACCTTCTCTCCACATTGGATACCTACTCTAGAAATGAGTCACTCAACAAATTAAATATTTGTTTCCCCAATTGGAAGAAGACTTCCTTTAAAAACTAAAGTATTCCAATATTTAAGTTCTCCGTAATCGATATCTTCAATCATATGAGTATTTAGATTAAAAGACATTAGTTTGCAACCTTCTGTAAAGAATATATCTCCTTTTTTTCCTGCTCCAATAGGATAATCAAAATCTGGTGCATAACAAAAACTGAAGAGTTTAATCCAAAATTCTTTCACTCCAATCTCACCTAAAGCTAATATATGAAAAGTATGCTCTTTCTCATGATTTGATATTAAAGCAATGTAACCATTCAACACCATCAACTCACTCTGTGCATCTTCAAGATCCAAACTATCATCCTCTGAAGGTATGAATGTTGTAAGAAATGTATCATTGCTTAGGTCAAATGACACCAAATATAATGCATAATCTTCATCAAAAAAAGATTCATTTACACCCCACCAGTGATACATTCCATTTAGACACACTCCTTTCCTATCATAATTTATAGGGATATGATCAAATTCAAATTTTGTCCAAGAATTAGTTCGTAGACTATATACCTCCCAAAATGGATCTGAAGACAAATCACCATCATAATCACTTTCTAGATCACATATGACTTGTTGAATTACCTTATAGTCATCTTTAACAGAATCATAACCAAAACCATAAAGATCAATATTAAGAATAATATTTGGTACAGACTGACTAGGGCTAGTCGGAATAACCTTGAATTCTTTGGTTGCTGGGTTCCACAATACGACTCGGTTATTCGATTCAAAATGACGAATTAGGCAAAGAATACCATTAATACTTCCAGATCCAGAGATATGAAAATCAGGACCATCCTCTTCAAATGGATTTGGCCAATCTAATAGAGTCTTTTTCTCATATCTCTCTCCGGAAAGAGAATACAATACATGTTTACCATCGGAATCATCAATAGGGATTTTCTTATGTAGGAGAAGAGATTTATCAACATAAGAAGATAAATTTTGAGATAAAATGTTACTGTAAAATAGACTCATAAAATAACGATTTTGAAACAATAACGACCATGATTTGCGTACGCAACCAAGACGATTCAAAGATTTTAGAGATGTTTTTGATAAAATAGATAATGCAAGATCATCGGGAATATCAATTCTAACCTTTTTATTGCTCAGATCCATAGATTTCTCCATCTCTGTCTCGATAGATCTTAGGGTTTGGATGCGGTTGTAACCGGTGTAGTGAAACTAAGCGCCGTTTTATTTTCTTGAGTGACCAAACCACTTTGGACATTGGATTTATACAAAAACAAAATAATTAAAAATCTGGTTTATAAATGTATGTTTTTTAAAGTTAAATCAAATAATATTGGGTTAATTACCTTATACCCCCTATAATATATGACAAAGTTGTTTTGCCCCTGTAAAAAAAAAATTGTTGCGTTTCCCCGTTGTAATATCTGATTCTGTGTTTTACCCACTCGGTTTTAGTCAACAAAAGTTGACTGTATAGAATCTATGACGTGGCAGTCCACGTGGTATGCCACGAGGCATTTAATTTTTTTTTTGCCAAGTCAGAATTAGTAAGTTTTTATTATTTGTTTTTTATTATATTTTTGTTTGTTTTTAATATAACTAGAAAATAAAAAAAATTAAAGAAGAAAAGGGTCACGATAACTTCTTCTTCCTTTTTTCTTTTCTTCATTGCTGCAAAATCCTTCTTCTTCCTTTTTCTTCATTCACTCAATCCTTCATTTACTAGATCGAATTGCATCTTCTTTCATCCATTCCCATCTTGTTTCTTTTAATGTTCATCAAATTGCTTGAACAAAACAAACCTCAAACCCTGCATCACAACGAAACGAGATATAGATCAAGAGAGATCATCGATATAGATCGGCAAAATGGAAACATAATCGAACGGGACATAGTACTAGAAAACGCTTGCGATTGAACAACCCTCGACGGGAAGGGAGAAGAGAAGGAGGGTTGTGGGTTTTAGATCTGGTTATTGAGGAAGAGAAAGAGGGTTATGGGATTCCTTGCTTTAATGGGTTTTAGATCTGGTTGTTTTAGATTTCTTTATAATCTAGGTCATTTTTTTAGATCTTGTTAGATCTGTCCATTTTTTTTCTGACCATTTTTTCTTTGTTTTATTTATGGTTTTGCAGAATTGTTGTTGTTAGAATATGAAGAATTTAGAATTTAATTTTTGAGTCGTTGTCCTTGTAGGTTAATATTGATGAAATTTTTGTTCTTGTTCTTCATGATGAAGTTGTTCAATTTTTGGTTCAATGTTGTTGTAGTTCTATTGTTCTTGATGATGTTCTTTATGATATTGTTCATGATTTCTTTATGATGTTGTTGTTGTTCTTTATAATGTTGTTCATGATATTGTTCTATTGTTGCTGTTGTTGTTCTTTAATATTAAATTTTTTGTTTTTATTCTTTGATTTTTAGAATTTTTTTTAAAAATTAGACCTATTATCTGATGTGGAATAAAAATTATAAAAAAGAGTCACATGTACGTGCCACGTCAAAGATTTTGTCCCAGGACATTAATGTAATTGTTAGCTCTTTCTCTATTACTAGCGGGCCAAACGGGCACGTTCCCGTTTATGTGAGCATTATCTATAAATATTTTGTACATCTATTTATGTTATTAATTAATAGTTAATTTTTAGAAAACAATAAATTAAGTCACAAAGATAGAAATTAAAAATATAGAAATTATAGAAGTTATTAATAATATTAAAAAAAATCATAGAAGTTAAAGTTTTAAAAAATAGCCGTTAAGAACATTTTAGGTATTATTAAAAAAGGCTACACCAAAACACAATGTTTTCCCTTTATTATATGTATAGACAGTGGCGGAGCCAGGAAAAAAATTTGGGTGGGCGACTGAATTATTTGTTTTTACTCGTCGTAATTTTATATTGTTAAACTCATTAATTATTATATTTGAGGTGAATTTTTTCAGCAATCTCATCTTCAATATAAACTAATTATGGAGCTTTTGAGAAAATTATCTCTCATCTTGTTATGTAGCCTTGTTTTTATAATTTTCATTGCTAAAAGGCATGTTCCGTGGTTGTTGTTGACACGGGAAAAGTAAAAACAAGTCTCAGCACTCGATCAATCAATAGATACAAATTTGATTTACTTGTCTATATTAATTTTTGACATAATTCACCAATAAAGATATACTGAAAGACTATTTTTATTTATTTTACTTATTATTATTAGTAGTACTACTATTACTTTTATACTTGACACAGTTAAAAAAATATTTTTAACAAAAAAATCTAATATATAATAATATGTATATATATAATCTCTACAAAAAAATAATAACACATATATAATACATATATATACTACTAGTACAAAAATAATTGAAAAAAGTAGGGGGGCTGCAGCCCACCCCTGTCTTAACGTGGCTCCGCCACTGTGTATAGATTATATGTATAGATATACATTTTTATAACTACTTGGAGCTCTCTTGTGTATTCTTCATAAAATAAGTAAGGCAAGATCATAGGATATATCATTTCTAACCTTTTTATTGCTCAGATCCATAGATTTGTCCATCTCGATCTCGATAGATCTTAGGGTTTGATGCGGTTGTAACCGTAGTAGTGAAACTAAGTGCCGTTTTAATTTTCTTGAGTGACCAAACTTTAGACATTGGATTTATAAAAATAAAAATAAATAATTATAAATTTTGTTTTTTTTAAAGTACGTTAAGTCAAACAATTAGATCTTTTGAGCATAAGGTCTATATATTGTTCGAATTTCATTGACAACAATAATTCAATCTTGTTTATGGAAAACTACCTTTTTTTGTTTCGTCGAGATTCTTATTAGCATATGGTCTCTTGTTTGAATGTCAATGACAACAATAACTCAATTTTTATAATTTATTTTTTTGAATCGAAAAATATATTATAATACTCAACCATAAGTATAAGACCTACATATCGCAAAAAAGTACTAAAGGGCAATAAAATACAAAGATCAATAACAACCCAATAGTCCTACCCCTACTCCATAGACTACCCAAACAACCAAAAACCTTCATCACACCACCCATGCCACACATTTGTTGTTGTGAGACATGGTGCTCGATTGTGAAACAAATTGATAAGAATCTTGGAAGAATCACATCACAAAAACTAGCTATTGTAGTTGGAAAGCTCTATAACTCGACAGTGGAATCTCATACTTCTAATGTGGGACTCAAGTCACATACCTTGAATCATACTACAAAAGCTAATTATTGTAGTTGAAAAGTCCAAAGCCTCATAACTCCCATAAGAGAATCTCATACTTTCAATGTGGAACTCAAGTCTCGTACCTTGCAATTAGGTCCTAACATAAGACCATGTTTTGCAGCTCCGCCCGGGCTAAGAGTAAACACTGACAGCCAAACACACTCCACACAGACGTTAGCAAACTGCAATCCACCAAAGAACCGGCTCGACGGAGACTACTGAAAACCTTTGGTATAAGCAAAGAGTCTACATTTGTGATCTGATTATGTGGTGGCCGGAGAGAACTCTAAAAGAAAACATCGGACAGAGGAAAAGGTTTCATTAGAGAGGAGACGATCTACAAACAAACACCCTGACATATCTGCCAGAACAAACCATGTATGTCTCAGCTCGTAGTCCGTCTCCAAACAATCAGCACTAACGCGGTAAAGATCAATCAGATAAAAAAAAACTGCAAATCTCAACAGTTTTAAAAACTATCAGAAACTCAAAAAGAGTCATGCAAATCTCACAAATTTGAAAGCAGTCAAACAATCCACTATCGTAGAAAATCAATCACACACAGAACCAACCACACACTCCAAAAAACCAGCAACAATCCATTTTCTTTCTCAAGAAATAGTCCATCGGATTTCAACGCCACCGTACATGGATCATGCAGAAAAATTCCTAACCAACACCTCCTTTCTCTAACTCAATTTTTATAATATATTATGAAAATCAACCATTTTTTTTAAGAGAAAACTACCTTACTATTAGCATAAGTTATTGTTCGAATCTAATTGATAACAATAACCTAATTATTATTTTAATATATAATAATCAGAAGATCTACGTTACCTTAGCTTGATGTTCTTCGCCTTATACTTTTTTGACAAAAATAATCAAAATTTTATAATATTGTAAGAAAAATTACATTTTTTTTTAAAGAAAAACTACCTTCATATCACTAACATGAAAGCTTCAAAAAAAATATAGACAACTATCTAATCAACAACCAAAAGTGTATATTTTTTATCAACCAAAAGAGTTTTTTTTAATTAAAAATTATTATAATTTTTTTAAAAGAAAAGATTATATTGTTGATCATATGAAAATTACGTTCATTAGGAACCAAAAATAAAATAGATTATGTATTATATTTATGAAATATAAGAATTTATCATATAATTTATAATTTATAGTCATAAATACTTTAATCAGAAATAAAGTTACAAATTGAGGTTTGTATAAAAGAAGGAATTGTTGGATTTCTAACACTTGACCAATAAAAACGGAATTCCGACTGAGAGATTATCCTTTTTTTTTCATCACGATTATTTAATTAAAATTACCTCAACAAAATATGCAAAATTTAAAACAAATTAATATAATTAATTTTTTTGAAAGGAAAATTAATACTATAATTATATTAACTATTAAAATACATTACAATCAGGGTTGCCACGGTACGGGTACGGTACTGGTACCCGGTACTGGTACGGGTACGGAGTACAACATTTTTAAAAAAACTAAGGTACGGGTACATTAGTATAATTTTTTTTTGTAATATAATTATATAAATAAAATAATAAAAACATACTTTTAAAACACTTTTTTTTTACCAAAATACTTTTAAAACACTTGATTAAACATAAAAAGTACCACACTTTAAAAGTAATTAAAATTGTTCAAAAACATCAAAACAATCATATCAAATTAAAAAATAAATTGCTCAAAAAAATATTATTTTACACTTTCTTGCAACTCTAGGTTAATACTCTTTTTATAAGCAAATAAAAGATATTTTTCTGATAAAATATTTCTAAAAAAATATGAAAAAAAAACAATTTTTTTAATTTTAATAGCCGTTGGAGTACCCGGTAAGTACCCAACGAGTACCCAGACCAAAAAAGAAAAAGGAAAAAAAAGGTGCGACGTCGGTGCGTACCCACTGAGTACCGGGTGCGTACCGATACCCGGTACGTACCCGGTACCGGTAGTCTCCTTAAAACGGAGTACCCGTGCATCACTGATACACACAAAAATATATTACGAGCTTCCCACGGAACTCTCTCATTGTACTAATTAATCTTTTACAAATAAGTGTTAGTCTAAAAGAATGAGTAATTAGAATTCTACCAATTGACAAATAAAAATTAAAATGTCGAGTTATACACATTTTGTTTATCTAGGCAGATAAAATTTGAGAAACTTAAAACAAATTAATAGTATAACTTTAATTTTTTATAATCTAAAGGAATTTTCAAATTTTTTTACAATTTCAATAATTAAAAGTATAACATTTTTAGAGATGTTAATTTATACCATGTGCAAGGTAAAAGGAATTATATGCTAATGGGAATATGAGATACGATGGAATTATAGCATACAAGGAAAAATGACAAAACAAACGAGAAAATCACAATAATCAAAATAGATCCAAAATATCACGATTCATATATTGGGATAAGATTGAATTATTAAATTCCAATAATATTTAGATGTTATTAATGACATTAGAGTTTTTTTTTTTTTACTTATGACATTTTAGTTTAGCATCACCATGTTTTAGGTGATATATCTTGGTATTTATTCCACTATCACATCTCATACAACATGTGCATCGATGCATATTATATGCAATATCTCTACAAGTACACTCTTGAACCATAGCTTCCGCTCCAAGCATACCATTAAAGTCTGCACCGCACATTCGAGAGTTGAGACATGTACCAGGCAAGTCCAATGCTCGTGGACAAGAGCTGCCAAAATCATCTAGGTTCACTACATTTACAACAGACAATAAAAATATGATCAAATAATTTTATAAATAAACATAGAGGCCGTGTTACAGATTATAATAAAAAGTGATTTTGATATTAAATAATTTAGTGAGCGTTTGTTACCTATTAATAAAAAAGTGATGTTGACGTTAAATAATTTAGAGATAATTTTAGAGATTTTATAAAAAAGTAGAATACATTTTTTGTTTGTTTATTGTAATAAAAATCACTTTTTTTAACAAAATAATCTTTAGTTTGTTTTGATACAACATTTAAAAGTGATTTTGTAATTGAAAAATAACTTTAACCATTTAACACTTATTTCCTCTCTCTTCTAAAAATAATCTTATTTGAAAAGTTACTCTTAAAAGCTTCTCAATTTTAAAAGTTTTCTAATTATTTTTAGATTCTTATTATTTTTAGTTTTCTGATTATAAAAATAAAGAAAAAAGAATTGAATTAGATCTATTATTAAGTTATGATAGATGTACCTGATCCATAGGTGAAGCTAAAGATAGCAAACAAAGCACACACCATTAGAAGAATGTTTGCTAGCTTCATCATGAAATTTGTTTCAACGAAAAAATATTCTCAAATAGAAAACTTGAATTGTTGGGATAGTTTCAACATAGAGGACACTAAAACATATATATAAAAAAATAAAAAAGTCCATCGATATAGAAAAAGCCCATGAATTGTTATTCAGACTCGTACCAAAAATAAGGATTGCTAAATTTACGGTTCTTTAATTATACATGGATTACTAAATATATTCAGTATAAATTTTTTTTTTTTTGTTGAGATAATTTTTTATTTTATTTAACTATACATGTTTTTTTATTTTATTTTTCCAAACCACACTGGATTACTAAATATATTATTTATTATTTATTTTTTGATAAATCAAAAGTATTATCTTCACAATTGCGGATAATAGGTCAAATATCGAACCTAGAATCCAAATAGTTAAAAGGTCAAATATCTACTACCTGTACTTATGACACACATGATATTTTAACATTTTGTACAACAAATAACATTTTTTATAACGAGTTAAGAAATAAAAACTTCATATAAGAAAATAATAAAACTTTATATTTCATATAGTAGTATTTTTTATAATAAGTCAAAAATAAAAAGATAAAAATTTGGTAAAATTAAAAAAAAAAAAAAAATAAACTTGTTAAAAGTCACAAATAAAAAGTCAGAATGGCATAGTAGTATTTTTTTATGATAATTCACATTTTTTATTATATTTTTTTAGTAGATCCTTTTTTCTGGAATATGTCTTATTATATTTAATAAGAAATTATAAAAGAAATATTTTTGCAAGAAAAAAGATATAAGGAAACTAATTATTCTTTTTTTTTTTTGGTACAGAGGAAACTAATTATCCTACAAACTATTTCTTACCGTATATATAAAGTGTAATAATAATTACCACCAATCATCTCATGCAAAATTTAAAAAAGAAAATTGAAAATTAATATGTTATTGGAATCGATCAAGATCTTGTGAGTAGCACAGTTACAAGGACAATTTCAACCGCCTACTTGCGAGACTCATTTAAAGTTAGGGTTTTTACTTTGTGTGGATTAGCCACCAAAATTGACAATAATCAAATTTGATATCTTATGAATAACACACTCTAAAGACTCAAAGCAACATTATTAGACCAACTCAAGTGGGTCAATATTTATAAATCATCGATTATCCAAAAAGTTTAAACTATTAGAAAAAACTATATCAATTTTTTATATTATTTCTAACACGCCCCTCACATAAAAGCTCGTTCAACTTGAAACGTGGATAATGCATAGACCCAACTATCATATGCTTAAATTCCACGTTTTAATTAGAAAGTAAGAGGTAAAATCAAACTCTGATATAATTTATTTATTTATTTTGTCAGCTATCTTAGTGGTTAGAAAATCACCCTTAAAGGTGAATAAGTGGGTGTATCCAGGTTGAACTCGAATCCCTGCACTTTCATACAATATGTCCAACCAAATAAGTTAAGCTCATGGGACAACTCTGATGCAATTTAATCATAGAGGCTCTGACATCAATAGACATCAATAGTTATATTATTTCTAACAATTATAATTAAATCAACTACACCGTACACTTTATACATTATTTGTGCATGTTAAAATTTCCTCCAAAACAAAATTATGAAAAGTTAAACATCATTATTTTTGTTGTGAACTTTGAACCGAAGTGTCAAAACCCCGCCAAATCCATGTTACACCGTACCGTGTCTCGTGGTCTTTATCTTCCAAGGTTCAATTCTCATACAATTTCTTCCATTTCCTTAATCCAAATGAACCCAACAAAAAAGTTAACATTTTCCCGCATTTTCCAAAAATGTTCCAACCAAAAATCTTTGAATCCTGGCAAACAAGCTCATGCCCAGATCATAGTAACTGGTTTTGTTCCCACAATCTTTGTTTCCAACTGTTTGCTTCAGTTTTACTGTAAATGTTTGAATTTGAATTATGCGTTTAATGTGTTCGATAAAATGCCTCAAAGGGATGTAATTTCTTGGAATACAATGATATCTGGTTATTCGGGAGTTGGAAACATGGGATTTGCACAGTTTTTATTTGATTCAATGCCGGAGAGAGATGTTGTTTCGTGGAACTCTTTGCTCTCGGGTTATTTACAAAATGGGATTCATCGAAAGTGGATTGATGTTTTTGTTAAGATGAGATTGGTGAATGTTCCGCATGATTATGATACGTTTGCTGTTGTTTTGAAAGCTTGTACTGGTATTGAAGACTATGGTTTAGGACTTCAATTGCATTGCCTTGCGATTCAGATGGGTTTTGAGAGGAATGTGGTAACGGGTACTGCTCTAGTAGTTATGTATTCAACGTGTAAGAAACTAGATCATGCTTTTCGGGTTTTCGTTGAATTGCCGGAAAGAAACTCAGTGTGTTGGAGTGCGGTAATTGCAGGCTATGTTCGAAATGATCGGTTTATTGAGGGATTAAAATTGTATAAGGCTATGTTAAAAGAAGGTATGGGGGTGAGTCAATCAACATTTGCTATTGCATTTAGGTCGTGTGCCGGATTATCTGCATTTGAATTAGGCACACAGTTGCACGCTTATGCTCTAAAGACGAATTTCGGATATGATAGTATAGTCGGAACAGCTATATTAGACATGTATGCTAAATGTGACAGGATGAATGATGCTCGAAAATTGTTTAACACATTCCCCAAACCTACTCGGCAATCTCATAATGCAATTATTGTTGGATATGAACGGCAAGATCAAGCTGTTGAAGCTTTAGAGATTTTTCGGTCTTTACAGAAGTCTTCTCTTGGCTTTGATGAAATTAGTTTGTCTGGTGCTTTGACTGCATGTTCCAAGATCAAAGGCCATTTAGAGGGGATTCAACTACATGGATTATCTGTCAAATGTGGTTTAGAGCTTAATATTTGTGTTGCAAATACCATTTTAGACATGTATGCTAAATGTGGAGCATTGATGGAAGCTTGTTGGATATTCGATGATATGGAAAGAAAGGATGCCGTGTCTTGGAATACGATCATTGCGGCTCACGAGCAAAATGAACAAGTAGAAGACACACTTTCACTTTTTGTTTCAATGCTTCGGTCAACCATGGAACCCGATGATTTTACTTTTGGCAGCGTTGTAAAGGCATGTGCTGGTCAGCAAGCTTTGAACTATGGTATGGAGATCCATGGAAGAGTTATTAAGTCTGGTATGGGGTTAGACTGGTTTGTTGGAAGTGCCATGGTTGATATGTATTGCAAGTGCGGCATGCTAGTTGAGGCGGAAAAGATCCATACTAGATTGGAAGAACAAACAACTGTTTCTTGGAATTCAATCATTTCAGGATTCTCGTCACAAAAGCAAGGCGAAAATGCTCTGAAGTATTTTTCTCAGATGCTACAAGTTGGTGTCATACCTGACAACTTCACATATGCTACGGTTCTTGATATTTGTGCCAATTTGGCTACCGTCGAACTTGGAAAGCAGATTCATGGACAAGTTTTAAAGCTACAGTTGCATTCAGATGTGTATATAGCCAGCACTATTGTTGATATGTATTCAAAGTGTGGAAATATGCAGGATTCACTCGTAATGTTTAAGAAGGCACCTAAGCGGGATTATGTGACTTGGAGTGCCATGATATGTGCATATGCACACCATGGACTTGGAGAAGACGCCATTAAATTATTTGAGGAGATGCAGCATCTGAATGTGAAACCAAATCATGCGATTTTTATTTCAGTCCTCAGAGCTTGTGCACATATGGGTTATGTAGACAAAGGGTTGCATTATTTCCATAAAATGCGAAGTCACTACGGTTTAGATCCCCAGATGGAACATTATTCATGTATGGTAGATCTACTAGGGAGGTCAGGACAAGTAAATGAAGCTTTGGAGCTTATTGAAAGCATGCCTTTTAAAGCCGATGATGTAATATGGAGAACTTTACTTGGTATTTGCAAGTTGCAAGGGAATGTCGAAGTTGCAGAAAAAGCAGCCAATTCTTTATTGCAGTTGGACCCTCAAGACTCTTCTGCTTACGTTCTTTTGTCAAATGTATATGCTATCGCAGGAATTTGGAATGAGGTTGCGAAAATAAGAAGTTTCATGAAGGATTGTAAATTAAAGAAGGAACCAGGATGTAGCTGGATTGAGGTAAGAGACGAGGTGCATGCGTTTCTTGTTGGAGACAAGGCACATCCAAGATCTGAGGAGATATATCAGCAAACTCATTTGCTTGTTGATGAGATGAAGTGGGATGGATATGTTTCCGGTATCGATGATTTCTTGCTTGATGATGAAGTGGAAGAACAAGATCCTTACGAGGGTCACAGAACCGCCGTCTGCAGTGTGAGATGATGTAGAAAATAATTCAAAAGCATGCAACAATGGCTTAACAAAGAATTCAAGCTGGAAACTCTAAAGCATCAGGCTGGATGGCAACAGCTGAGGAACTTGAAAAGAAAGTGGAAGCCAATTCCAGAATATAGATTGCTTTGTACTGAATAGTTGCTTGAGCTGTGTTGTTTCACATACTGAGAATGAGGTATAGATTCTTGATTAATCAGAATCTCTACATAGCATCTGAGAACGGCTGGATATGGCTCATTTTAGGGTGCACCGATGGGTTTGGATGGTTTATCCAGCACTATGCCTTCAATATATTCATCACCTGTGTAGATTGGTTTAGAGCAATGAACTTGATAGCTTATTAAGCTAAAACAAGTGAATGTGGACGAAAGGATCCAAGCATGTAAATGTGTTATGGTGTTTCTCTAGAAAGGGAATACATGTGATTTTCAAATGTTGTTCTTTATTATTCATATATAAATCCAGATACTCATTTTCATGCCAAAGGATTGATATGAACAGATTCATGCCATTGGACAGAAATTCTTTTTAAGTTGAGGGAACTTTTTGCTCTGATATTCTGAATAAACTTGTTGTATGAGTATGAGTATGAGTGTATGACTAACAAAACAGCATGTTCTCTAGAACAGAAACTCAACGACTTCCGAATGGATGGATAAAGCAACAATTTTGCTGTCTGTTTTTTCTTTTCTTTTTGTAAGCATATATTTTAGAAGCTGTCAAGGCCTGTGAATCTCTTTTTTTTTGGTACATCGGAAGATAGGCCTGTGAATCTCTTGACACTTGATATTCATATGCATATACTCAAATCTCCCTTTTGCTTATTATCATTCTGATTTTGCTCTTATTATTTATCATTCTAAGCCTATCAACTATGTACTTGTATATCAACAGAAATACAGAATCTCTAATATGGTTGAACTCGATTTATTTAAGCAGTTCAAATATTGTGTTTACATCTGCATATCATCCAAAGCTAAATGGTAAAGCAAAAGGAATGAATTCAAACTATTCTTAACAAAGTAAATATTCAGTAATGACTGGTAAGTCTAAGTATGATCATATTGCTTCGATCACTTGATTTACCTTCCAAAGAAGTAGTTGTTTCTGTTTGATTACTATAATGAAAATTATCTTAAAAAAATATAAATCAGTAATGAAAAGTGAGTTTTTTTGGGAAAACCACTCAAAATAGCATCTCATTTGAAGCAGTTTTTAGATTTTTATCAGATTCTCTTCTTTTTTTAAATTTGTAACAGAAATTTTAAAAGTGATTTCTTCACACAAAAGAAATTGTAATTAACAGACTCAATGTCAAATGCTATTTTGCTAGATATGTTATGACTTATGAGCAGCTTATTGTTTTATATAAATAAAAAAAGCACATATCAGTGTTTCTAGTATGTACTTAGGTTGCAAATTTCATGGGAAGAAGTAGGATTTTAATTAAAGATATATTTTGATAAACATAAAAGGCCATGAATATAGAGATAAAATATAAATAACATTGCTAACGTAGTTGTTTTTTAGCTGCTTGCAGTGAATCCAAACCTTCATTTTCTTTTTAATTTTAATAATATTTTTGGAGGTCTTTTAGATGCCAACTTAGCTGGAATGTCAATGCATTACAAGCAAGATCTTCTAATTTTGCTTAAAAAAAATAGAATATGTAGGATATATCAGAGACAGGGAATGCAATGTGAATTTGTGCTAGCTAGCTAGTGTTCTATAGTTCAATTTCAGAGATTAAACATTAGTATTCACTAATAATATATACCACAAAACAAAAGACTATTTGAACAAAATTTGATTACTACACAATGCTTCTAGCATTAAAACCTACAATGTCAATGGCCTTGTAACCTAATACAATCTCCCTAACTCAACCAGGGACTGTAGTTTCATGGGATTCTATCATTCCACATCACATGTAATTTCTCATTCATCAAGTCCACACCTAGATTCCAACAGTAGTCTCTTGCCTTATCCAAAAAGCAAGGCAAAAAAATCTTTATCGACATTCAAGTCCTTGAAATACAGAAAGGCCGCAGCTGAAAGCAGTAAGACAAACACTGATATTAATATATGCTTAAAAGTGAGAACTCCTGCATCTATTCTCCTCACAGACCCGGTATCTGGCCTAGAATCCAACTTTACTTCATTATCATCCGCAGATGAATTTTTCCTGTTTGCCTGGAAAAGAAAAATAGGAGCAACAATTAGAACTTTGCTCTGTCCAGATTTTTCTTCTATGTTATAATTTATTTGGAATTTTTAAATCTTCTATTATCTGAATGAGCACATATACGAAAATTGGCTGACAGAAATGATAAAATGTTTTTATATTTACTCTTTCAGTATATATCATATATAATACAGTAATATTTTTTACAAAATAGAAAGAAAAAAATGGACAATTTGGAAGGAATGTGATTAGATCTAAATAACATCTCAGTGTCACATATTTCACTATGGATCAGAATTCTACTATGTTTCAGGTTTCAAGCTTCAACACGAGATAATACCATAATACTTGCTTTCTATGGTCTCATAGGTATTACTTAACAAATTTCACACTTATTAAGAAATTCAGTTGAAAGTAATTAATCTTATTGATCTCATAAAAAACACACATTTACAAAAATTCTCTTTTATGATATTTCTTGCTGATTCCTCTCATTTTAATTGTTAGGTAGATTTGAGACCAAAAAACATGGATGTTTTTTTGCTTATATTCAAGACTAAATGAAGTAATTGTGTTAACTTTCTATCCGCATTATACAGTGAGGAGGAGAAAGCATATTTAGTCTAATCTAAGGCATGATTTAACAAAAATTGTAATTTATACAAAACACGTTCCATGCTTTATGAACATATTGCTAACCAAGAAACCAGGAATTTTAAGCCAAGTACTGTTCAACATTTGTTAAACAAGTACATCCTCCAACTAAAACGAGATAACAGATTTATTTCGAAGAATTGTTTTTTTTTTTATGGAATAGAAGAAAAAGCTGATAGCCCTATACCCCATAGAAGGTACTTGTAATAATAATAAAATGATTTAACATCGACCAACAAGACTACCATGAAAAGAATAATATTTAACTAAGCAAGGAGCCTAGAAGTAGAGTTGTAATTTTTGGCCCACTCCAATGGGCTAACCCAATGGACCCAAATTTTAGGTTGGGCAACCAAGCAAGTTTGGTCAAGCCCAATTGGCCCGCTAGGCCAGACTGAGCCTTTTTTATGAATTTTTTGGAAAATTAAAATAGTTTACATGTTAAAATCTACGCTTGGTCTAGCCCTCTCCACTGTTTTAGGCTAGATAAAGCCACCAAATGTGTTGTCTAAGGAAACTATCGGCTGGTCCGGCCCGATTCAACAGTTTAGCTCACTGGGCTAGGGGAGACCAATTCGAAAGCTCTACCCGAAAGCATGCCATGCATGTTAGAGGTAAGGACTAAGTCGGTTTGGACATGTGTGGAGAAAATATGTAGAAACATTGGCAAGGAGGAATGATAAGAAGGATGACAATTCAAAAGTTGGAGAGAACCAAAACACATAGGTCAAATAATTAAGAGGGATTTAGAGGTAAACCATCTATCTTTAAACCTAATAATAGAAAATATAGACAATGCTTTACAGCATCATCAATCCGTGAACCACTCAAAAAAAAATTGTAAACAAAATATATTCTCCACCTAATGCTCCTAGGTTATTTGCAATCCAAATAAATAATTCGGCAACCTTGCAAGCAGACAGATACATTCACAAAAAAAAACTTGAAAAAAGAATAAGCCAACATGACATGTTTTAAATATTAACATCCTGTATAGATTATCAAGAAGATTTTGCCACTTCAGGTGCAATTGTATCCCCTCCTTCCCAAATAAAAGTAGCTATCTAGCTACTACAAGATTTTCCAGCACTAACCATAGGCATAAAATTGCTGCAGCCATGCAGAAGTAATAGTGTAATTCAGAAACAATTAAAAGTATGTTTTTAAAAATGGTTACATCTGACATGGTTGCCCTGAGATGAAAAAAGTAAATAAATTTGTCCCTTTCTATATATTATAAGACCCCGTCTATTAGGTAGATGATCTTTTCAGAACATGCTTGATGCTTGCAAAAGTTTAAGAGAATTGGGTTAAAAAAGAGCATGCATGTTTAAGCCTTCTAATTTGTTATGTTAACTACAAAAGAGATTCTTACACATGAGTTACATATACATATAAAAAACATGTTGATAAATTCCGAAGTACCAACCTCATGGTCAGATGACAAAGTCGCACTAACTTCTTGAGAAGGATCCTTATATGTTTGCTTCAGCTTCGCTGCCAAAATTTTGTTCTCGCTTGCTAAGGAAGATAACTGCAAATAAAGTACAACAATTTCAACTAACCATGTACTTGTCCAAGAAACCTCATAATAGTCGGCAAACATGACATAAATGTTAATGTTTAAATAAATGGGAAAACTCTGTACATCCCATCATCAGCCGAAAAAAACTACTGCTAAGTTTTCAACATATGAATTTTCAATCAAGTTTAAACTCAATACATACTAAACTAGCTCAAACTCGAGGTAGAATGAGAATGTGGAAAAATCAAAGAGGTGAAAAAGAAGTTTGTGCTTGTTCAACTGTTATTCACATATTGACACACACAAAAACGAAGCATCACGTAGTTTCATGTGTAGTTAATTATTAATACAATATTTGATCATCATACTATGCAGATCAATTGATCTCCTGCCTGTTTCTGTTCATTAAAGAGCAAGAGTACTCAAATTAAATGCATAGTTGTCAATTGCAATTCGTAGAAAATAGCAGTGTGTTCAAATTTCACTATGTAATTGGGGTAATAGATTCACAATAGCCACTATTTGACAAAACTATGTACTCTAAATAGCGTATCAAGGAAAAATGGTGATTTGATTGAAATCTGCTATACAATAGCACCGCTGTAATAATAGCTATTTGACAATAATGATTAAATATCATGTATAATGTAGTGACCTAAAAGAAGATTTCAAAGGCTTTGTCTTTACCTTCTTATTTAGACGCGCTCTCTCCAAAGCCAGCTGTGTCACCAAACTTTTGAAAATTTTGGTCCGCTTTCCAATATCCTTTGCAGTTGTCATTTTTGCTTCATCCGCTTGGTGCAGCAATCTCTCTAAGCATTCCAATTTACTCCTCAAGAAATTTACTTCCTCATTTAAATAAGCATTAGATTCAGATAATATGATCCACTTCTCCTCTGCGCTGTCAGCGCTACTCTCAGCTTTTAGAACCTTCGACTTAAGATCCTTTATCACATGTTCCATATCTTTGATTGTGTCATACAACATCTTTTGCTTCTCTTGACTAGCTTCAGCAGACGCTACTGCATGCTGCAGCTGTAAATCACACTCCTTTAGCCGCCTCTTGAGTAACTCTACACTCTCGGATGTGATACCACCATCTTTTGAAAGAGCCAAATCCTTGTTGAGTTTTTCATTAGTTTCCATCAATATTTTACACTGAGCCTCTGCAGCATTAGCCCGATTTTCTGCATTCAATACATTTTCTTTCAGTTCAATGATAAGGTTATCCATGTCTCTAATTTGAGTGCATGTAACATTATACTGCTGTTGATATTCATCGGCAGAGGCTTTCACATTCACTAACTGGCATTCAGTTTCTTGTAGCTGCTTCTCAAGTGAACACACCTTGTGACCTAAATCGACAGCTTCAGAATCTTCCGCTGTGCTTCCTTCGATCTTGTCCAAATTAATGTCCCTACTTTTCAATTGTTCTTTAGAAGTTTCCAGCTGAGTTTTAAGCTCAGATTCATTTCGTCTTAAACAGACCAAATTGAACTGAGAAAGCTTGAGTTTAGCCAACAATTCATTTGAAATTCCCTTTAGGATCTCACGTGCATTGTCTGCCTCCAACCATCTTTCCCAAACTTCAGTTGCTTCTTCCGCCGTTTGAATTAGCTCGTCTTCTAAAGAAGCGATCCTTTGTTTTAGATTTTCTTCAATTTTCTTCGAGTCGTTGAACTTCTTCTCGAGATCCAGTTCACTTGCCAAAGATTTCTCAAGCATCATTAGAATGTTTCTATGTTGCTCAGTTGTTTGCATGTTCATCATGTTGCTGACATCCAAAACTTGATCATCCACTTCGACATTTTCACCCTCTTCAACATTACCTGTTGTCATCGAAAATCCCACAAATAAAAAAGGACAACAAATATTAATTTGCAATGCAAAACTAGGATTTAATTCATATACATTGTCAATGTAAAGAATTTTTACACTATCAATCAATCATAATTCATAATCATCAGATTACTTTAATCATTTGAGTTTAATTATAACAACTTCTAAAGTCATACATATGATTGGTTGTAATTTATTGACAATGTAATCAAAATTGAACTCGTGAATTCCATAATCCATTAATGCACGATAGGCATTTCTTATTTCCCATTGCATAAATATCACACACACAATATCTAATGGAATATGAAGTGGACCCCACATAAAAGAATATACCATTTTCTAAAAACTAAATGAAAAAACCAAGATCATGAGACAGATAAAAAAACAAACAAAGCAATCAATGTTCAAACAAAAACTACATTAACAAATCAATATCAAATCATTAATATCCTCAACTTACCATTCTCTTCCTTCTTATAAGAAGACAAAGTCCTTTCAAAACTAGCAGAATGTTGCTTAATCTCATAAAACAGTTCCTCAAACAAATCCAAACTTTGTTCAGATTCAACCAACCTATCTTGCCAATTGTCGAAAGACGAAACTCTCACTTTAGCATCAGAAATCTCAGCATGAAGAGTATCCAAAAACAAACCCAAATCTCTAACTTCAGAACTCAACACCCCACATAACAAATCAAACTCAAAACCCTTTATAACACAATCAATATCAATTTTTTCTTCATCCAAAACTAATTCACCTTCCAATGTTTCCAAATTCATCACAAAAATATTCAAATTTGAAACTTTCTCAGAGAAACATGCCACACCCAATTCCAAATTACCAATAACTTCTCCAACATCAACATCAACAGTATTATCTTCAACACTTTGAGTATCCATTTTTCTAACTATTTTTGTTCAAAACCCTAAAAAATTCAAAATTTAACCAAAAAGATTAAATATTTAAGCTACAAAGTGAGTATAATATACTGAATCCTAAAAAAAAATATTGAAAAATTGCAAAAAAAATTGAAAAATGAAGAAATCAATGATTGGATTGAAATTGAAGGGAATTGAAGTATACCAATTGAAAAATGATGAAATAGAAGGTGGAAATTGGGGATTTTGGATCCGTTGGATTGATGAAATTTTCAGATAACGGAAAACGGTTTGCGCCCTAACTGAAAATTGATTCAGAGAGCGATGACACTAGCAGCTCACTGTGAAACGCAGCGTTTCGACTACAAAGTGACTTGTTAATTCTGTTTGGGCAAGGTAAGAAAAAAAAAGTTAAATTTGTTACCGAACTAATGAAAAGAATAGTAGAAATGCACCATTTACATACTAAATACATTAGTTTTCTAATAAATCTAAAAAAATAGAAAATTATCAAATATAATGGGCTAGTGCCCTACATAGATGGAGTATATATTAATCTCTCAATTCTTTCTTTTTTAAGTGTTGCTTGAGATAGATGTATATTATTCATATAATATAATTTGTCTATATTTTTTTATTGATATATAAAAAAATAAATAATAGTTATCAAAAATATGCACTGACATATGATTCAAAAAATAAATATGCACTGACATATGTACGGTGGTTAATTGTGAGTTGTGACGGTTAAAAAAATGGAGGGAGTAATAATATTCATAACACTCTCCTTTGGATAACCAAGTGGGGAAAAATTCTAACGAAGAAAAAAAGAATACAGCGTGTGAATCTACCTCGTTAAAAACTTTATTAAGAAAATTCAGTGGAACAAACTATAATGAAAGAAAAAGGAGTGCAAAACATATTTATTTCTCCCCCTCATAAAAATAATTACATTTAAGACGAAAAATGTCAATTAATATTCTATACTAATTGATCATAAGCTTTACTTGGTGGCAATGACTTTGTCGAAAGATCTGTTTTATCTCAATTACTATATTCTTCTTTGAATTAATCTTTGACAAGATAATATCTTCTTCAAACTTCTTGTATGTGTAGAACACAAACTTGAACAAATTCATATTGTAGCGTTAAAACTTCCACATAATCGGAGAATATTGCTGTATTTTTGTCTTTGTTCCAATAGCTTTGAGTCTATTGATATTTGCAAATTGAAAAGATAAAATACCACTACATCTATATATAGAAAAATGCAATAATTTTCTACATGAACCAAAATATGGTAGTTCAAGATAAATTTAAGTAACTCATCATTTTCTTCTAAAATGGTGTACTAATTCACAAATGTCACCTTATTTATTTTTTTAAGCAAAAACATAGCATAGATAGATTAAAATAAAATAAAAAGATACAAATGACCGGGGGGACATAATAAAACCTGACCAAATAAAATAAAAAACAACCAAAAAGGTTTTACGATCCAACCTAAAAGGTGCCAAAACAACAAGTGAATAGTCACACATTGCTGGTACAATTTAGCAGATCCGCCCACGAACCAGAAACCAAATTGCAAAAAAGTGATGCACGGAGGAACACGAGTAATAACTAGAGACAAGTCCAAATGAACTTGAACCTTTGAGAATGGCATTGAGGCCAAACGCCAACACAGTACTGGACCACAAGTCAACAACTCACTACGACAGACAAATCTCACCTTATATACATTATCAAATTGTGATATACTCAATTCGTCAAAATTTCAATTTTCTTTAGGAGCTAAACAGAAAAATTATTGGATTGAAGAATTTTTTGTCCCTTCAATACATATCCATTAAAAAAAATAACTATTTTTTGCACTATAATATTTTTATTCATGGAGGGCGTGAATGGTGTAGACTGTAGATGTTGGTATTGGTGAACTGATTTCGCTACCTAAATAGTGAGGAGTATGCCGATCATTTCCAAAAAACGTGCGAAAACTAATTTTCTTTGTTTTTTTTTTTGACAAAACTAATTTTCTTTTGGAACGAAAAGGGATAAAAAGTTGGGAACCTAGTAGCTCATCAATTGGTTGCACTAAATTTGGTTGAGCCCAATTCAAATTGGCTTTTTACACCTCCCCTTATATTGTTTCCCTTTTTCCTTTGGATTTGGACCTGTTTAATTCTTAATGAAATTTTCTGCTTATTCAAGAAAGACTCCATGAAGCATATAACTTTTTTTAAGAAGAACGTGAAGATCATGTATTGACTAACTTTTTTTTTTGAGCAAATATATTGACTAACTTGAACATACAATGATTGATAACACAACAGTATCTGACTATAAAATTGGAATCAAACAAACATAGTACTACGCAACGCAAGTGGTTACTTTTAAAAATATAATTAATTAATAATTAGCATTATTTTAAGGACGTTTAATTGCAACCACAAGTTTTTGATTAAAATATTTGATATTACGGTTCACCACATATATATATTAGGTGTAGTAATTTGATACGGGTAGTAAACCAAAATAATGAGTGTTATTGGAGGGTCTCTAATTTTAGTGTTAAGATATGTCAGCAATGCTGACTAAGATTGCAACATATATTTCCAAGATATTTTCATAGAAAATTAATTTAGATTTTTGATGTTTTTAATAGAAAATATTAGTAGTTAATTTGTTGAAAAAAAAATTAAGTGGTTGAATTCAATTGATTATAATAACAATTTCTTTTGAAGAATCCAAATTCGATTTATGATGATAATAACAATTATTCTTACATTGTGGTTGAAATCTAAATTATTAAGATCCAATATCAAAATAAATAAATTGTTATTGAAAGAAAATTTGATTTCCACTATAATTTAATCTTGAGTATCCTTCTTGTTAATATTTTTTCAAAGATATCAAATTTGATTTCCACTATAATTTAAATTTGATTTGTTTGTAAAATTTAATTGTTTGCATGTAATACACAAATTGCGTATAAATATAAATAAATACTAAGACAAAATTTAATAAAGGTTATGTTATTATGTATTCTAAAAGTCAGTGATAAAATAGTTAAATATAATTATTTTATAAATTAAAGGTATTTTTCACGTACAATTGTAAAGATTAATCCTCTCAATATAACTGAGATTCATTTAAGAGGTTGATATCTCTCATCAAATGCTTTTTCATATATGCACCTATTGGGGATCAAACTCAGGAACAAATGGTTAAAGAGTTCAAATAACTACCATTTGTGTCACACTATGTTTATGTTGGTAAATATAAAAATTTAATAACCCACAAATATATATAAAATTTTTGTACTTAGTGTTATAAAAAATAAAATCAATAAATATATTTATTTTGTTAATATGTGCTCTAAAGCCACATTTAATATTTTTTGTAAAACAAAATAATGGTAATATATTATCAATTAAATATTTTATTTATATATATAAGATAGAATAGCTTGAGTGTTTGACTGCTAGCATGTGGCGAACCGTGTTTTGGGATAAAAGATTTACTATAATGAATTTGGGTAGAAGCCACCCTCTCATAATAAGTCTTCTTTTTTCTTTTAAAAGATGTGTTTTGTTTTAATGTTTAAAATATTGTCACCGCTTAATTGATAGAAACATCGCATTATTACGATTTTGAGTTTTCTTATGGCAAAAAAATGGACCATCCAAAAAACAAACAAACAACCTCAAAGAGTTATAGTATCTTGATTAAGATAATAAGAACTCATTTAACAACTAAGCATCCACCAATTTATTTGTTTCACGCGACAAATGAACAATCTTAATTGATTTCATAAGCGACATCAATCTAAAAATATTTAACAGCAAGATACTAAGCACAAGAAATAGTGGTTCTTCGTCGAAGATACTCAACAACTTCTTTAGAATGCAATTCAAAAAAAAATTGATTATAACCTTTGTTTAAAGTCAATTTAATTCTACGAAAAATAGAAAGAAACTCAGTTGCAACAATAAACAAAAGTTTAGCTTAGCTGAATGATGTGTCTTTTGACATTTTCATATCTTGTGTTTGTGGTAAGAAATTTTTCAATGGTCATTTGATATAATAATATATATTATATATATTAAAATAATAAAGATTAGAGACATACAATCAAGTAATGACACTTAAACAGAAATTTTCACAAAAAAAAAAGTAACCGTGTATAAAAGACAGTGAAAATATATTTAAAAAATTAGTGGAAATGAATGACCTACATATCACAATCACGTTCATAATCATGAATCCTACTTTTTTTTTACCAAACAACTTGAATTAGCTCGTGAATAACGATGATTCATTATAAGTTAAAGTTGTTATAATTCGATAGTTTATTTATTGGGTCACATTGTACCCATTACAATAATATAGGTGTAAGTGACACATTAATATTTTAAAGTATTTTACCAAAGTCCATAGTACAATAGTTACTTGATTAATTAGTGGCTGCTAATTAGAATTGGTTTGTGTTGTTAAGTAAGAATTGGTTATTTGTTTGGCTTACTGTTTTTCGATGACATGAAGGGCCTACGGGAACAAATGTTAGGTTTTTTTTTCCAAGATTCGATTAATCCGATGATATCAATCAAACTATTCATTAGAGATCTATTTAAAGTTAAAATTTTATTTTAGTACATTTTATATTGAGCCAACACAAAAAATGACATTAGCAGAATTCGAATTAAAATATTTTGAGAAAAATACACTCTAAAATTTTAGGTTTTTTCCACCAGATCAATCTATGTAAATTCGAGCAAATGACAGTGGTTTAATTTTCTAATGTAAATTAGAGCTATATGTTAAAAATAAATTAAAGTCATTATTTATCTAACACTCTATTTTTTCTATATTTGTCTCTTTTTTTTGACTAACTTTATATTTACTTTTCATCTGAAGTAAAAAAAAAATTAAAATAGCCAAATCCAACCCATTTCACTCGGCCTACCTCACTTTTTAAACGAGATAAGAGAGTTAGACCAACTTAAGATATCAAGCGAAAATCTGGACTAGCCCCAAAAACAGTGTCGTAGCCAACATTTTAGAGGTCCCGGACAATAATTAATATGGACCTCCCTAATAAAAAAATTTGTATAAAAAAAAAGTTTCCCTCCTAACATTTTTTGAAGCAAATTCTTCGATCAATTCCTCATATCGTATATTCTCCAACTAATCATTCTCAATTGCTATCATTGCTAATCCATTAAGACTTTTTTGTTAGGCTATTGTGCTTTGGACCAACTATTGATCGAGCATTTTGTTTCAACTAAATAATATAACTATATATAATTTTTATTTTTTGAGACCCCTACTTTTTAAAGACCCTGAGATATAAGTCTTGTTGCCCTTGCTCGAATACGGCTCTACCCAAAAATCTTTAAGTTAGATCAACTTAATGCACTCAAAGGAGAACTTAAGCAACAAACCAAGACCGACATACCTTCAACATAACCTATTAGTCTCAACTATTAGGCTATTGTTTTTAAAACACACAAAAATTTCATATTACTTGAGAATGGAAGATAAATATAATTAATTTAAAAACATTCAATCTTCTCGACCAAGTGATGCACTTTTCAAAGACAAAATTATAAGGATCACATAAAATCTAATG
This sequence comes from Trifolium dubium, assembly GCA_951804385.1. Lineage (NCBI taxonomy): Eukaryota > Viridiplantae > Streptophyta > Magnoliopsida > Fabales > Fabaceae > Trifolium > Trifolium dubium. Next base: position 3,974,408 of record OX638065.1, on the reverse strand, counting down.
TTGATAATAATTAAAAAAAACAATACACTGGACTTGTGTTAACAAATTTTTTATTTTCAATATTAATATATTATTATCTCTTTACTTTCTTCATATAACACTTGCACATTGTTCAAATAAAAATAAATTAATAATAATAATAATAATAATAATAATAATAATAATATAATCACAAAAAATGAGAAGCACTCGTTTTTCTTCTTCGATGTGAACAAAAGAAAACATTCTTGTAATGCTTATTAATCATTCTAAAATGTTTTTTGGAGTAATATTACAACAATGAATAAGTTTTATAAAGTTTTGATTGTGATTTAAGAAATATACAATATTTTGTTTAAAAAATAAACTAGAGTACAAAGGTGTTGATAATAATAATTTATGTGGGGGAGGGAGAGTGGTGATGCTCATGAGTCTATATTGAATGTTAGCGCCATTGGTCGGTCATTCATGGACCTGTATCTTGATGACAACTGGTATGGGCCATAGGTCCAATTTTTAGTCTAGGTCACATTTTTGTCTTGCCAAATTTATTTTCATATATATATATATATATATATATATATATATATATATATATATATATATATATAATTACAAATGAATTAGAAGGTAAACGAGTAATAAGTTGCGCCGATATCTTCTTATGAATTGTGAAACTCATTCTTTTAAATACCACATTCATAGATCTAGGAGAAATAACACTGTTACGCATAACCTTTTGAACTCTATTCAAAAGATTCACACCATCTGATGTTAGAAAACTAAAAGTGTCAAATGCAAATGATATAAAAACATGTTAATTATTCGAACATGCTTTTTCATGTTTAGCAACTTTGCTTGAAGCAGCTTTGAGTGCAGTTTATCGCAATATAAAATCGTGAGTCATCAATACTACAAGTGGAGGAAACCCAGTTTCTTGACTTTTGAGTGGAGCACCACTCTTGACTTTTGAGTGGGATGTGGTGGTGCACCACTCTTTTCGGAAAGAAAACCAGTATGCTGATGCTTTGGCTAATTATAGAATTTCTTTAGATGTGTACATGTTGTTGTTTGAGGTTTGTCCACTTTAATTTAATCATTTGTTAGTGGCAGATGTTATGGGGTTTTTTGTTCCACGTTTGATCTCTTTGAAGTTCTCTTTTTTGAACTTTTAAGCCCTCTTTGAAATCAAAAAAAAAGGAAGAAATTCCGGTAAAGATAACTAACAAATTACCTTTATTTTTCTTGCAACATTTTACGGGGCTATCACTTTCCACACTAAAACAGATGAATGAGTGTTTTATTATCGGCTCTCAAAGATGTACTAAGGTTTAATTACTTCTATTAAAAATAGAAGGTTTAATTACCATTTTAGTCATTTAGACTATTCGATTTGGAATATAAATAGACAAAAAAGGTATCTCATGCTATTTATAATGGACATACGATTTTCAACACCCTAATTCGATACTATATATCATTGAGTTGACCGAAGATCGGATCTTAAGGTTTATACCCCATGTAAGTAGCTACTTGCATTGTCAAATTTTAAGCACAACAACATTCTTCAGTCTAACCTTAAATTTAATTAAATCAAAATTTCAAACAAAGTCTTGCAACCATTTCTCTTTCGACATTTATGTAAACTAAATTTACGATCACTTTCTACACCATCCACCAGGAATATGTTTGCAACCATGAACACAAAAATGCATCCAAATGTAACCCGGCTTTTATGCATATGTGAATCCATAAGCGAAATAAGCAGCAACGGCCAGGAACATGTTCGTCTTCCCTTTCTATGATTTTCTCCAAGTAAAATTTTGAATGTTTCCTCTTTCTTTGTTGTTCAGATAGATTTAGGGTTCATTAGGGTTTATATAGATCATTTTATTTTGTACGAGGTTTGTGGTAAGATTTTTAATCTTCTCTATTCCTTTGTTTTTTTGAGTTATAGGGATATACATATATAGTCCAACAAAAAAAAAATATTTTTATGCTGGTTGTCTCAATTTATCATTCTGAAGAATTATTAAACTTTTATTCTTTTATAGACTAAATTAAATCTCTTAAATTTTTTCAGGGACCAAAATAGATCTTCAATCAAATATATAAATATACTAAAGGCACATAAGACTAAAATAACCTCAATATATTATCTAACAACCCCTTCTCCATTGTGTTAACCATCATGGTTCCATTTGTGTTAAAGTACACATATAGACACGCCAATATTTTTACGATGTTTATTTTATTTTTATTTTATTTTTGTGGAAATTTTTACGATGTATATAATTTGGCATAGATGTGTGTTTAGTTGTGAACACTCCAAATCTTTTCTCACGTCCCTAATTAGAGATTCAAAGATTGAAATCTTGTGTGATAACCGATAAATTATCGAATTGTAATCTTTTACATGAAGGTCTAATAGTTGTTAATAGGTTACTATCTTTGAATTTTTCTCCTATTAATCTTTTTCTTCAATACGTATTTTGTTTCTTCTAAGTTAAATGATGAAGCTGAGTTATAAGATTTGTATGATATAGAAAATTATTTGTAAGCAACAAAATGGATTTCAATATGAATAAAAGAAACATAAACAATGTACTCAAGATTTGATCGTTGAATAACTCTATGCATGTTTGCATTAAAATGTACAACAATATATAATATATATCAACTTATTTGATCAAGACTAGACTAAATTAAGGAATTGAGAAATGGCTGCCCATCTCTTGCCAATCCTTATCTATTGGTCGGATAAAGAATAGGAGTCACGATGTTATATATTGACATACTCTATATGTAAGTTATATAGTTTTTTTTTTTAAATTTTAATATATGCCATGCAGTATATAATCAACACATGAATCAACACATGCATAAATGTGTACATATTATTTATTTAAAAAATTAAACAAATTTTCTTGCTATGACACATTATAAATATCGTCAAAACCGAAAAAAATATATTATAAATATCGTTGTTATATTAAGTGATAATAGCAAATATGAAATGAATAATATTTAGTTTGTTAAAGAAACGAAATGTAAGATTTAACTGATTCAAGGAAGCTAAACGATATAAATAGTACTTCCTCCGGTCTTAAATATAAGAGATATTTTACTTTTTAGATTCATAGAATGATTGATGTATTTAGTTCATAATATAGACCAAATACATCAATCATTCCATGAATCTAAAAAGCAAAAATTCTCTTATATTTAAGACCGGAGGTAGTATATTTTTATCGAATGATTGAAGACACTTTAATTGTAAGTCCGTAATTGAATGGAATGATTATGGTCATCATGTTTAGTTTGGAATATGTGCACTAAATAAATTTGATTTTGTGGATTGAAATACTTTGTTTTGTGGATTGAACAGATGGTCATGATACTCACTTGTTGAGGAGTCATGATTGTACATTTGTACATGTCTTTAGTATATTGAAGTTCTTGGTGTAGAGGTTGGAAGCACTTCTTTGAGGTTCCATTGTTTGACCTTGAGGTCTTTTTCACTTGTGATAGATTTACTTTGGGGTTCAATATTTTGTCAAATTTACACCAACAATTAAGACAAATGATCTTCTATTTACCACTTCAGAAAATAGAGAATCATTGTAATAGGTTTTATGAAACAAGTTTTGCAGTATAGTACGAAATTTATCTACTTACTTTCCTGACACCTTTTAGAGCTGTATTAGGTGTGTTTGGTTGAAGGAAAAATAGTTAGGAGAGAAATAAAAACACAGAAACTAATAAATATATTTAAATTATTGTACATTGATTAATTTTTCGTTGTTTTTATTTCTCTCCTCTCTATTTTTCTCCTGTCAATTGTTATTGTTGCTTGGAGACACAGTTTAATTTGAAATTGATGACGTAGTGTGTTTCAGAGAGGATTTCTCTTTGCTCAATGTAGAGAGGTTAACCTAAGAGTATAATAGAAGTCTTCAATGTAGTATATCCATGACAAGAGGTGAGATGTTGACTTGACTTTCCGCGGCGATAATCTTAGATTATCATAATTTCATTTCTTTTACTATGCTGATCCTAGAGAATTACTCTTTTCTTTTTTCTTTTTTTGAAAGGAGGATTACTCTTTTCTTCTATTTCTGCTCTTAATGTTTTTTCAAAATTAAACTTCAAAATTAAACTTTAATTTAAAAAATGATTGACATACACTTTTTATTTAAAGAATCTGAAATAAATATCCATCTAAAAGTGTTAGTTGCTACTTGCTACATAAGACTAGAAGTCATCAATCAGTGTCACTTTTCAATTGTAATTAACATGAAGTTTTGTTACCATTGTGTAAATAATGCATGTTCTTTCCGACAAAAGAAATAATAATACATGTTCATATGGTGAAATTTTGCATAAATAATTTTCTCAATGTAAATTTCTGATTTGTTTCGCATTGGACCACAAAATACATGTACTTTTGTTCTGCTTTTATGGAACACTTTGCAACTTGCATCCATAGGCAAGTTGGAATAATCAACTTGAAAGTTGAAATATAGTTTTTCCTTTAAAAATTAAAAATTACTCTTGTTTTGTGGCTTCCTTTAAAACACAATCCAAACTGTACCTCTCAAATCACACGTGATAAGTAACACAAGACCCTTTCCTACGTTTTTGTTATAGATGAATATGTGTTTAATTCCTATAAAATATTAATTTTTAAATTTAATTTTTACACATAAGGTGTGTCTAATAATTTGTAGGAGTTAAAAATACTAGAAAATTAAGTGGGGAATAAAGTTAGAATAATGTCTTCATTTTGTATGCACCAAAATCATATTTAAAGAAGGTTATAAGATTAGACAAAAAGGTCATGACATGAGAATAACAATGATTTCTTTGTGATATATGGAAGAAAAAATAGAAAAGATCCTAATGGGTTCATGCTTAAATAAAAAAGTCTTAATTGGTTACTAACCTTCACCTTCTCACCACGAGAATATGGGTTTAAGTTGGATTCAAACATGTTTATAGATCGTTTCATTAAATATCTCGAGAGAGAACATACGTATTGTTAGTATCATGTCATAAATCAAACATGACCACTTTAGAGTAAAGGAGAATATTGCTAAACCAAAATTATTGTAACAACTTGTGTCGTGATTCTAGGGTGTTTTATAATTATATTTTACTTCTTATTTTAGTTTACATTCTACTATTTTATCTTTTATTTCCATCTCTACAAAATCAACTCATCTCTAATCTAAATAACATCACATATCATAATCTTTACTAAGGGAGCAATATTTTTTTATCACGACGATAAAACTGTGGAGTTCCAGACATATCAATAAACAAACCTTATTCTATTTTATACAACAAATCTTACGAATTTTATCATATACTTTGTTAATCCTATACAAATTCAAAAGCTTTATTTTGCTTTCTTTTTCGTGTTTAGACGAATAAATGGGAGAAAAACAAGAATTTTTTTCATATAAAATGTTCTATATGACCCCAACCCACCACTTCATTTTTTTTTCTATATCGTCAATGCCATTTTTTTAGATAAATTAAGAGTTTTTAGATATCAAGTTAGGAAAAATTTCTCAATCGCCCGCCCAATATTCTTTTTCCCCTCCTAACTACCTTTTTTGCCCTTATTAATATTATTTCGTGATCACATATCAAAATTAGCCAATTTCACCCCCAGTTGGTGTATTTCGTGACCTATTTCCCAAAATACAGTTCGGGTTATACGTCCCGAAATACACACCTGACCCCCCCCCCCACCCCCCCATTGCTCATTTCGTGATCTATTTCCCGAAATGCATTTTGGGAAATATATCACGAAATACTCTGGTGAAAAATGAGTTATGAAACCGTTTTATACAAAATATGATGATTTTGTATAAAACGATTTCATAACTCATATTTCGCGCGCTATGTGGGGGTTGTTTTATTCTGGTATGTCATATTAACATGGGTATTTCGGGTTTTATTTCCCGAACTGGGGTTCGGGTAATAGATCACGAAGTGTGTGCGCGCGCCATGGGAGGTTTATTCATGCGTGTTCTGATACGATACACCTATGCTTCAGGTCGTAGGTCACGAAACCCATTTCGGGTTATGGATCCCGAAATCGTTTTTTTGCCCAATTTCAATGGTATAAAGAAATGAGGGGGGAGGTGGGGAGGGGGGCAAAAGAGAATTTTTTCAAGGTAGGGATAGATTTCCCAACTTAGTTGGCATCTCTATTCTTCCCCGTCATCGACATGTAGCTTATATAATTATTAAAAAAGAAAGAAAAAAAAGAAAGAAAAAAAAGAAATACAAAAATCAGAGGACATAGACATAACCCAATGAATCCATGCTAAAACGTGTAAGACAATAAAACATACTAACTTCTAGTCCTAAAAGACAAACTAGAAGTCTTAAAAAATTCTAAGCGAATGAATCGATCATCAGCATGAAAACGATCCACGTATCCGCCACTCTTTATAGTAAGTAGCAAGCGATACGACTTTTTCAAACCAAACTATCTGAAATCATAACTTAATATAAAAAAAATAGTAACTTATTCCTTTATTTGTATTTTTTGGATAAGAATGTACCGTATTTCTTTATTTATAAAGTATGTTTTTAAATGGAAAATATGAAATTGTTATAAAATTAAATTAAAATCAATAAGATACATAGTACTACAATCATTTTTGTGAGTATATTTTGTTTTTGTACACATAATAATTATGAGAGTATATAATAGTAATGTATTGGTACTATGTACCATGTACTATATGAAGAATAATAAGCTCAATAATTTTGCTTGTTTCAAACTTTCAATAGAAAATTATTAATAAATTAATTTTTTTTGTCAATATATTAATAAATTAATATTACGTGTAGTTTTGTCTTTTTGATTTTTTCTATAAAAGAAATTCATTGGTCACCAACCTCAAAAAATAAAAGACTCTACTTTTTGGATTTTGGATTCTCATTTCATCATTTGCTTCCAAATTTCCAATTTGTATATTCTTCCTTAAAAAATCTTCTTCCTTTTTCATTTCTTCTTTCTCAATCAAAACCCTAATTCCCAAATTCCCTATTCAATTTTTGTATAATTGTTCATTTTTCCCAACTGGGTCTTGTTGAATTTCAACTGGGGTTGTGAATTCTACGTTTCTGAGTCTCAAAGTTTGTTCTTTTTCATTTTCTGGATTTGGGTTTGTTTCAACTTTCTTCAGAATTTTGCTGGAATTTGGGGATTTTGACTTTTCAGGTATGAAATTGAACTTAGTTGAAGTTGTTATTGTTCATAAAGTTTTTATCCTTGGTTAATTTTGTTAACTGGGTTAGTTCAATTTTGTGTTTATTTTCATGGTTTGATATGTTATTAAATTGAACTAAACTTTGGTAAAAAAAAAAGAACTAAACTGAAATTGTTGTTCATAAAGTGTGTATCTTTTATAAACTGGGTTAGCTCAATTTTGTGTATTTTTTTCAAGATTTGTTTGGTTATTAAATTGAACTAAACTTTGGTCAATTTTTTTGTTGAATGAAACTGAAATGAAATTATTGTTCCTATGGTGTGTATCTTTATTTAATTTTGTAAACTGGGTTAGTTCAATTTTGTGTTTTTTTAATGGTTTATGTTATTAAATTGAACTAAACTCTGTTCAATTTTTTTTTAAACTGAACTGAAATTATTGTTCTGAACGTATGTATTTTTGTTTCATTTTGTTAGTTCAATTTTGTGTTTTTTTTCATGATTTGTTTGGTTATTTTAAATTGAAGTAAACTTTGGTCAAAATAGTAATAATTTGAACTAAACTGAAATTATTGTTCCTAAAGTGTGGATATTTGGCTCAATTTGTAAATTGGGTATGCTCAATTTTGTATTTTCTTTATCATGGGTTGTTTGGTTATTGAGTTGAACTAAACTATGGTAAAAAAAAAATTGAACTGAACTGAAATTATAGTTCATAAAGTGTGTATCTTTGGTTCATTTTGTAAACTGGGTTAGTTAAATTTTGTATTTTTTTCCATGGTTTGTTTGTTATTGGTTATTAGATTGAACTAAACTGAAGTTATTTGTTCATAAAGTTTGTATATTTGATTCATTTTGAATACTCGGTTAGTTCAATTTTGTAACGTTGTTATTTTTAAGGGTTTGTTTGGTTATTAAATTGAAGTTATTGTTCATAAAGTTTGTATCTTTGGTTCATATTTTATAAATTGGGTTAGTTCATTTTTTTGATTTTGTGTTTTTTTTTCAGGGTTTGTTTGGTTTTTCTAAAATTTTCGAAGGTTGAAAAGTGAAAAACCGAAAATGACAATTGGAAGTCTTGCACCTAAGACAGAGAAGAAGAAATCATCAAGAAAGAACAAGGCTGTTGTTGTCAGTGAAAATGCACCTTTGTTGCCCAAAAGTCAAGCCCATGAAAGTGATTCCGGGTTTGATGATTTCAACGGAGCTTCATTTTCTGGCGCTGTTTTCAACTTGGCTACTACAATTATTGGTGCTGGAATCATGTCCTTGCCTGCAACCTTGAAACAGTTAGGGATGATTCCTGGTCTTGCTGCTATACTCATCATGGCTTTTTTGACTGAGAAGTCAATTGAGCTCATAATTAGGTTTACAAGGGCGGGGAAATCTGTTTCATATGCTGGTTTGATGGGTGATTCCTTTGGGAATTATGGAAAAGCCTTGGCACAAATTTGTGTTATTGTCAATAACATTGGTGTGCTGATTGTTTACATGATTATAATTGGTATGATACTATGAACTTTCTTTAATTTTAGTACTTCAATCGATATGTGGAAGGAAGTTCATTATTATCATAGATTTAGGTTCTGTTTGGATAAACCACTTAATTAAGCTCTTATAACATAAGCGATTATCATGTAAGTGCTTATGTATGAGCTATTACTCTAATAAAAGATAAAATAAAGTTAAACTGTTTTCATATAAGCTATAAGTTGTTTTCAAGAGATATTTTATAGAGTTTATGGAAATAAGCTGAAAAACACAGCTTATGGACATGTTATAAGCTGTTTTCATAAGCTTTCCCAAACAGTCTTACAAGTGCTTATATTAGTAGATCAGCTCAAGTTAAGATAATCCAAACAGTCCCTTAATTTTGTTACCCTTCGATCTCTATAAGCAAGGGTTTAGGGTTGTCTAATTCAGTTTTTTATTGTTCACTATGCAGGTGATGTGCTTTCTGGAACATCTGCAAGTGGAGAACATCACTATGGTATCCTTGAAGAATGGTTTGGTGTGCACTGGTGGACTGGACGGACGTTTATTGTCCTTCTTACAACGGTTGCTGTATTTACACCCCTCGCAAGCTTTAAGCGACTTGGTGAGTGTTATTCCCTTATTTGAAATAACAAGAAAAATGATTATTTGGTTTTTTGTTTAGTTTTGAATTTTGATATCAAGGCATGGCTACAAGAGCTGTTTTCACCAAATTAAACATTAGTGTATCTATTGCAAGTGTTCCAGCCAATTTAAATCACCATTAAGGCTTCAGATTCGTTGTGTATCACTAATAATTGTATGTTAATAGCTTTAATGTTTCTGTTTTACTGTTATTCAGTTCGGTCATGCTTTAAAAATGTCTTTTATACTAAGAATTTTGGAAAAGTATATGTTGTTTGTTAGTTGTTATGTTATCTATGTAGCATTGACACTATAAATCGAAGGCGTGTTCGGGGTTTGACACGTGTCAATATCCAACACTGACACAACATTGATGCATGTGATATTGTGATTACATTCAATCACTTCCATTTTTCAAATTATCACCGGTGTCTCTGTGTTAGTGTCAATATCGTATCCTGTGTCTATCTTAGTGCTTCATATGTTGTTAGTTTATTTCATTTGTTTGAACCGGGATTACATAACTTGGTGGACATATAAAGTTATTTTCTCTGAATCCTTATAGATCTTGTATTTCAATTTCACATTAATATCTTTAAACATTACCTTATTTTGTTTCATTTCAAGTTAAAATACTAGCAAGTCTTATTTTGATCTATTGGACTTACAATAAAAGCATTGAGGTTTTACAATAAATGCTCTGTGGTTGCAGATTCGTTGAGATTCACATCTGCCCTTTCCGTTGCACTGGCGGTCGTTTTTCTTGTCATTGCTGTGGGAATTTCTGTTGTGAAGATTATAAGTGGAGGCATTAGCATGCCTAGACTCTTCCCAGCTGTCACTGATGCAACATCAATCTTTAACCTATTTACTGTGGTTCCCGTGTTTGTGACTGCTTATATCTGCCACTACAATGGTATGCATTTGATTCAAACCTTTACGTCAAGCTTATTTCTTTTGTTAAACTTCTTTTGATGTTTTTATGTGAAATTTATTTATAGAAGTTATCGATAAATTCAAATGTGGTGACCCTGAAATTTGTCCATTCAAACGGTCATATCCTTTGTTTGATGATAACATGTATACAACTTAATTAAGTGCTTATAGCATAAGTGCTTGTGTATAATCTATTTTTATAACAATAGATAACATAAAGTTAAACTGTTTTCATATAAGATATAAGTTGTTTTCATAAGCTACCCTAGATAGTTTATCTAAATAAGCTGAAAATAGGTTATAGACATGTCACAATCTGTTTTCATAATTTCTCCCAAACATTCTCACAATTGTTGATCTTAGTAGGTAAGTTCAAATAAGTCAATCCAAACAACCCCTAAATGCAAGATTCTTAGTTGCTTGAAGTGGTACTAAAATTATCGAACCATGTCTATTACATAACGATAGACTTCGGTAACTGCTGCAAAAGTTAAACTTTGTGAGATCGTGACATTATTACAGTATAAGCTATTTGTTTGCAAGAGTCTTATATATTTTATCTTTTTTCTGCAGTTCACAGCATAGATAATGAGCTCGAGGACAACTCACAGATGCAAAGTGTTGTACGCACTTCTCTCGGTCTATGCTCATCTGTGTACTTAATGATAAGCTTCTTTGGCTTCCTCTTATTCGGTGAAGGAACTCTTGATGATGTGCTTGCCAATTTCGATGCGGATCTTGGAATTCCTTTTGGTTCTTTGCTCAACGATGCTGTTCGTATTAGTTATGCTGCACATCTTATGCTTGTATTTCCAGTTGTCTTTTTTCCATTGCGACTCAATATAGACGGTCTTCTATTCCCTAAGTCAAGACCTTTGGTTCTTGATAACTTTAGATTTGCATCAATGACTGTTTCCCTTATTGGTGTTATCTTCCTTGGAGCAAACTTCATACCAAGCATTTGGGATGCTTTCCAGTTCACCGGAGCAACCGCTGCAGTCTGTATAGGATTCATCTTTCCAGCTGCCATCACTCTTAGGTGAGTTTTCTCATTGAATTTCTATTCAGTAATGAGTTTGTAGTGTTGTTAAATAGTGATGTTATGTGTGTAGGCTATTGTTCTGCAATACGCCATTTAGTAAAAAATGTTATCAAAACGCAGATATAGCGGCGATATAGCACTGTTGCATAGTGGAATTTTAACAAACTGTTTTTACCGCAATCTGGGATTGACAACCCTGATTATTTGATCCAAATTGTGTTGAAATTTGTATAGCTCAACCAAAGGGGAGGGGGTGTTATGAAAATATCTACGAATTTTGAGATGTTATAATCTGTTTTATGTTGATTCTTTTGCTGCAAACTAAATTGACTTGTCTTAAATCGTTTTTTTAACTATTCAGGGACCGCTACAACATAGCGACTAAGTCAGACAAGATTTTATGTGTCGTTATGATAATCCTAGCAGTCTTCTCAAACATTGTGGCAATATATAGCGACGCCTATGCATTGTTCAAGCAGAACAAAACATCGCGTGAATGATGGTCACAGTTCTTGACAAAAGGAACTGAATTGGCCAGGTATGTTTGGTCAGTCAGAAAATCAGGGTTTTCTGAGAGGGTCTCATGAGTCGTCGATTTTGAATAAACATAGAAGCTACCCTGTGTACAAAATTGCTTCAGAAAGTGTCGAGGCCTGCAACATGTATTTAGCCTCGTTTGTATTTTGCGAATTTTCATTTATAGTTGTTATATGGTTCTTGTTGAGTTATACTCTCTTTCCCTGATTTGTTCTAAAGATGTAATAGAACTTTTTGTTTGCATTTGTATGTATTGTATTGAGTGAAGGAATGTACCATGTAAGAATGGTTTAGTTCTTGAATTGGACAAGAAAAAAGTACTATATTTTTGAAATTTTTAGGTGTGTAAAGTAATTATGTTAATAGTTGGCATTTATCATTTTCCTCAAAAGTAGATTTTGATTAGTAAATACTAAATAGTGTGATGTAACTCACATCACAGTGTGATACCATTACCAGCTGTTCACCAGCTCAAGGACCCACCTAATGACATATGTGATTGATTATCGATGTAGCACTGACATTTCAGATTGAATGTGTATCAAGTAACTGATACGTGTTGGTGTTCAACACCGATACATGTCAGTGTTCAACAGTAACACTTGAGGTCATAAATCAATCACTTTCATTTTGTCTGTGTTAGTGTCATTTTTGATGTTTATGTTTGTCCAGGTGATCATAGTAGTTGATGTCATCTTGGCCATTGTAGGTCCTTGTGACAATTCTAACCAAAAAAATCTTCATTGGCAATTTGGCATCACATGAACATGAGAACATGCACCTATATTTATCAAGATAAGGCATAAGACATTGTTTTTCTAATAAGTGACTAAAATTTTACAACTATTTGTCTAAAAATTAAAAAATAAAAAATGTGAGCAAATATAGATTTTTTTTTTTTGTAATTATCCTCAAGTGATTCATCTAATCACCTTGGCACGATTTCTAGCATTACATCTATAGAAAGAACAAAAGACTTGCAGTGACATCAAAAACAAGAGAAAAATGACAGCAAGAAATGTTAGGAATTGCCATGAAGCAAACACATGAACCTTCATAAATTTCCAAACTTTGATACTCACATTACTATTATAATGCTGGTTAACATCTTCAATGACCTTATCCAAGAATGGAACCCTTGTCAATTTAATGGACTTACTCATTCCATTCCACAAATTAGCCACTTCTTGATCACTTTTTAAGTAGTTCAAAATAATCCCTTTTTCTCTAAGAATCTTTGCATCTTCCTCAGTGTCTATGATTCCGTTCATCAATTCGGTGTAACGGGCGAAAACTAACGGCCCTAATTCAATTGATGCTTCATAAGCAACTAAATTTCTCATGAACACTTCAGTGTTTATGTCTAAAGCAATGGTTGGAAGGTAAAGTGTTATTGTTTTTACATCAAAGCTAATAGTTGATACATCTCCTTTAGTAGCTACGAAACTAACTCCGGATTTTGAGAGTTCTGTAACAGAAGGAAGAGTGATTTCATCGATTAACAATGATTTGTTAGTGATATCGCCTGAACTTAAATTTTCATTTCCTGCTTTGGTGGCTTCTTTTTCTTGAGAGAATATGAAGTATTCGACCGGTTGTTTTATAATTCCCATTCCAGGAAGATTAGAAATGATTGCCCAAGGTAACCAAGTCATAACTTTCATGGCTCTACATTGCTTGAGTTTCTTAAATAAGCTTACTAATGTTGTTGTCAATTTCGAAAGCAACCTACAAACTTCACTTAAGAATTTCTTAACATAGTTCACACACGATTTACAATCGTCTTCATTATCTTTTTCTCCATTCTCAGATACGAGTACTTCTAATTGTTCTTCCAAATTAGGTACAATCATGTTATACAAAAAATCTAACAAATGCGCACACTCAGAAACAACGATATCTGGATAGTCTTGTTCTACCATTTTGAAAGGAGAAATCTCTTTATATAATCCTATAAACATTAAAATTAGCATGTCATCTGCTAATTCAAGTGATGTGAATTTAAACTCCAACATATTTCTCAAAACAAATAAAGGGATTTGATTTTCAAGCATTATTATGTCCTTCAAGATTGCATTATGACCTAATTTCCTCCCTCCATAACCAATCAAGTGTGACATCCTTGATGAAAAACTTAGCATCATAGTTTCATCTTTGATAGTGTAAACATGTAGAAATTCTAACAAAAATGAAGCATCAACAACCATCATCCACATCAATGTTTCAACATTAAAATTTAAATACTTATGATAACATGATCTAATCCTATGTTCTAACCTTATCAATTGGTCAACAACATGTTCTAACTTTAGACTTTGTAATTGGATTTGGAATCTTTTTGTTGAAGCAATCTTATACCTTTCCATTTCATATAACTCTTGCCTCCAAAAATGGTAAGGCCCAATTGCAACATGTTGAGGAATATAAGAATTTGGATCACTAGCTATAAGTGACTTAGGTACATTGAATATAGATACAAGAAATTCACCATCATCTTCAATTTCTTTATCTAAGGTTTGACGTATTTTAATCACCCACTCAAGCTCATTAAAATTGGTTTTGGAATCATTTGCCAAGATAGATTTAAAATTAGACATTTTTATGGAGAAAGTGGCTTTGGTAAAATGAGTTGTTTTTGTTTTTTATGTAGTGAAAGTGAAAGAAGTTTAAACTATAATGAATTATTATGCTTTTAGTTAATGGCTATTTACTTTGCAACTTGTTTTATTGTATGAAACGTGTTTCATAGGCTTAAATGATAATGGAAGTTGTTCATCACAAGCAAAACTTATGTGTAAGTTTCTAATTATCCTTTAAAGCTAAACTTATTATGTGTGAAAGTAAAGTAGTTATTAGTATATGATAGTATAAAATTTGGCATATTAATGCATGTAACATATGATATTATTATAACATAATTACATGGGGAAAATGAGAAACTCGTATACATTGAATATTGGACTAAAGTACAAGTCACAAATAAAGCAATGACAAATGAATTGGGCAATTCATCATAAGCTAAAAATTCGTTCCAATGTCCTAAAATTTTTGGAATAAATTGTATGGTAAGCCAACAACACAAATGGTAGAGCTTGAATTCCTTAACCATTGATAAAAATTTCAATTTATGATAGATGTCGTATGAAAATAATATGTTGGAAGATGTCAACATTTTATATGGATCTCAATTATCACGAGAGAGTAGTCTTTTATATATTGAAAAGAATGACATAGCCATCGTCACAAAAGTATAAAAAGGAGAAGATGTAGGAGAGAACAAACAACATAAGACATCCATATTTTTCTAAATGCTCCTCTAGTATATTCAAAGGTCAATCTTCACAAAACACGTAGGGTCAGACCAATGATCCAATGTATAATTGAATGTAGTTTTTGTTTTTTATTTTTGAAGCAATAATTGAATTTAGTTGTACCACATTGAAGTAGTTATAAAAATGAATCATCAGAATACATTGAACTAAGAGATATTGATATAGATATATCAATATTGCGGATTGCACAAAATAGAGGTTTGTTCAAATTATACTACAATAAGGTTTGCAAAAAATATAAGTTTTATTACAATAAACATCGTAATAAATAGCATATCACAGAACAATAACGATTAATTCAAACTCGCCTATGCGATAGCTGCGGTTTGACAAGAATGCGTTAAATTTAGACGAATATAGTTTTACCAAATAAATGACAATAAGACATGCCAGAACAGTTGAACCTTGAACCGTATATCATAAGAAAAACTAAAAGGAAGAGTAAGTAAATGCTTATGGAATACTTAAAGAAGAATGCATTTCGGAGAAAAAGTTTTACAGAACCAACACTAATGCTGCAGAAACTAGTTGCAAGAGAGACACCAGCTAAGTCCAAGAAATGAAGTCTTGAACATATAACAGAAAAAGCTACAAAAATTTGAGCATTTATATCATTTACACAAATATTTCAAAAAAAAAAAATTACATAGTTTGGGACCATACATGAGAAAGGAGTGCAGATGGTAACTATACAGGTGTTGTGTTGCAGACTTACATTACCCTTTTTTAGTCTTCTATTCTGTTTCAAAACTCTGTTATGTTGTTAGTCGATAGCTATTGATAAATTATTTCCTTATCTTAGGATGCATTAGTACTCGTGTTTTGACATCAGGTTCAAGACCGTGCTCCAGCATTTTTGTGTAAACCTCATTTGCAAAGTCAAACTTGCGACGTAAACACATCCCTTGAATAGCAGCATTATAAAGAGCGGCGTTCGGCCCAGTCTTCTGCAAAAGGAACAAATATTAAGCAGGTCAAATATTTATGTCAGGTCAGATACCAGAAAATGAGTTAGAAAAGTATTCTACAATTTTAATTAAAATTTTAGTTACTTCATTGGAAAAGCCAAATTTGACGAGCAGTATAATGTACACGTATTACTCAGCATAGTTTGGGGTTGTTGTTGCGAATGGCTTGTACTTATCATATCAAAACAAAAAGTGTTAAGAATCTTCAGTTTGGTGAATTTCTCAATGTTAAGTTCTTCCACATTCAACTCCCAACATATTGTTTCAATCACACATGTCAAATTATGCGACTTCATTCAAAATTGATGTGAATCAGATATATATAATTTAGAAATCTAGAATCAAAATTTACTCAAATTAAAATTCATAAACTAAAGTGAAAAATTCACAAATTATTGTGATGAAAAATGGTTTTAAAAACCAAACCGATGAGGACTCTAAGTCATGGTTCAACTTCATTTATTAAACCGCTCAAACCAGTACGAAAATGTGATCAAACCTGAACTTCAATAAAGGTTGGTTCACGGATAAATCGGTTGAACTGTTCGGTTCGGTTTTCAAAACACTGCTGAAACAAATGGGTGAAAGTAATGCTCATGTAAAGAAATCTATACATTTATACAGGTTCAAATATTATATATTTATAACACATTTTTAGCTAAGCAATAGATAATAAAGGATTAACCGTGGTTTAATAACAAACTAGACACATACAAATATTGCTAACAAATTCGAAAAATACATTTTTACTCACATTTAGGATTTCTTCTAATTCTTTATAGAGATCTCCTCTAGTGCAGCATCTTATTATGGACAGATAAGTAAATATGTTTGGACTGCACTTCTGGTGAACCATATGCTCATACACCTGCCAAGCAATTCTCGGCTTCCTGGCAAGTTCACAAGTCCGGATCACTAGGTTATACGAAACTGTCAAATCCGACAATCCAGAAGCTTCCATTTGCCACAGAATTTCAACAGCTCTATCCCACAACCTAAGCTTTGAGCATGATATTAAAGCAGTATTGTATAACTGTTTATTGAATTCAAGCATTTGATTTCTTTCAATCCGCTTGTAAAGCCGAAAAGCTTCGTCGTGCTTATTGGCCTTGTTGAGAGAACTCATTAGAGCGTTGTATGTATACACATCTGGTTTTTGACCCAACGATTTCATTGTGTAGTAGACATAAAATGCTAATTTGAGTTCTCCTGCTCTTCCAAGTGAGTTAATCAGTACATTACATGCGACTAAGTTCGGTTTGAAGTCACCTGTCAACATTTTCCGAAAGATATTTAATGCATCGTTCCATTTTCCCTCCTTAGAACATACACAAACGATGGAGTTTAATATATTGCTGTCTGGTTCAAATCCATTTTGAACCATTTCATGGTAAGCATAAAGAGCAAGCTCACTTTGGTTACAATGTACAAAACTACTAATTAATAAGCGATATGTAACCAACGTTCGAACACAACCATTTTCCTTCATACTCCTCCACAACCTCTCTACTTCACTCCAATTATCAACTTCCTTACAAATCGATATCATGGTGTTGTAAATAACGGCATCAAAATCCTTCTCCACATCACATTCACTTTCTAGTTTTCTGAAGAATTCAACGGCCGAATCACATCCTTGAGCTTTCGCACATGCCATAAGAATCAAACTATAAGTATGTCCTGTAGTTATCCTTTTCGCTTTTGTAAAATCATACACTTTAAAACAATCGTCAAACAACCCATTTCTCAAAAGACTAGACAAAAGAGAATTACAAGCATGGATATTCGGACAAAGACCAAACACTTCCATAGACCTAAAATATTCCATTGCACTCCTAATCTTATTAGTTCTACTAAGCTCCAAAATCCTATTAGATAGCACATTCTCATCCATTTCCTCCAAAAATAGAACTCCGTCCCCATTCACAAGTCCCACTTCTTCATGTCGTCGCAATTCCTTCTCCACCTCAAAAGACACATCAACATCTTCTCCCAAAGGATACAAATCCTTGTCTGACACAAAAGATGAATCAAACTCGTCTCTTCCTTCACCGCCATCATCATCAACAACATCATCATATTCATCGTATACATCAACATCATCATGAACAATATCATACTCGTCATCATTATCATCATCATCATCATCGTCATCATCAACAACATTATCATATTTTTGTTGAGGAAGACAAATATCAACAACACTAGGAACAATATTATCCTTAGACATAAGTGGTGTGGTGGAATCATGAAACCCTAATGACCCAATTGAGGGAACATAAGAATTGTTGCTAAGGTAGTTATTATTACAAACATTTGTATGACTAACAAAAGAACAGTAACCAATTTTGTCAAAACAACAAGTAACATGTTTGTGAAATTGAAATGGGAAATTCAACATAATGGGTATAATCAATATTGTGAAACTATGAACTAAAACCAAACCAAACCAAAGATAAAGTTGAAACAGTTTCACAAGAATGAAACAAAAAAAGCTAGACCCAATTAAAAAAATTGAAAATTTGATGTAAAAATGAAAACTTTAAGGAATTAGGAAGAGAGAGAAACAAGAACCTATGCTGTCAAATGAAGAATGGTAATGTTTAATGACAAAGTGAAGATGAAGACACCATTAGTCATGAAATGAAAACTCAGTGGCAACAAACAGATGACGACGGCGGCACAGGAATGAACGGCGGCGCCGGAATGAAAGGAGATGACGGCAGCTCTACTCAAGAATGGAAAGAGAACTGAGTTTGAGTTCACTAGTCACGTGTTTTAGTTTTTGACTAACCAAATGTGTTTTTATTTTCCGTCTTAATATAAATGTCACAGTTGATCAAATCATACACTTTAAGAAAAATGTAAAAAAATGTGTAAATGAAAGAGAGAGAATGTGTTTTTTACTAAAATGTCCCTCCTTTTTTCTTTTTTAAAAAGAAACATTAATTCAATTATTTTATATTGCAATCACTACCTTGAAAAAGTTGTAGCAGTAGCTGAGTGGATAATACCGTAGTCAAATTGACATAGATATAAGCATGATAGCTCAATTTTTTAATAAGCCAATACATTTCTAGTAGACAAAACGTTATATGTTCTCTTTCTAAACAAAATTGTCTCCTTTTTACTGTAGCGCCGACATCAAATTTTCATTTCCACTTCAAATTTCCCACCAATTTTTTGTGTAAGAGTAATATAAAACTTGAGTTTTAGTGGTAATACACTGCATGAAAAATAAGCTAGAAAATGTTGAGAGAAATAGATTTAAATGAAAATATTATCAACTCTAATGAAGACAATCAAGAAGAAGAAAAAACTTATCTATCAGATTTGAATGAGTTAGTTATGGAAGATGCTACTAATGTAGAAGAATTAGATGTTGGCTTCAATCAAAGTCATTCAACTTCAGAACTTCTTTCTACATCAAAAAATTCTTTTCAATTTGACTTAAACAATGAGTCATTCATGAAAGATGATACATAAATAGGAGAAACATTGCAACAATCAAATTTAAACAACGGTATATTTATATATATGCACCTATCATGTTCTTAAATTTTATTAAAGTTGCACATGTAGCTTGTATCAAAAAAAATTTGAACATATAGCACATTTTTTTTTGACGAACATATAGCACATTTTCATTTACTTTTTTTTACTGCTAATGTATTTAAATTTAGATCATTCACCACCACATAATTCTTCATCAAACTCTTTTCCTATTCACTACAATGATGGGCTAGAAGACATAATGCCTCAACCTCAATCAAACTTACAGTATGGTATGTATAATTTGCAATTTTTATAACTTTTTAATTCTTTTTTATTGTAACCAATTCTTTTATATTGTTGATTTATAGAATTTGATATTAACATTCAAAATCAACAAGCTCTTTCAGTATCCGAAATTCTTTCATCAAGTGACATAGGTATATATCTTTAACACTTTAATTTACAATTTGTATAATTTACTCGAATACATTTTTTTTGGGTATGGAATACATAGATTTCAAACTAATTTATTTTTTCCTTTTACAAAAGAACATAGTGTTGATGATGTGTCTAATCTGGAAGTTCCAATAGTACCAACAACAAGAAAGAATTTGAAGAATGTGGATAGAAGGGCTATATATAATTCTGTTTTAACTAAGTGTATTGAAGGAAGACTCATAGATGGGGCGCTTGAAATGGTGGCATCAAAATTTTCGGTTTCAAGACGTACCGTTCAACGTATTTGGAAACAAGGAAAAAATAGTGGTGTACATGTAGATGTGTCTCATAAAGAGACAACAAATTGTGGTCGTAAGAGAGTTCAAATTGATTTTGATCGGATGCGTGATATTCCTTTGCGTAAAAGGACAACTGTTAGAGACCTTTCTTATGAAATGAATGTAAGTAGGACCACTTTGCATAAGGCTCTAAAGTCACAAAATATACGAAGGCATTCCAGTGCTATAAAGCCTTTTCTAAAGGAAGAGAACAAGAGAGATAGATTGAGATTTTGTTTGTCAATGCTTGATGGTGCTAGCTTGCCGCATGATCCAACGTTTTTAGGGATGTACAACACAGTTCATATCGATGAGAAATGGTTCTATTTGAGCAAGAAGTCTCAGAATTACTATTTGCTACCGGAAGAAGAAGATCCAATTCGCACTTGTAAAAGCAAAAATTTCATTACAAAAGTGATGTTTTTATCTGCTGTGGCTCGTCCAAGGCTTCGTGCGCAATACAATAATGAACCATTTTCAGGAAAACTTGGTTTGTTTCCCTTTGTCACACAAGAGCCTGCTAAAAGAAATAGTATCAATAGAGCAGCAGGAACAATGGAAACCAAACCAATAACTTCGGTTAATAGAACCGTGATAAGAAAATACTTGATTGAAAAAGTTTTACCAGCCATCAAAGAAAAATGGCCAAGAGAATATATAGGATCTCCAATATTTATTCAACAAGATAATGCAAGAACACATATTGATTGTAATGATGATGAATTTCGTCGAGCAGCTTCACAAGACGGGTTTGATATTCGTTTGGTGTGTCAACCGGCAAACTCTCCGGATTTAAATGTTTTAAATGTTGAATATTTGGGTTAATGTCTTATGTACGTGATTGTAATTCTGCTGATGTTTATCTTTTTTATCAATTAATATTGACTATTCTCATTAGCCTTGCACCAATCTTTTTTTCATTATCAAAATGGTAGTACACGCAAAGATTACATTAATACTTTCATTTAGCATGAAATACAACCAAATTCAAAATGACAGTACACAACCAAAATGATAAGGAAATAATACTAATTTAATTTAATTGGAGTAAAATTTTGGAACTAAAATTTGTAACATGGTGTTCACCTCTTCATAATCTTCATTAGGCAATTCATTCAAATCAAAATCATGATGTGCAGGCAGATTTAAATCTATATCCAACTGTGCTCTTTCTACTCTTTCTACTTCAGTATTGTCTTCCACTATTTCTACATCAATGTCATCTTCTTTAGCACTACTCTCCAAATCTGAGTCTTCTACTGTTTCTACTGCAATGTTGTCTTCCTTAGCATCACTTTCCAAATCTAAAGAGTCTTCTACTCTTTCTACTTCCAAGTCATCTTCCTCATAATTATCATCACTGTCCTTATCAAGAGAGTCTTCTACTCTTTCTACTTCAAAGTCATCTTCTTTATCATCACTCTCCAAATCAAGAGAATCTTCTACTCTTTCTACATCAAATTCTGGATGATTTTCACTTACACTCTCAATCTCTAATTTAGTTGACATAGTTATATTTTTGTTAGGAATAAGTTGTTGTGAATATGGAGTAGCACTATTTATTTTACTGAGAGTCTCTTCACATTTTTTTTTTCCGGTACAATTCTTCACATTTCTCTTAATGGGAGTAGTTGATTGCTTCTAGATATGATAAGCCAATCAAAATATACATGCAGCAGGAATAAATAAAGGCACTGGCTTCTAGTCTCATAGCTACCTAGACAAAGTAATGATTGTTACGTTGGGAAACTTTATTTTTTTAGTTTTTCTATTCTTTTAATGATTGACTTAGAAGTATAGTAAGGGGTAAAATAGGAAAAAATAATGTTATAAATAGGTAGGACACTTATTTTAGGACAAACAATTTTGGCAAGTGTGACACTTATTTTGGGACGGAGGGAGTAATATTTTCATGGGGGGTTAATTACGTTGCTTTACCCTGTAAAATATTTTGATTTTCTTTTCCCACATCCCAATAAATCCTAAACAGCAGCAAATTAAGTTTGAATATCATATTAAATTGAGTTTGCGTATCAAATGTAAACTGAATTGGCGCAAACTGAGTTTGCGTACTATGTGTAAACTGAGTTTGTTTACATTATATAAACTTAGTTTGCGTACTATATGTAAACTTAGTTTGCTTACCATATGATTTACGTCTGTCCAAGACCGAAATTGCCAATTTCTTATGTATACTGCAGTTTCTAAAATTGAAGATTGTGTATTAAACATCGCAGAAGAATTTTCTGCGATTTATTAGTGCAAAAGCATAAATTTGCAATAACTTATGGAATAAAATTTTAATCGAAGATCTTCAAATCCAATCTTCAAGCTTTGATTGGAATTATATGGTTTGAGAGAAAAAAAAAACTCATGGAAGAAGAGATGTAGAAATAGAATGAAGAAGAAGTTTTAAAAATAATAGAAAATGACAATTCTAGTATTATGATAAAATTTAGGGATAATTACACTCACCTCCCCTGAGTTTTCTTTGAATGTAAGAGACACCCCCTTTATTTTCTTATAAAACAAAAACATCCCCTACAGTTTGCTTTCCATCCAACTTCCGTTTTCTTCAGCTTTCGTCTTCTTCTTTATTTTATTTTTTATTCTTTTACTTTAGAAAAGGAACAGAGCACACTCTTTCTAAAATAGTGTCTTCCATTTTGTTTGAAGCAAGTTGTACCTAAAACCTTCACGTGTTAAAGGTCAAGATAATAAATCTATCCAGTCAACCTTCACATGTTAAACTTTCACGAAAAAGTGATCCAATTCTGGGAAGAAATCTTAAAAATGGAATTTTTGGAGTGAAATTGTAGTGAGGTAGAGTGGTAGTTGGGACTGTACAATATTTAGAAAAAATTATGAAAGTGAAAAGTAATCGTTTTGGAGTGCCATCAAAGTTCAAACCATGTATTCCATTCCAGATTAAAGTGGAACTTAGAAGTTACAAAAATAGCTACAAAAATAACCCGGTAATTTGAAGCTAGATAAGAAATAAAGGGATTATGTTAGCTTCTCCTCCTCCAGTATAATATACATATATCATTTTCACATTCCTCTTTGCATTAGTTTTGGAAAACAAAAATTCTTTTGAAATTATAAGAGAGTCCATTGTTGCCGCAGCAGATGTTGAAGTTTGGTAAGCACTGAGCAAAACACTTGTTCGGTGGAATAAAAAAGAGTTATTTGAATGGTGAAAGATGGTGTGGAGGACTAAATTTCATATGTTTGTATTTTAATTTTAACGAAAAGATAACACCGTTAAAAGAGAAGGGAGGTATTGATATATTTAATTATAACTTAATGGAGGTGAGTGTCTATTTTAAAACTAGAGGGGGTGTCTCTTACATATAAAGAAAACTCAGGGGAGGTGAGTGTAATTATCCCTAAAATTTAAGTAAAATTTGGGTGTAACTAGATATTTTTGGGTGCAGGAAGAAATTTTCAAATATTTTTTGTTCCTCTACCTATAATATAAATTGTGTTTTACTCTTCTGAAGAACTCAGTCAATCATAACATGATTTGTGGCATTTTAAAATCTTGCTAAAATTATATTTTACGGCATTTTTTTTGCAATAGTTTAAAATCATCGCTAAAATTATATTTTGCGGCGGTTATATTATAGTTGACTTGAGTTCAGAAGGTAAAACACAAAATTTTATATTACAGGAGAGTAAAACTACAAATTTTTTTTTACAGAGGGTAAAATAATTTTGGCCTATTTTACAGGTTGTATTTTACCCCTAGACTTAAGTCAATCATAATATAACCGCCGTAAAATATAATTTTTGCGAAGATTTTAATCGCCGCAAAATATAATTTTAGTAAGAATTTTAAAACTACCGCAAATTATAATATAGTTGACAGAGTCCAGAAGATAAAACACAAAATCTTACTACAAGCCCATAAAAGGTAATAAATCTTAAAAAATGTCATTCAAAATCTTATTACAAGGCCTATTTTACAAGCCCAAAAATTGTTTGCAAAAGAATAAAACAACTTTGACCTATTTTACAGGAGTTACAAAATAATTAAAAAAATGTCATTCAAAATAACGACTAGATATTCTAGTCATTTATGGAAGTGCACAAGAAATAGTATGGGCGCGTAAAACAATTTCTTTTTTTACAATACAAGCTCATAGTTTTGTTGAACAAAACAATCGCATGTAAATGCCCATAATATATTTTGAAAACAACTTTTCGCGTCTTCCGACATTTTTCACCCGCCTCAAAAAATGACCATAATATATTTTTCATTATCTAGATAGCAAACTCAGTTCACACCCTAAATAGCGAACGACATTTTTTCATGACCCAATACCAGGGTCTGCACCCTTCACACCCTCGTGAATGAAAATATTTTAAAAAATTATAACTCAAACACAATTTGCAGTCTAGGTAACGAACTCAAACACAATTTGCAATCTAGGTAACGAACTCATACTCAGTTTGCTATCTAGAGTGTGAACTTATTAGTTTGCAGTAGTGAACTTTATAAACATTTGACCACTATCCAATATCATATATTAATTGACATAATATCGATCAATCACATACACGCACACCCACCGTATAATTCTATAACTTAAAATCTCTTTTGTTAATCACTTGCTAATTATTATATAAGAAAACGAATAAAATATCGATCAATGTTAATTATTGTATATCTAATATAAACTGACATGTGATCAATTGCATTTATGATCTCTTGATTTACTTCATAATTATCTAATAGTATTCACCAATCACACATACACACAACATAGAATTCGTAGGGGATGAAGGATGACTTCACACTTTAATTTGTAGTATTCACCACTTATAAAAATTATAGAGAGTGAGAGAAGAATGGGGGGACAAAAAAATTGATTTTTTATAAGGTTCACCACTTATAAACTTTTTTTTTCTTAGGGGGGTCAATGTAGTTCGCTACCTATGTAGCAAAATTTTTTCTCTCCGGTTTTTGTTATTTTACACATGTGCTGCCTAACTAACGAGGGTGCAAAAAGTAATTTTCTTGTATTTTATTAAAATCTATATAGGCTATAATGTCATCTTTTTCAAGGTGAATAAGTGGACGTACCAGAGTTTGAACTCGGGTTCCTACCAATTAAGTTAAATTCAACGGGATAATTTTAATTTTTTCTGTCTTAGATGAAGTAGTAATCCAGTAAAATTAAATTCACACATAACTATGAGATCCTGGATTCGAACACGGGTTGTGATGTCAGTCTAATAATTTTAGTATTTTGTCAATTCAGCTAGGAATTCTAAACGACTATTTTTAATTTTGACTAATATAAATAAATTTTTTGACAAAATCTAATATAAATAATTAAAACATATAATAACTTTAAATACACATTAAAATTCAATTTAGTAATTAAACATTCAAAATCAATTTTGATTCAAATTATTCAAACAATACGATTTGATAAGAATCACTATTACATTCATACATTTAAACATAAATTACTTCATATTCAACTCATTTTTAACCAAAATCAATTCAACCAAAATCTTAAAGTACAAATCTTCCAAATAAGCTTGAACACCATCAAAATCTTAAAGTACAACACCATGCAATCTAAAACATAACTGAGTCTATAACTGTAATACAAATAAGATAAACATAACATCAATACATAATGCAACAAGAGTAGTCACTCATACATAACAATAGTCATTCTTCAGTTTTCACCTTATCCAGAAAACATTCTTCACATTGGAATGGGTAGTCGTTCAAAAACTCTTGAATCCTGCGTTTAAAAATGAAAAGAAATATAGTTATTTTGTAAACATAAATACATGTAATTAATTTAATATATGGGATAATAATTCTCAGATTCGATTTCTACTGTTGCCAATTTCAGTGGACTAATCTATACAGAATAAAAATTCTGGTTTTAAATGGGGTCCCTGCAAGTGGACGGTGGAATTGGTCTTCTCAGATTAGTCGATTCTTAGTGTCCGTTTGACCCGGCTTATTTTCTACTTTTTTATTTAGCTTAAACGAAATAGAGAAATATAAAATTGAATTTAGCCATATTTCTCTTTAAAAATATTAGAGAAATAAAGTAAAGAAGTAAACAATAAAAAGAAGTAGAGTCAAACACAATTTTTTCCTACTTTACTATTTTTAAGGAGAAGAAAAAAAAGTAGAAAATAAGCCGGGCCAAACGGGCACTTAGGCCGAATACAGAGCTTCAAAAAAAAAAAGTGATAATTAATATTGTGATTTTACATTAAATCCTCAACTTCGATTGAATATAGAAGTTGTTGATTCAATTGTAGTGTTTTATAAACAAAAAGATTTGAAATCCATATAATCCTTCATATGAGTTATTGTGCTATTAAAATACTATCCATTTTATTGGGTTTATGGGAAGCTAGCAAGAATTCATAGATTTCTTGCATGTGTTAGAGATGCAACGTCATACATACTATGCATTGCATCAATAAGAAAGAGTACATAAACCCTAACCAATAAACTTTCAAAAAAAAAAACCCTAACCAATAACTATACTAGTGATTAAAGAATAAATATTAAATAATACAACTACTTACCTTTTCATTTAAGCAGCAGATGAAAGGGATGCAACATTCAACCAAAGGGGATGATCGACAATGTTTTAAATATTTATAAAGAATTTCACTGTATGGAACTGGCTTAAGATCTATGACATTATTATTATTACCATTATAGTTGAAGTAATAAAATAAATCTTTGCGCCACCAAAAACATACTACTTCATAGTGAGGGTGAAATGACAAGAAACCGCCATATACATTAAAATCCAACAATTTTGTATCTTTGATTCTACAAATATTACGCCACGAGTAGGAGCTGACATCCTTTGTAACACATTCAACAAGTTCGCAAACCACAAAATACACATCTCTAGACATGGCAAAAAAAATCTTGCTATCTTTCACACTTAATTGCCACATGCAGTTATCAAGAAGACATTCAGGAGGGAGTGAAATTGTCTCAGCTTGTTCCGAAACATTATCTTGACGATCTACTCTAATTCTCACTAAATGTCCTGAACGGGAGAGCCGATAAACAGATCCATTTAAGTAAACAAATTTTGCTATCCAACAAGATGCAGTAATATATTCAGGCAAACAAAGAGTCAAGGTAGTCCAAACACCCTTCTCAGAGGAGAAAACATTAACATGGCGACGACCCTGGAAACGCATAATTTTGAAGAACCAAGACTCTTTAGGATCATATACTAGGGATGCATATGAATATGCACAAGAGGTTTGTGCGGCGGGTTTTATAATAGCCACGCATTGTTTTGTGAAATAGTTGATAACAACGTAGTGAAAAATACCATGTGTAGAATTTAGATCGTGACCATTAACGCTGAAACAGCAAAACAAGAGTAACCCATTGCATGTGTCGATTAGGTTGTTAGGTCCGACACTGCAATGGATTACTCGTGAACACCAATCAAACAGTTGTTTCAAATTCCGATCTTGAAATGGGGTTTCGAGCAAGCTAACCAACGGTTGTTGTGGTACCTCTTTTGGTAATGTTGTATATAGAATAAGTTCACGCCATGATTTCGAGACACACATAGCACTTGATTGATCTTTCACTCTTAGTTTATCAAAGATTTTTGATTGAAGATCTGTGGGAATTCTGTTAAAAAATGACTTGGGCTTCCTTATCCCTATGGTTCTCTTCTTTCTCGTAATCCAACATTGTAATGGATATGTCATTGTGTGTTTGTTAGAGAGAAATGATTTGAGAAAGAGGGGGAAAAGAGTATTGTCAATGAAGACTCTTGATGTTGAAAGACCTAGTTCTTATAGCCTCGTGACACATGCCCAAACAATATAATTTCAATCAATCAATACATTTTATATTATTATTATTTTTGGTCAAGATTATTTTTGGTCAATATAATTATTATTATTATTTTTGGTCAAGATTAATAATAACATATATGTCCTATTTAGGTAATAATTTTTCTTTGAGTCAAAAAAAGAGTTTAGTCTTATAAACTCAAGATGGTAAGTTTGAATATTGTAGAATTTTCTATATTAAAATTTTTTACATTCACATGCATTTAGTTTATATTCAAAGTCAATAAAAAAATTCAAAGTCAATTTTCTCATTAATAATTACTTACTATATTCTCTTTGGTCAAAAAAGTTTTTATTTACCATATTCTCTCTCTTCATTCTTTTTCATTTTGCACCAAATACAGTGAATGTAAGTGAATTAGAATTTTTAAATGTAATTAATCTAAATCTTATTTTTGGTACATAGATGAAATGAAAAAGTTATTATAAACTCACAAAAAATAGAAGAAATGGAGATCAAACTTCAGTTATGGACGTCAGATCTAATAATTTCAACATTTTTCGTCAGTTAAATTATGACTTTTGAATATTAATATGGTCTTTTAACAAAAATAAAAGGGAGTTTCTACGGTACATTAGGAAAATTCTAATGTACCGGTACATTTATTTTTAAAAATGTAAATAAATAATAATTTTTTATAAATTAAAAAGTAATTTATTGACTATTATTTTTTATAGAACATAATTTCATAATAAAAATCATAATTTTATTTTTTTATAAAAATTATACTAATATTTTTATATTTTCACTAAAATTCAATATTCAATACTATTATGAATAATAAAAATTCAAAAACAATCAAACAAAATCAAATATTATTTTTTTTGACAATTTTGATGAATGATATTTAATTATTATAATATTTTAAAAGATAAAAAAAATATCTTTTTTGAAATACATTCATTTTTCTATTATTTAAAAAACCTATTATACCGGTACAATAAGATCATAGAATTTGCCAAAATAAAAACAGTGAAAATAATAATACCTATGGATACAATCTATGAAATCCAAGCTTGATATCTGAGCTTCCTCAGCTAAGTGTGAAACTTAAATCTTTCACATTTAACACCTTTAATATATGGGTGCGGACTTCCCCATTCTACACCTCAACTTAACTATACTTCTTTGTATTAATTTTGTAAAAACACTTACAAGCTATTTTTGTAGCACATGACAGAACCATTCACATGTTAAAAGGCAAACGCGTACACCTAGGGATGACAACGGGTAGGGTTGGGCGCGGGTTCGGAACGGCCTAAACTTGAAATGGCCATCTGAACCCAAACAACAATCGGGTGCCAAAATCTCACCCAAACTCGTTGGGTTCGGGTTTTTCCACCCGAACCCGAACTCACATTAACAAAAGTAAAATAAATATGGCAAATTCAACAAAATTACGGTCTACAACATACTAACATTGTTTTCAACATTAAAATAAAGATGAAAAATAATGTATATCATTAAAATAGTCTACAACATGCTAATATAAAAAGAGATAATTATATAATTTAATATATAACGAGTGTGGTCTAGGGCGTGAGTTGGATACTACCCGAACCCGAATCCAGTCAACTCGAGTTTTATTCATTGACTCTGGTTCGGTGGCCCTGCGGTTTGGTTTTTTTTTTGCCTTCCCTACATACACCGTTCGCGTCCTACATAATGAACGGGCCAGGACTCCAAAAACAGTCTGTTATGCAGTGAAGAGTTAATGCCATGTGGGAGGCAGTGATGAAGAAAGTGGCATATGATACTTGAGAACATATGAGTAAAGAATTGGGTGGTAGGTAGTGACCTTGAGGTGATTTGAAAGCACTGTTTGAGAACAGTATGAGCAATCGAATTGGGAGGTGATGCTATGTCTAGAATGGACTGCGAAACTCAAGCAAGCTGGACTCATGAGCTTCCTCATCCTCCCATTAATTTAGAAATTATTAGAAGTAGACACACTTGATGAACTATGTAAACTGATGTAATATTTCTATCTAATGTATTAATAAAATAGTTTATATTAAACTTCTCTCTATCTATTATGTATAAATTAGTATTATATTCAACTACTTTCTTTCTATTTTATTCAACTGTATAAACTAGATGAATGCAAACGAAATGACAATTCGCTACATACATAGCGTATTGGTCGGCAAAATTGAATGCAGTCTCCTATGAAGCCTAGATACTTGATACGATACGGACACGATACGAGAAAATTTTAAAATTTAAGATACGATACGGCTAGGATACTTCAATAAAAAATTAAATATATAAATACAAAATATATAAAACATAACTAAAATTGATAATAAAGAAACATCCACATTATTAAAATTATCAAAACAAATAAATTATATATCTTAAATACTATCCAAAAAGCGAGTCATACGCATCTCCACTAATGACCTATAATTTTGTCGCTCCTTTCATATATTCTTCATCTTTCTTTGATAAAAGTTGAAAATTTGTATGCACATTAACCAAATCATTAGCTCTTTTGGATCCATTTTATTTCTTTTCAAAAAACGAATAAAATATAAACACTGGATACTTCTCTAATACGCATCGGGAAGTATCTGACAAGTATCACAGAAGTGTCGATTTTTTTTTATTTAATTTAATAATTGGATACTTCTCCGATACGTATAACGAAGTATCGGGAAGTATCTGACGCGTATCGGTATCGGATACGGTATCTGACACGATACTTGATCAATTTTGAAGTATCGGGGCTTCATAGGCAGTCTCCCATGCAGTCAAAATTGATTGTCACTTTGCACATTGTGATTTGCCAAATATGGCAGGCCGTGCCTATGCATCAAAAAATTATAAATAGAACGCATTTTAGTCAAGTTTTTTTTTCATTCATTCTCTCATTCTTATGTGATCACGGTTTAGAACTGTATGGTAATCGGCGAGGGATTTTTTGTGTCCTAATTGAGAATGTATGAGTAATCGAAGGGGGCGGTAATGGTAGAGGTGCAGAGTGGGTTGAAAAACTAGTTCATCTTCAAGCTTTCCAAATCAATTTTCGGAATAGGTTTTAGGTTTTTGGCCGTAATCTTTTTCTTGTAATATAATTTTTCTGTCTAATACAAAATTCCAAAATGTAACTTTCTTGTCTAATGTAATTTTTTATTATGTAATTTTTCTGTCTAATAAAATCAATAAAACTATTGATTATATATAGATCTTGTCTAATGTTATATGTTGTTTTTGCATATCAGAACCGTTCGTCATCTAGAGTGCAAACGTGTTCCTTAAAATCATGCATGCATGCAACCGGGGGCGTGAACTAGCCGGTTAAACTCTTATGTTGCTTCTAAACTGTGTTTATGAACTATGAAGGGATGCACGACTCTTGTTAGTCATAAATTCTCCACTATGAACTTCATAAACATTGTCTTTCTCAACTATATCCTCTGTATCAAAATATATGTCATTTTAGAAAAAAATTATACTAAAATATATATCACTTTACATTACCAATAAAATATTTAATTAATGCTTTTTTTTCTATTATACTCTTAACTATTTGTTTCTCTTTCTCCTTTCAACTTTATAATTTATCTTTCCCATGCCCTTAATGAAGAATAATTTTGTAAATTAACTCATAATTTCTATTTTCCATACAATATTAATTACATTTCTTAATTTATGTTATGGTCAAACGTCATATATATTTTGATACGAAGGTAATACAAAATGGAAAATTCTCTTTTCATAAAAGGATAAGCCTTTAATTTAAAATCTACTTGATGATCCTAAGAATGATCATGCGAGGGATCACTCTCACTACATGCATGTGACATGTTACACACTCCTGTTGTCTTACCAATTCAACACAAAGTCATTAACAACCTACTCCCAATGTAAAATAAGTAGCATTTAAACATAATAACTACTTTTGCGTAAAAAAAAACATAATAATTACTTTCATCAACCAACTAAAAGTTACATCCCAAAATATTGTTCAGAAGAATTTTGGTGAATAAATTTGGTCACAATTGCTAAATTTAGTATACATATCTTTTTTTTAATAAACAAAATAATAAATTATTAAAAATTCATACAAAAAATGGAGATACCATAATTTGAACCTTAGTATGGCGTCAACATAACAATTTCAACAATACGTCAGTTGAGTTAAAATTTTTGGACAGTGTTTTCTAAGATACTCCTAGAGTAGGTGTGTGCATGGTTAACCACATATGTGAACCAATCCACTTTATAAGGAGCTCCACCACTGGCCGCTGTCAAGCTGCCGGAAAAAACTGGACAGCCTTCGGTTGCCGCAGTGCGCCGCCGCACCGGAGCTGGAGGTCCGGTGTTGACCGGCCAGCCCCACCACTTAATTTTTAATTATTTATTAAATTACGTTTTTAATTATTTTTTAAATTATAGGATCTTAAATCCTCCTCCAGAAGGCCTTCGTGATCTTGTTAGGAATGATGCAATGGAAACCTTATTTCCTCGTGAATAGTTTTTTCTCTTTTTTTCTTTTTTTCTTTTCTTTTTAACTTTCGTAAAAAAGGATTTTAAGTCAAAATTAATTAGGGAGGTGTGAAAAGAATGTTACTTTGGGCTTAATCAAATGAGGTTTGGGCTTAATCAAATGATTTTAAATCACCACTGCGAATTTTGAATTTTACACTTCTTTATAAAATTTTGTTTTTATAATTACATTTTTTTTTAACAAGCCAAAATGAGATATTATATATAAATAAAAAGATCGACCCCTAGCACAAGGTGTGCTAAAAACAGGGCGACAAAAGTCTACACCAAGTCACAAAGTATCAGCAAACTACAATACTCAAATGCCCAAACATAACAAAGGGTTCACCCACCAACTATGTAAGTTAACCCCTATCCCAGGATATTGAGTCTTCAGCCACCAAAAAGAACGCCGCTTGATCAAATCCAAAAGATGAGAAGCAGATTGTTCCGAGTTTTTGAATAGACGCTGATTGCGCTCTGTCCAAATAACCCAAACAATTACATATTAATCTATTTTAAACAATTAATAAATATACTTCTAAAAAGAATATTTCTTAACTTAACATAAATGGTTCTTTATTGGATACCCATATTTGAATTTTTATGAATTGGTTTTAATTAGTTTTTTACAAATAGGTCACCGATTTTTAATTTTTAAATTTTGGATTGGGTTGTAAAATATGGTTCAATGTAGATAGTAATTTGGATCATAAAAACCGGTTTTTTTGCACACCCCTATCCTAGAGACATGTTCTATTTTACTAAGATAAAAAGGTCTTTACAAAGCAATAATAATTTTAGAAAACAAAATTCAAATTAAAAAATTGAAGCATTTTTTCCTCCAATTTTAGGTACTAAGCAATGGATTCTTTGCTCTCAAAGGCCAATCTTCTTTTAGTGTTTGATAGCCAAATTTATTTACAGTGGTATACATCCTCTTATATAAGCAATTTTGGAATGAGATAGCAGAATTTCACCATTTGAAATGAGAGAACATCATTCAACTAACTAATTGAAACTTGCATCAAACATAACCTAAAACTAATGATTTAAAACATAACCGGGAATCGGCTAGCTCGTCAGTTGGTTTAATTTGGGTTCTACATTAGTCTGATTGAACCAGATTGAGCCGGCCGAACTGATTGTGAATGAAAAATTATTTGACATAACTTCTTTGAATTTCAGTCACAAATTTCAGCTTGCAATTTGTTAATGCCTTTTGTCATGAAAGTTATGAGAATTTCACTTATAACTTAATTATTGCAATAAAATAATGAGATTGAAGAGAGAAGAACAAAGATCAAAGACATTGAATTCAAAAACTTCATACAAGAAACATGTATCTTATGAAACACCGACACAGTCACACCGTACATTACAATCCAACATTAGTAGTGATTTGGAAAATAATTGAATGTATTCACATGTGTCAATGTTGGACACCGACACATGTCAAACATCAGACACACATTCAATCTAAAATGTCGGTGCTACATAGCTTGTATGTATCTAATATGCAAGAGCTGGATAATCATGTGATGAACTAGCAGGTTGAGAATGATTTAGGACATCATATAGAACAAGCAAATTGAAAACACCGGGTTGTCTAAGCCAAGTAGCCAGTAAATCTCCAGGAGACACAAATCTTCCCAAATTATTCTCGGCGATTTTAAAGGGTGATCCCATTCGATTAAGGAGTGCTTCAACAGCCCTTTTCAAAGTTCCATCACCCATCACTTTGCTGTGTTTTCCCCAACCAGTTAAAATGCTGCAAAAGAACAACATTATGATCAACACTTTAATCATCATAGTCAAATTAAAACAATAACAAAATCTTATGTAGGAAAGATCGATGCATACTTCACAATCTTAGGCAGTTGACAGCCTTCAAAAAGAGTACTATGCAAATAGAGCAACCACGTATGAACCATTGCACATGCAGCACCACACGACATCAGATGCAGATCCACACAAGAAATTGACCATTCACCTTTCCATACATTTCGGCGTCTCCCTTCAATTACAACCATTTCAGCTCCACGTCTCTGATGTCAAAATCAATGTATTATAAAAAAACAACAGAAAATTAGAGTGTTAGATAAACAAATTTTATAAAACTAACAGACGCAAAACTAGCAAATTTCTAACTGCTCGACCTATTACCTGACCAAAGTGCCACAGCATATCTGTGAGGGCGTTATAAAAGGCGGACGCAGTTGAAGAATCCATGCGCATGATTTCATTGAACAGAGTCTCAGCACGAAGCCATACTTGTTCTCTGTAACCCATCAATAGTCCATGTGTTACACCATACACCTGGTTATCAAACAATCGGAGTGCGTCTAACAGCATTGAAGCATCCTCATATGAATTGCAGCGACTGCATCAAAATGGATCAAATTATAAGGTTTGAGATTGGTTATATATTCATGTGAGAATATCAACGCACACATTACAAAAGATGTATAAATCAAGATAATAGGAAGAAAATTTGTCAAAGTATTTACCTGCAAGCATTCAAAATGGCTGAAAATGTGACAACATTTGGTTTAATGTGCAGCTCATGCATTTTTTTGAAGAGCCACAATATGCAGTGTTGGTCTTGTCGTCTCGTCTTATCCTTCTTTATATGACCAGCTTTTTCAGCAGCAAGTTGCTCGAACATCTTCAAGATCCGGTCCTCCCCCGGCTTATTTTGAAAAGCATCATCAATAAGCATAGAAGATGACTGCTCAATTGGATACTCAATGGCTTGCGAAGAACCATGAATTCCATGTTCCAAAGTCGGAGATGGTCGAGATGCATCAATTATAGAGTTGAAAGTGACCACATTTGGCTTGATTCCTTTCTCTATCATTGCAATAAGCAACATGATAGAAGACTCCACTAAACCATTTTTGCATAGTGCATCTATGGTTGCACTATAAAAGACAACATCGACCTCCAATCGTGCCATCTTAAACTCTCTATAAACCTCCATCGCTTCCTGAAACATTTCACCTTTAGTGTACATATCGATCATTGTAGAGTAAGTTAGCGTATTTGGATATATCTTCCGAGCCTTCATCTCTTCAAATAGTCTTCTAACTTCGTCATACATGCCATGCCTTCCGTACCCCGACAAAAGTGCATTATATGTAACAACATCAGTTTTCATTCCACATCTCTCCATCTCTTTGCACTGATCAATAGCTTCATCAAACCTGCCGAGCTTCGAATAGATTCCAACCAGTGTGTTGTAGGACACTCTATCAACACAAATATTTCGGAGCTTCATTTCGTTGTACAAATTCAGGGCATCTTCCAAGAGGTTAGCCTTGGCATAACCATCCATCATTGTACTATACGTGACCACAGTTGGCCACACGTGCTTCAAAGACATCTCTTCAAACACCCTTCTAGCCAAATCCATTTTCCCGGCCTTACACAATGTGTCCAAATACGTGTTATAAGTAAACACATCGCGAACAATACCTTTGTCATCCATTTCTCTCAATAATTTTTGAGCCATTTCCCACATGCCCTTCGGTGCGCAAACAGAAAGAAGGGAATTGTATGTAAGCCGATCCGGCACTATGCCGTCAGCTAGCATTTCCTCATAAAACTTAAAAACTACATCAAAATCGACTTCCCCTTTCGCCCCAGCATCTATTAACGAATTATACGAAATTAAATTAGGTTCAACGCCCCAACTTCTCATTGACCTAAACAAATCCACAGCATCAGGAAAGCGCCCGTTTCGTCCATAAGCACTAATCATAGCCGAAAAGGAATACACGGTATTTCCATACCCTTCTAGCCTAGCCCTTTCAAACAATCCCAAAGCAAGATCAATCTCTCCTAACTTACCAAGAGTACCAATCATTGTACTTGTAAGCTTACCCTTAGCAACCCTACCTTTTTGCTTCCATATAATAAAATCAAAGCATTTAGTAGCAAGTAAAAAACTACCAAAATTACCAAACTCTTTAAGCATATAAATATAATCTTCAACCTCCCATAACTTAGGTTCATAAGTAATAAAAACATTATCAATAGCAGCAATATTATTACCAGCTTTGTATAGACAACAAAGCGCCTCGTCCGCATCCTTGCTATGATGTTGTTTGTTAGGTGTAACCCTTGGCATTCCAGAATGCATCTTCGCCGCGAACCTAGTTGATCTCCTCCCAGAAAACTCAGGTGCAAGCCTTGATTGCCTGCCATCCAATAAAGAACCCAATCTACCACTGCCATTGCCACTATCAACAGAGGCAACACCACCACCACCACCACCGCCGCCTCCACCAGCACTACTACCAATAACAGCAGCAATTCCACTTCCATTTGCAGCTAATTCAGCTACAGCAGCAGCTACAGTTTCAGACTTTGAGCTGGAATAGTGCCTAGTGGAAGACCAACGGTTTCTATGTTGTTTAGGACTATTGTAGTGACTTTGTCTACCATTATGGGGCCTACTTCTACTATTTTGGTGATTATGATGGTTTTCAATAGGTTTAGGAACAGAAACTGTGGAATAATTTGGTGGTGGAGTTGGTGTAGAAGCCATTGCAGAGAAACAGAATGGGTCAAAAACTCAAAAGGGTATCTAAATTCAACACAAAAGATTAAATTTTTAGCAAAAGGGTATCTAAATTCAACAAAAAGGGGTGAAATTTCTGCAAAAGGGTATCAAAATTCAACAAAAAAGAGTGAACTTTTTGCTTGATTGAACAAGAATAAAAAAGGGTATTTTCATTAAACAATGAGAAGGGAAAAGGGTAACTGAATTGACGAGAAAACAGAGAGATAATGAAGAATTTGCATTGAATTCTTGGACATTGTTTTTCACTTCTGGGCTTGTAACCATTCTATCTATCTATCTACTCTCTTGGATTTTCAGATTAAATAATAGGATAAGGTTTTTTGCTTTTCATGTTCCCTCTCTTTGTATTTTACCTCTTTTTTTATACTCAACTTTTTCACCAAGTTTCCTTTAATTTAATGCTAAAAGAAATTGATATTTAAAAATGGCAAATGTTAAAATGTGTCCCAAAGACACATGTTAAAGAATTAAAAGTAGAAATATTTGTTAAAAGTCGTGCATTCAACTTTTTAAAGT
Organism: Trifolium dubium; assembly: GCA_951804385.1. Lineage (NCBI taxonomy): Eukaryota > Viridiplantae > Streptophyta > Magnoliopsida > Fabales > Fabaceae > Trifolium > Trifolium dubium. The sequence continues at coordinate 3,936,511 of OX638065.1, read as the reverse complement.
CAAAATATTATGTTTTTCAATGTAAAATTTCTACTTTTGAATTCCTTAATATATGCCCTTAGAGCACATATTAACAAGACCCTTTAAAAATAACACTAAAATATACTCTCTCCGTTTTTAAATACTCCTTCCGGTCACTATTATAAATAAATAAAAAATTACTTACGCGGTGTTTAAGAAATTTAAGTAAGTGTAGTCAAATTTTTTTGATTTGATGTAAGATGTATGTTAAATTTACTGTATTTTTCTTTTAAATCACAAGTATCAAACCATAAAGTGGAATAATTATCTAAAAAGTATAGAATTAAATAAGGGTATATTTGAAATAAGTAATAAGTATTAATTATTTTAAAAATAGTTAACTTTTTATTATAATAATGATCAAAATTTGAAGTGTTTTTTTTGCTTATAATAGTGATCGGAGGGAGTAATTATCACAATAAACCACTGCACACATGTTAGTGTATATTTTTGATTACTAATATTTTTAATTATGTATTATAAAAATATATATTTGAAAAATATTCATCGAGACAAATTAAATAACATTTTATATACTAATATATGCTATTATATATTGATAGAAATATATATTCAAAATACACTATATGAATAATAGACATATCTCAAACCACAATAAAAATATTCAATTATGCATTTTCTTAATTGCAAAATTTTATTAAGGACATTGAGTAGTACAAAATGTACCAACATTAGCCAGCCAAAAAAACACAGTTACAAAAGTGCAAGCAGAGTTACAAATATGCTTACTTTTTACCAATTTGATCTACTCTCCCTATTTTAAAAGAAATGTCGTTTTAGATCAAAAATTTTGTTTTAAAATGAGTGTCATTTTTTAATTCTCAATGCAACAATTCTACCATCTAATTACTACTTTATACGCTATTTTCAAAAAACACCAAAAGCGAAACTTATTTTAAAATATTTTGAAACGGAGGGAGGGAGTATAAAATTACTTAAACTAAAAACAATGTGTATACGGTTTGTTTCGTTTTGCGGTTTTTTCACCCATATATCCCTCTTTCAAACAAAATATACCCAATTGTCCCTCTTTCAAAAAAAAAATACTGAAGTGCCCTACTTTTAAAGGGCCACACAATTACGCTACTTCATCCAGCGTAATCCTAAAGAAAAAGTGTGGGGTGGCAGGGCGGTGGTCCCCACAGGGTCCCACCAATTTCGCTACTTTATGTAGCGCAATCCTAAAGACCCTTTTTTTCGTTTTTTTGCTTTTATTTTTTAAAAAATTACCACAAATTTTAAAATATTTAAAAACTAATAAAAAACAAAAAAAACATAAATTATAAATATTAAAATTATAACCCTAAAATAAATTTAGATGATTATATTTAAAGTTGATAATATTTCTAAGCTAATCAAATTTAGATAACATTGATTGAAAGATAATAATTAAATTCATACAACTTTTTATTGTTTACGATAGTAGACACAACTTAAATATAGAAAAAAACAACTATTGTTGATTTGAAGGACTCTCAACATATGGACACTTGTTGCGAATGTGACAAGATTGTTTGCATAACCCACAACTTCTTGGTTGTCTTGCAACATCATCATCCATTTCGGTCCTAATTCGAGTACTGCAAGGTCGACCTTTCTTGGTTTTTCGTGTATTTGGGTTGACGTGTACTGTAACACCTTGGTATTGAGGTCAAAGGTCTTTGCTGGGAACAACCTGAAAGGTTTCCTTGTAGACGTCAAACACAGTGCTAACTTTGAATCTGTCAGATATGTAAGCTTGATAATTTTGCCGAACACTAGAACATGCAACAATGACACGGGATTGCGCTAAATAAATATAATCATCTAAATTTATTTTAGGGCTATAATTTTAATATTTATAATTTATGTTTTTTTTGTTTTTTATTAGTTTTTAAATATTTTAAATTTGTGGTAATTTTTTAAAAAATAAAAGCAAAAAAACAAAAAAAAAAAAGCCTTTAGGATTGCGCTACATAAAGTAGCGAAATTGGTGGGACCCTGTGGGGACCACCGCCCTGCCACCCCACACTTTTTCTTCAGGATTACGCTAGATGAAGTAGCGTAATTGTGTGGCCCTTTAAAAGTAGGGCACTTTGGTATTTTTTTTTGAAAGACGGACAATTGGGTATATTTTTTTTTAAAAGAGGGATATATGGGTGAAAAAGCCTCGTTTTGCTTTATTTTAATATTTATTTAATCTTAAAATATAACTCGTCATGTTCAATGTCTTTTATAGAATGTATTAATGTAAGATATGTTTACAGGAACAGGAACAGAGGCGTATATATTCTTTGATTGTGAAGGACACAAGGAAGTTTGGATCACCATGGGCTTGCATCATGTGCTCCAGTCACGACTTAACAGTTCCATACTTCCATGAATATATGTACCTTCATTTTTTATCTTTGCAGGAAGAAAAGCACAGAGGTTGCAGGTAGAAGAATGGCAATGTTGATTGATTTGATGCATATGGCAGAATCGCAACAATATGGAATATTAGCAAATCAAGAGCCCAACAACTTGGTATGCAAGCTGCAAATATGTGGCATGAATGGGCGATGATACAAGTTATTCTTGATGAGGAACAATCGACGAACAGCTGCCTGCAACTCGTACAGTGCAGCGATGGCAGCAGCCTCCATTACGATTCATGAAATGTAATGTCGAATTGTCGATGCAAGCTTTTATGAAACAGAGGCAACATTTTTTGTATAGGTAATGCTAGTTATTGGTATATTAGTATAATGTTAAGCAGGAACAAACTTATAGTCACATAATTCGTTGTTTTACTGGTGAACCATGAATTGGTTCGCGCGTTCCGGTTCACGGTACTTTCTCGAATTGGTTCACACAAATTTGCATAGAATTCATAGAAAATTAAGAACCAAATTCGCAGCACTAAAAACCAAGAAAAATATATATTAATAATTGCATTGGGCAATAGAAACTAGAAAGTACCACTGAACCCACTAATGCAAATGCATAATGTATCTCACATGTCACATTGATGAAAAGAGCGTTACACTACCGGTACATATTTATAGCCAGATTGGCTTTTAATTTTCACAAGCCCACCGACGTGGGACTTCCAACTTCTGTCTCTATTGACAAATCTCATTACTATAGGAGTAGTTTACACAGTATTTTTGTTTCTTCTTTTCTTTTTACTAATATATTAGAATGTACCACGTACCGAAAGCGTACATACTCTGTATACCCCCGAACGTACCGAATACTTTAAGGGTTTCGTACCACGTAACAAAGTGAATTGCGAATTTGATGACTATAAACTTATTGCAGACTAAATTCACAACCTTGGAAGGAAAATGCTTTGGCACTTATAGAAGCCATGGATGCAACGATACAAAGCGAGGCTTCTCACATGTTATTTTTTAAAGCGATTCCAAAGTAGTAGTTGATGCTATATCCTCTATACATGTAGGCATATCCAAGCTTAGTTCATTAATAGCTCATATTAAGTTTTTGTTAGTTTCAAATATATTAGTAAAAAGTTTAATTAGTTGAATTTATAGCTTTAATATATGCACGACATATCTCTATATTATCTCTATCTCTATATTATATAATTGAAAATGTCTCTCTCATGGCTAAATTCTCACATAACAACCTCTCAATGCACAAATTTTTTGTGACATATGACATGTGTCAATATTTGAGAGCATATTTGAGAGCATCTCCATAAGGCATGTCTTTTTTCTATGTAGATTAGTAATTAATTAGGCAGGATCAATTTTTACTTTTTTGACAATATAAGATCAATTTATTTTTGTTAACATTTTTATAATCAGATGAATATCTTCTCTATGCATATTTTTTTTGTTTTGTTTTGGAAGATGGACACGTTTTATTTATTCTATAATAGGGAATTATATATTCATTTAGAAATTCAATTTATTTAGAAATTATATATTCAGATAAAAACATAATTTTGCTTAACCATATGTCATGAGATCGAAACCAACCCTGTAAATATAGTAGTGTTAAATTCTCTTGAGAGAGAGCTTTAACAATCCTTCATGATCTTATATCCGACTCGAGAAATTAGTTTATATATGCAGTTGCGCGCAGATGATATCCGATTCAAAAAAAATAAAATGAAAACAATAATTTATGGAAAATTTGTTATATACTTCCTTTAGGTCAAGGGTTTAACCCTAATTGACTACAATTTTAGCTTTGATGTTTTATTAAAGACAACAAATCATTTTACATATAGATTTATTAAACCACCAAGACAGTGTTTTATACGGACCAAAACAATGTCTTAAACACACGAACTCTTTGTACAAATAAAACATAATGTGTAGCTGTTTTGTTCAATTAAAAACAATCATTCTTTTAGTATAGATGTAATATAATAAAATCTAATTTTATAATGATCAATTTTGTGCAAGTATTAGTTCAAGATTAATTATTGATGATTTTGAATCACTTGATACACGTATATCCCTACGTAGGATATTATTAAAAAGTTTGCAATATAATTTTGTATATAATTTTTATATAAAAAAATTTAGCGACCCACCAAAAACTAATTTCCTAGCTCCGCCACTAAGTGTAGGGATGGTATTTGTTATGTAGCACCGTGATATTTCTACTATACAATTTTTCGCTACAAGTAGCATTTTCGTATTAGTTTTTTCTTTCTACAAGATAAATTTTGACCAATATAAAAAATCTCATTATGATCAATACTATATGTTCACCATTATTTATTTATTTTGAAGCAGATGTTCGCCTTTATTTTTAATTTTACTCCCTCCATCCCTTTTTATAAGACCTTGTTTGATAAAATTGCACTATTCATTTATCATGTTTTGACCGTATTTTTTTAATAATACATAGATGTAAATATTAACATATAAGATCTTGTTTGATTTGTTTTGATGAGTACTTTCAAAATATCAAGTTCTTATAGTTTTTACTACTAGATAATTAAAGATATTTGTGATCAAAATTATGCATTGACATACGTGCAGTGGTCAAACGGGGTCTTATATTTAGGGACGGAGTGAGTAATTTCTACTTCAATTCAAGTAGATAATAAATGCAATTTTCTTAGTCAACAAAAATGTATTTTTTTAGTCAAATAAAATATTTCTTTTTTGGTAAAAAAATGAATGTGTATTTTGACTATTTTCATTTGTAAAAATAATAATGTTTTCCCATTTTCTTAATTTTCCCTTATTTTTTTGGGTCCACGTTTGTATACATGGATACTTGTGATTGGTCCTCAAAACGTTTTATTTTATTTTATTTTATTTTACATTGTTATATTGTGACATTGTGCCTTCACTCATTCTGCCTATATAAAACCTAGGTGATAATTAACACACCACAGTCTTATAGCTCTATTACAATTTCTCAAATCACATCAACAATCTTCTTTTCTTTTTATTTTGTCAAAAAGATCAGGTCTTGTTGTAGATCCCATCAAACTAATCGGTATGTATGCCATCATATGTAAACTCTTTGTTCACTTTAAAAAATCAGCTATTTTTTTATAAAAATAAAAAATCAACTATATAGCTTAGGGTTTTCATTAACATATGCAAATATAATTATTTCATCAATAGCCATATCAAAATGGATAGATATATCAAAGATTTTATGCATTTTGAAACCCAATTAAATTGAGTTAATTTCGTTTATCTTCATAAAATAAACTTATGATTTTTTAGTGATATTTTTTTCATTTTTATGTTATCCATAGGTATTGTGGAAATCATTGATTGTGGCGCTGAAGTAGAAATCTTGGTAAGTATTTTTTTTCACGATAATTATTTTTTCAATTATATATGTGATTGATGTATTTTTGTATTTTGTAGATTTAGTGTCTAATGTCGATGATATACAATTCAATTTATTTTTATAGTACTTTGAAATAAAAACTTATTTTATTGCTCAGTTATACTTTTTATTTATTCGAGTTCAACTTTTTTGACGGATCGAGTGCAATTTTTTTTGTTTGACAAGAGAGTTCAATTTTTTTAGATCTTATTGTATTCAAATTTCTTAAAATTAAATAAGCAACAATATTTTTTTATATTTACAAAATAGTATCCGTTAATTTATAAATTAAATTATATTGATTGATTAAACAACAAACACAATTCTTGTTAAATTATATATATATTTGCTTTTACAATTCTTGTTAAACATGGATTTGGATCCTCTCCTTCTTTTAGTGACTTTGACATGACAATTATTGTATGGGAGCTTTGATCTCCCAAAGCATGAATTAAAAATATATTTTACCGTTTAAAAAAAAATTGATTAGTTTAAAAGAGCATTGAAAAAAGAGCATAGTTTTTCATTAGTCAAATATTGACCATTGAATTCATCGACAAGGAGCATTGATCTCTTAATTACTCGATGAATTTAGTGGTTGAAATTTAGATATAAAGACGATAGATACATAAGAGGATAATCTTTTGAATATTTAAATCAATTCATATGTTTGTAAATGAAGAGTTAAACAACAAAACAATGTTTGTTAAATGTTTTATTTTGAACAAAATATAGTACAATTTTAAGTTCATAGCTTCCCATATAAAAATGAACTAATATCCCTCATAAGCCTTTATTAACTTAGCATTTAGATAATATTGTTTGATTCATCTAATAATTATTGATCTCTTGGTTATTGGATGATCAAACAATCAATCTCTCATGCTCAAACAACAAAGGCAGAAGGAGTCCAATCTTCTCAGCTCAAATATAACATAAATTAGCCCCTCACAAAAAAAAAAATTAAATTAGTCTTAGAAATTTTTGTACATCATTCTTCATGGCATAAGTGTCAATTTTATTTTATGGATTTTCCTTTTTCAACTTCAAACATGGTTTTCTATGTGTTATGAACTTTCCCTTCTTTTTCAACTTCAAACATATGGTTGCTTGTATATATATATGTCATGAGATATAAATTTGTTCTATTCTTATATTTTTGCCATATTCGTACATTTTTAATTACCTAAATCAAGTTCCATACTTAATGTGTTAAGATCTCTTCACTTGCCTTATCTTGAATAAATTGAATTATATATTACTAGGGTATCTCATTCTATCAAATTGAAGAAAAATTAGTACTACTAGTTTGTAATAGGGGAAAATGGTTTGAGTAATATTTCATTATTATAGTTAATAAATAATACTCATCTTTATGTACCAAAATTGATAGAATACTCATCTTTATGTACCAAAATTGAGGTATAGAATGTACCAAAAAAATAAAAATAATATTCATCTTTTTGTTAAATTAATTTCATGGTTTCCTTAACTTTGTTGCTAAATCTTTTTATCGATAAATGCTGTAAAAATTTGACCTTTATATTAACACCCACTTTTTATTGGTTCAATCCGAATAGGAATGACTCACTTTATATTAACTGTTTGTTGACTACAATTTCTAAATTTTTCAGGAGACATGTCTAATACTATTAATCTCTTGGCCAAATACAAGAAGCATAATAAGGGTGCCTCTACTTCCCAGGTCGTCCACTTACCTTCCCCTCCTTTTTCTCTTTCTAATAGTTCTCGGACTTCTAACACCAATATTGATCAAGAAACTTATCATATGTTATCGGATTTTCAGGATGGGCATGACTCTTTGGTTCATAGAGGGAAAAGGAAATGGTCAGGAAATGCGGACCAAGGAGATGAGATAGAGGCAGTTGATCAAGTGGGAAAATTGCCTTTGTCCTTTACTGCTAAAGTATCAGGAATTCCTGCTGAACTCAAGGCTCTTATTCCTAACTCTGAAGCTTCGGCAATCTTGGACTTAGGGACCCTGGGGCGTCAAAAAGCAATGGCTACATGTATTCCACATGTGGTCAAGTTGATCAATTTGAGTTGTGCCATGATGTCGTCAGACCAAGATTTCATGAATGAGGAAGAGAGGATCCAGAAGCTCCAAGAGGAGAAGACTGCTCTTCAGTGTAAGATAGAGGCGTTGGAAAATGATTTGGCCGACAAGGAGGCCAAATTGAAAGTGATTTCAGCAGGGCTTCGACCCGCGCTTAAAGAGGTGGAGGACAAGTTTGTGAGATTAAATAGGCAAATGGCGGACTACGAAGCTGAACTGGAGACAACCCTTCATGAACCTTTAGTGAGGTCCTTTTCAGCAGTTTTTGACGAGAGAGAAGCTCGTATACATGTTGAAAAGCAAAGAGACGAGGCTATTGGTGACATGGTTCGTGTTGGTGAGCAGTCATTTGCTAATGCCTTGGAGCAAATAAAAGCTTTAAATCCTGGTGTGGTGCTCCATCTCGAAGGCTTAGATTGTTACAAGATTGTCAAAGATGGGGTTATTGTAGATAGTGACGAGGTTCTAGAAGTTGAGGAGACAAACTAGCGAATGTTGATGATGGAGGTTTCTATGAACTATCTTTTTATGCCTATTATTTTATTTTTGTTTTAGGGTTGTGGTGCATGTGCCTAGTACCTTTATATGTACTTTTTAACTCATCAATTAAGGATATGTTTTTGACGGTTTGCACATTTAACCGGTGATACTGCTTCATGTCCAATTTTTCTAATAATTTTATGCAAACCTTTCTTTATATCGTGCATGTATGTTATTTTATGTATCTCTGTATGTTCAACGTTATGGTAAGTCTTTGTGGAAGGCATATCATCGATCAAAGGGAAGCTCCTTATCCTTTTGTTCATGGTATCTTAACAACGGTGGAATATGCGATGACACTTGTGTTTAATGGTGACTAGCAATTAAGAGTAGTCTCTATGAATATGACTTGATATGAATATATATTTGTTTAAATTAAATTATATGCAAAATAAGTATGGAAATGACGAAGATGAAAAAAGTGGTAAAGAGAACAAAATTTTCAAGACTTCGATTATAGAAATTTTAAGTTGTAATCCATGTATTTTTTTAAGACTCCGTATGTAAGTATTGAGTATGCAAGTAGAAGAAAATCCTCTCTTTAAAACATATCATACTCACAATATTTTTTATTTGGCTTTTTCTTGTCTACCCCCTCAAGATTTGGGGGTATTTACTCCCAATCACTTAAAAAAAATTTAACCGATATAATTTTTTATAAAATACACCGTTAGATTAAAAGTTTATATCATATAGATTATTTGTGTAAAATTTCAGACAAATCTAAAATCATTTGATATGTTATTGAGACACATCAAAATTAACAGTTTCTATGATTTCTTAAACACCGTTAATCTTTATGTGTCTCAATAACATATCAAATGATTTTAGATTTGTCTGAAATTTTACATAAATGATCTATATGATATAAACTTTCAATCCAACGGTGTATTTTATAAAAAATTATATCGCTTAAAACTTTTTATAATGGTTGAGGGTATATACCCCCAAATCTTGTGGGGGTACACAAGTTGTCACCTTTTTATTTATATAACATTTTGTATGAAAATACTTTTTTCATAGAAAGACATAGTAATTTATTATTGAATTGCATACTTATTATTTTTGACATTTAAAATTATTTCAGCATGCATTTTTTCATAGCCTCTAAAGATAAAATAATATAGGTACATATGGTGTAAAATAATTTTATACAAGTATTTAATAACAACCGTTTATTCTTTCAAATTACCCTCAATACACCCCACATTAATTGTATTACATAGTGAAATGGTTAAATTCTATTAGATATATAATAATTGTAAAATAGTTTACACATATTCCATAAAATTGCCCCCATAAAGGTGCTACCCTTTTGTCAAAAAACATATAAAGCTGCTATGCTTTGTACCAAAAAAAAAATTCACCTTTAACCCAGTCACCGCCTCAAAGAGAACAAAAACTGCCCGCATAACCTGAACATTAGCCCAACTTTTATCACCCAAAAAGCAACGTATCATCAACAAACCGGAGATGAGAAATAAATGTAGGATTAGACAATGGATTTTAAAAATTGTTTTGCAAATATTTTTTTTGGGTTACCTTGATATTGGTATGAAGTTTCTACCACCGTTAGCGATGACTAATCTTCGCCGGGAAGCCTGTGGGGTACACAAGGTGGGTTCTCTCATTCCAACTGAATTTTCTACATGCACACTAGTCAAAAATCGAACCTCTGACCACATGCTTAAGCTGATTAAAACTCTTACTACTTAAACCAATGCATTGTTGATTAGTCTTAATATTTTTTATACTGAAAGGAAATTAGTCCTTTTACTATAATAAATCGGAAAATAATTTATTTTTATCGGGAACTAAATTGGTTGTAAAACATGTACAAAAAAAAACATAAATTGGTTGTAAATAAATTATAAGAGACTAAAATAAATGATGCAGTAAAAAAAAAGAGACTAAAATAAATGATAAGAAGAAAATAAAAAGTTTATTACAAAATTAACTACAATTAAAGAGATAAATAAAAAAAACCAAAAAAATAATTAAAAAGAAAGTGGAACCACTGAACCGAATTAAGTATTTTTTCCGTATTCGCATGAATTCGTTACTTAAGCTTCGTACTAACAAGCATTTCTCATAAGGTGAATGTTCTTAAACTTCTTTATATTAAATGTACATAACAACATATTTTAATTACCTTTCAAAAAAAATATGAGTTAACGAGGTAATATCCCTGCAAAATTGACGAGTTTCGTAATTTCTTTTGAAAAATTATTTTTTGAGATTATCCCCTATAAAAAAAATTGTTTGGATTATCCCCCTTTTTTATTTTTTACTGACGTGGCGTGCAAAAGTCAACTGCCATGTCACAAAAATGCATTGTCATGTTAGCAAAAATTGATTTTTTTTTTTTTGTCATGTCAGCAAAAAGTCACAAAGGGAAGGTAAGTAAAATATAATTTTACATGGGGTAATCTAAAAAAAGTTACGGGAGGAATTACAAAACTCTCCGACTTTATTACAGGGATATTACCTCATTATCCAAAAATAAAAACATATTTCAATTAGTACTAAATGTCAACTTAATTGAACATAACAACATTTTTACGCAATCAAGAGATATGGATGAAGTACATACATCCTTTTTATATTTTCATATTATAAAAATGGAAGATATGTGCATCCACAATGAAAGGTTGATTAATTAGCGAGTTTGCATGCGTGCGTGCATCTGTGCGTGCGTGCACATGTGTATAAAATATTATTAACAACATAGATTTTGCAAAATGTGTATAAAATAGTAAATTTAGTTGTTATGGAAATGGATCTTACCCAACAATCGGTAGAGTTAATGATATAATCCCTGAAACGAACTGATAAGTCTGATATTTGGCCTTCAAGCGAACACCGGTGTGAAGATGTCGCAGCTCTAACTCACCATATTGAGGGTGTGGCAGTAAAATGAAGCCAGCTAGGAATCCTACCTACAATCCCCCAATATGAACTAGGTTATCAGCGTGAGGTAAGATGACAACTGCGAAGTTGGCAACGCTGATAACTATAAAAGTGCGAGCAACGTTATTATCTATAAAAAGTAAAAGATAGTCAAGACTCGAGAATAAAATTTGACTATCAATGTAGTGGGATAAACTTCACTATTAATTACACTTACTTTATTAGAGTGCATCGCCTTGTTGGTAAGCAATTTCGAAATCATTGCTCCGATGAGTTCAAAAAGAACACCGGAAGCACCAATAGAGACATTATTTCTAATAAAAAGGGAAGATAACACACTTCCACCAAATCCAAATAATATGTATATAAATCCAATCCTCACTACCATAAGGTTGACAAATAAAAATGTTAGGCCATGGCCATTTATTTTTAAAAAAAATTGGAGAGAGAAAAATATAGGGTAATCCAACTTTCCTTGAAACCAGATTGAATTTCGTATTATTGTTTCTAATATACATGATCAATCCTTCAAAAGTAAAATACCTTTATGTTTTTCTTTCTAAATCTATCTATCTATGTACAAATAGAAGAAAAAAAACTGACAACATTAACATAATTCTGTTAATTAGAAAGAGAACCAAATTCAAATTATATGATTTTTCAATGGATAAAATGATAGTAAACAACTGAACATGATTTAAAGCCAACGAAGTATAAGCTTTCTAAAATGCAACATAATTAATGATATGTATCTATTGCAGCTAATAAAATAAAAAATGAACAAGAGAGGAAAAAAACAACTTAGTAAAGCCGAATTGCTTTTCGAAGCAAATGGCAATGAGGAGAAGGCATGCGGAGTTTGATAGGAGATGCAAAACTCCAGCATGCAACCACATGGAAGTGAAGAGTCTCCATGTTTGACGTTGTTCCACAAGAGTTCTCATCTTCGTTAATCTTGAAAATTTTACAAAAACATATATTTATTTCAAATCAAAGACCGAGGATATTAGAATTTGTGTAAATTAAATATAAAAAAATAGTATTATAAATTTAAATACTAATGTCTTACGTACGTGTAAGAAGATGGGCCAAGGAGTGGATTCTCCCTTAAAGGCTGAAAAGAAAACCGTCCAAAAGATTCAGGCATACAATCTCCTTGAAAACCCAAATTGTATGTTGGATAGTTGTTTATTGCCATTGCGGCAACAAAAACAACCAAGCTTACAACAACAAAAAGAGGTGTTACAACAGGGAACTTGTAGCTGGTCCTTGCAGCGGCAACATTTTCATTTGAATTTCTCATCTTTAGAGAATTTTAATTTGCTGATGAATTTAACTATGTTCAAAAAACAGAGAAAATGAAGAATAAGAGAGAAGATAGCAAAATATTGTGTGTAATTTTTAAAACCAAAGAAAATCCTGTACTTTTTACATGAGATACCCAAACATAAAGTTTACAAAAAAAAAGTCAAAATACATTTTTCAATGCAATACATGTATTGCATTCTATGAAACACGACACTGTCAATTTGTGATTTTCATATTCTTAATTTTTTAATTTTACAGTAAAAATTCAACTTGATCCTTCACAATTTTTTCGTGACATAATTCAGTCTCTTATAAAATATACCAATAACAAAATTAGTTTGATTAAAATAACGGAAAATTATTGTACCAAAAAAAAAACGGAAAATTGAAATGTAAGTTGTATTGAACCAAATGGGTAAATATGTGTGTCCACAATGAAAGGTTGATTAATTAGCGAGTTTGCATGTGGGCATGCGTGCGTGCGTGCACGCATGCACATGTATTAACAGCATATACAAATTTTGTAAAATTGGTGAAAGATTATTTATGAGGACAATGTGAGAATAGGTTTGGTGGAAGGTCAATCGATAGATTTCGATTATCCTTCAATTTCAATCCTTGTTTTATTTTGTTTTGTTTTTTAATTAGGGAATAAGTTAGGCAAATGAGTTTAGCTCAATTGGTTGAACATTACATTATATATGCAGCGGGCGGGGAATCGAACCCCGGTCATTATATGGTACATGATGCAGGTTCCTTGTACACTTGAAAAATCCCTAAACTTAAACCACAACAATTAGGGTTCAGTTTCTTCACGGTGTTGCTTGATAACTTTTATTCATAAAGTATATTAGGGTTCAGTTTCTTCACGGTGTTGCTTGATAACTTTTATTCATAAAGTATACAAAATAATAAGAATGGTAGAAGGCTGTTGTTTATCGGAGAAGCATAACCAATTCCGTGAAAATCAGGAGTTGGAATGTAGCTCCGACACGGCTAAAGTTGGGTGTGTCGCCGTGTCGGACGCCAACACTCGTACGACACCCGGACGGCACGTATCCGGTATGTTTTTGATGAATTCACTCGTACGACACCCGGACGGCGCACCAAACGGGCCCTTAGTTTCTAATTTTTTATTTCCTTTTATGAATTTCTAATTTTTTTATTTTGTAAAAATAGGTTGATTTTAATTAATTCTATATTTTATTCTTGTTGTTGTGTCAGCATTACATCATAGGTTCCCAGGAAAAGGAGGAGGATCTATATAGATCGCTTAAGTACCAAGCTTTTCTTAGCCAAAATCTTTCGACAAAGTTTCACAAGAACAAAAATGTTTATATTAAAGTGTTTTCTAATTTAATACTGATTGTAAACAGAATCCCCGGCAACGGCACCAAAAACTTGATTGAGTTCTGCCAAGTGCACCAGTTCTTGTCTAGTTATAGTATTTAAGATATTGATCCCACAGAGATCGTGCCAACACAACAAGGTTCACTTAGAAATATTTATTTATTATCTATCTATATTGCAGAATTTAAATAACTGAAATAAAAGACAATAAATAAAAAGGAGGGGTTTTTCTTAGTTGGTTGTAACGGTTGGATGGTTATCATTTCAATCAAAATAGTAAATTTGGTTTTGGTTAGGCTTTCAGTCCCTCCTCTAACATTAGTTGGTAATTGGCGATATAATAAGAAAACTCTGAATTGTTATACCCTGGACAGGTTAATTCTTTTATATTAAAATGTGATTTCTCATTCTTAGGTTACCCTTCACACATCATCATAGCAGGACAATCACCACTACGTGTGTGTGTGCAAGCATTAATTTGTGAACATTAACCCTTTTTGGTTTTGCCTTGCATCCTCAAGATATTTAGTTTTCGCTTTTACTACTATTGGATGATTAGATAACTCCAAATTTGGGTGATGACTTTGTTATGACATTCATCTTCCCTCGTATATAATTTACTAAGAGCGTCTAATGAATAAATTATTATAAAACGGGATGGTAAATCGTAGGTGAATAACAATGATGCAATAATTCTATTCTTTCTAAAACCGAGATTACATGTTTCAAATTATATTAGAGGAGTTTCCTATGTACCTAACCCCTAAAGACTTTACCTACTCATATGTAGTCTATCTAAGACAAGAAGTTTAAATATAAATAACCTAGGTACCTTAGTCGAAGAGGGAACTCTTTGGAGAACTCCTTCCTCTTGGAGTGCCCTTAGCTCCCCTTGACGCTTGGGATGTTGCTCCTCTAGAGTTCTATCAAGCACTATACTCTTGCTTCTTGATTGTTTTTCAATGATTTGAATAGAGGACTGAAATGGAGTATTTATACTACTCTGCTGGGCAAGTTTGCTCGCCATCGTGGCACGATACATACCCATCGTGCCACGATGGGTCATCTGGTGGCATCTAGCGGTCCTGGTTCATATGATGGTATTTGGTGGGTATCGTGGTATGATGAGATTGCATCGTGAGGCGGTTTGCTCAATGTGCTGACTTTTGACTCTTTTCTTCCGTTTTTTCCCCTTTTCCATTTCTTCTTTCTTCGACAAGGTACCATTAATTCTAGGGGTTCTTTGTGTAATCTTGCTATTAAAATAACATAACTCTACGAAAATTATTCTAAAAATATAGGTAAAATACTATATAAATTTTCATCATCAATAATCAAATATGAAATTTGCACATATATTGACTTAAAAATATAATAACTAAATATCGTGATGAAAAACATCTATGAAAAAATAAAGATACATACACACCCTGAATATAATATGCACTTTTTATAGTAATTTATTTTACATATTGAATTAATATATTAGCAGCCCTCCCCTAATTTATAGTCTAACTCCGTCACTGATAGGATGATGAACTTCATCTTCATTTTCTCAATTTTTTTAAATTTTAAAACCACCGTAAATCGGATGAAGTACAGTCTATTTAGCGAGAGTTTTAATTCGCCGCAAAACAGAACTCCGCTAAATATAACAAAACTACTGCTAACTATAATATAGCCGCCACAAATTATACTAAAAACCGCCGCTAAATAACAAATCTATAAAAAACAAAATTGAAAAAACGAAGCTGAGCTGGTAGAATTTTTTAAATAAAAAAAAATGTCAAGTGACATGCCACGTCACAAATTCTGCCCAATCAGATTTTATTGACTTTCACTAGGGGTAAATTAAAAAATCTTATATTATAGGGGGTAAACCAACAAAAAAAATTAGAGGGGGGTAAAGCAACTTTGGCCTATTTTACAAGGGATAAAAGGTAATTAACCCTTAAAATATTTTTTTGAAAAATCAAAATGTATTATATTAAAACCTGAAGATCCTTTCTAGCACAAGGTGTTCCATGAACAATCACCAAAAGATACAAGTATTATTCATAAATAAAAAGAAGCCAAAAACTCAGTCGATACCCAGACAAAGAAAATAATTCGACCTCTACATACAAGCATTCAAGGCTAGATGAACATTAGTAGATTTCAACCACCCATATGAATGTAATAATACTTTATCAAACATCTGATGAATGGAGTTTTCCTTAGTCTTGAAAATTTTGTTATTTCGTTCATTCCACAAAACTCAAACACAACATAGCCATATCAGCTGCAAGAAAGAGCTGCGAGCACGCGAACCTCCAGCAGAATAAATAAACTGGACAAAATGATCATGTAAAGTATCTAGATTATCTAAATCTATACCAATCCAAGACCAAACCAAACTCCACAACGGGGCAAGAAAGAAACATGTGATGTGCTTTTTCAGTTCCACCACAACCAGTGACACAAGATTGAAAATCAATATGAATTATCCACTTCACCAAATTATCCTTAGTTAGTAGCCTGTCTCGAAGCAGCCTCCAGGCTAGAATAGAAACCTTTAAAGGAATTTATTTTTGCCAAATATCTTCTGAAGAAGTTTCCACCTGAAGAGAGCTTTAAGCGGTGATCAAATGATAAGCATCCCTCACCGAATAACCTCCTTCTGGGTCATGCCGCCACAACCACTTGTTTGGAATGTTTGGCTGCAAAATAATAAAATCAAGAAAACTCCTACACTCCCCTAACAGTTCCTCCTCCCACGTCCACAATTGACGGCCCCACTGCCATGCCGTCCTCATTCCTCCCACCCTAGTTCACACATCTCCGCTACTGAACTCAACTTATTAGTCGACAATTCAAAAAGACGTTTATACCTTTCGCACAGATAAACACCCCCTAACCACAAATCCGACCAAAAAAAGTATCAACTCCATTACCAATTTAACAGCTCGGGCCCCACTATTGTTTTAGTCGATGACCCGGATGACACCTCACGATCATCACGACCCCCCTCACTAGTGGAGTTTTTGACTTCCGTGAGAATCAAACCATGTACCTTTGGTTAAAGTACATGTTCAATCCATTCCCACTACCAATTGGGTATATATTGAACATGTACTTCAACCCCAGGGTACATGGTTTGATTCTCCAGAAGACAAAAACTTCACTAATGAGAGGGTCCAAAAGATCGTGAGGTGCCAGCCGGATCATTGACTAAAAAATTAGTGGGGCTCGGGCTGTTACAACCAACACTCCTCTCAATACCCTCCTCAAACCACCCTCCACCAACAAACCCTACTCCATCATGAATTTTTGCAACCTCCCTCCACCACGAAGAGCTACTCTTGCCCCCAACCTCCCTGCCTCCTCACCATACCTAACAACCAACGCTCTATACTATAATTCACCTCGATCTACTAACAACCGCCAACACCAATTACCTAGCAAAGAAAAATCAAACTCCTGCATTTGTCTAACCCCGGCTAAACTAGTCATACTCCTTCCCTAAACACACATGTTTCCAACTTATCCAAGTAATTTTTCTATTATCCTCACACCCACCCAAAAAAAATTTAGTCAATAAAGATTCAATAGAATAGATTATACCTGACAGTGCTTTGAAGAAGGAAATAACATAGACAGATAGAGAAATTAGGACAGATTTAAACAAGATTAGGCGACCACCAAAAGACAGAAACCTAGTATTTACACATAAAACTTTTCAAACAAGATCAACCCAGTTGATACACATTATACCTAATCGAACATTATCTCTCATAAGAACCATAAACACCAAATTCAACTAAATTGATTTTAGAGAAGAGTGCGTGTTGGAAATAGTGAAAAGAAGATGATGAAAATATTTTTATATTGAAATGAATTTTCCTTAGTTGGAAACTAGTACATAAATGATTTTATAGTGGCATAAAATCAAGTGAGAATTTAGAAAAAAATTACATAAAATTCTGTCCATATCTAGTAAAAGTTTTGTCATAACAGACATCATGTACTAGTGCATGTAAGTTATGAACCAATGGACGAATCTTTGAGATCACTTAAAATGTACAGGACAAACAACAATGACAACATGTATTAGTGTTTTAATCTTTCGGGTTATTGAAAAGGTGCAAGATATGATACAAATCTAGAGCATGATGCTACATGTACTTGCTCATGTTAGTTTCTAGAAGTATATCTATATCATCTCATGTATTATATATAGTGTTATGAGTCCCACATTGAGTACCTCAAAGTGTTCAATATGGTATTTAAGTCATGAGACTCTCTCATCTATTGGGCTAGTCTTTTGGGTTGGATTCTCCTCATATGCTTAAATCATAACAATTGGTGCTCTCGTTGAGAGTTGGACTACAGAAAGAGCTACCTATAGGCTGGATTAAGGTGCTCCACCGAATACTGATAGGTGGGTGAAGCCGCCGAAAAGGAAAGAGCTACCATTGCGTCAGTGTCGATAGAGTGAAAGGGCGCGGCAATGTTATGAGTTTCACATTGAGTACGCCAAAGTGCTCAATATGGTATTTAAGCCATGAGGCTCTCCCCATTTATTAGGCGCGGACGGGCAGCAGGTTTCATTAGGCCGGGCTAAAACGCCCAGAATAAAAAATTAGTGCCCGAGCCCGACCCTTTACGAACTAACGGGGTTTCGGGTAAACATGGCCCGGTTCGTTTTTTTTCACTATAAAAAATAATTTTATGGAGGAAAAAAATTAAACATTCCAAATATAATACAAATAAATTTACATTATTAAAAATAAATTACCTATCAACTAAATAACATAAAATAAATTCAAATAATTTTCCAAAACAAACTAAGTTCATGCATAATCAAACAATACAATTATAATTTACAATCAAAATATCACACAAATGAGCATATTCAAACATAATTATAATTTTGTGGCTATTTTGTAAGAATTAGACTTGAATTGTGTCTAAAAAAACAAAAAAAATACATATATGCAGGCTAACGGGCGGCTCATGGGCCATGCGGGGAAGCCCATACTTTCAACGAGTAAATACGGGCCGGGCTAAAAAACCCGACTGACAATTTAGATAGAAAATTTAAAGCTCAAGCCTGATGTTTTTTCAAGCTTGGCAGCCCGGCCCATTCAGCCTAACCTATTTTAACGGCTCTACATAGACATGTATCATATATTACATGACGCCCAAACTTGAAATTCTAGAAACCATACAATAATTTATGCTCTAGATCATGTGAATATGTACTTGTGCATTTTGCCTATGTTTTCAAAATCTAAACCTAATAGTTATGTACACTACTCATGTATTTATATGTACCATTGCAAAATCTCATTTTTGTTGAAAATCTTGGTAAAAATATAAGGACAAAATTTAATTTAGTTGATTTTTGTTAGTAATGTATAAAGTATGTATATTCCACATGGATGGCAAAGCGGGCAAGTATGCTCTGCTTAGGTTCACCCTGTTTAAATTCGCTTAAAAATGAGATGATACGAGTCGGTTGAGTTTCATGTAAAAGTAAATAATAAAATACTAATATTTTTACATTTATTTTGTAGAAGTTGATATCATTATCATATTGATTTGGATGACTTTTCAAAAATCAACCGAACCAAACCGAACTGCGTGTATTTTTATCTTGCGGTTAGGTTGACTTTTATGCTCAAAACTAAACCGAACCGCACCGCGATCACCCCTAGTTGGGAGGTCGACCCCAATAATATGTGGAATTATTAAAATATCCTTAGTAAAATTACAATTTTGTACTACATATATTTATTTAGAAATTATATATTCAAATGAAAACATAATTTAGTTTAACCAGAGATCATGGGATCGAAACTAACACTGTAAATGCAGTAGTGTTAAATTTTCTTGAGAGAGACTTTAATCACCCTTTGTAGTCTTACTTGACTCGAGAGATTGATCTCTACAGTTGCGTGCAGAAGATACCCGATTCAAACCAAAAAATGAAAACTTAGTTTATGCAAAATTTGTTATATACATCCTTTAGGTCAAAGGGTTTAACCATAATTGACTACAATTTTGCATTTGATATTTTTTTAAAGACAACAAATCATTTTACATAATTTATTAAACCACCAAGACAGTGTCTTGTACGGACCAAAACAATATCTTAAACGCACCAACCCTTTGTTCGAATAAAACATAATTTTTTTTGAAAAATGTATAGCTATTTTTCTTCAATTAAAAATAATCATTCTTTTAATATAGATGTAATATAATAAAATCTAATTTTATAATGATCAATTCTGTGCAAGTATTAGTTCAAAACTAGTTATTGATGATTTCAAATCACTTGGTACACGTATATCCCTATGTAGGATATTATTAAAAAGTTTGCAATATAATTTTGTATATACTTTTTAATTATATAAAAAAATTTAGCGACCCACCAAAAACTAATTTCCTAGTTCTGCCACTAAGTGTAGGAATTGTATTTGTTATGTAGCATCGTGATATTTCTGCTATACAATTTTTCGCTACAAGTAATATTTTCGTATTAGTTTTTTCTTTCTATAAGGTAAATTTTGACCAATATAAAAAATCTCATTATGACCAATACTATATCCTCATTTTATTTTTAATTTAATAAAACTCCCAATTCAAGTAGATAATAAATGTATTTTTTTTAGTCAACAAAAATGTATTTTTTTTAGTCAAATAAAATATTTCTTTTTTGGTAAAGAAATGAATGTGTATTTTGACTATTTTCATTTGTAAAAATAATAATATTTTCCCATTTTCTTACGTTTCCCTTATTCTTTTGGGGGTCCACATTTGTATACATGGATACTTGTGATTGGTCCTCAAACCTTTTTTTTTTTATATTCATATATTTGTGATATAAATCCTAGGAGATAATTAACACACCACAATCTTATAGCTCTATTACAATTTCTCAAATGTCAAATCACATTAACAATCTTCTGTTCTTTTTATTTTGTCAAAAAGATCAGTTCTTGTTGTAGATCCCATCAAACTAATCGGTATGTATGCATTACAATTTCTCAAATCACATAAACTCTTTAATTTGTTCACTTTAAAAAATTCAGCTATTCTTTAATATAAAAAAAATCAACTATATAGCTTAGGGTTTTCATTAACATATGCAAATATAATTATTTCATCAATAGCCATATCAAAATGGATAGATATATCAAAGATTTTATGCATTTTGAAACCCAGTTAAATTGAGTTAATTTCGTTTATCTTCGTAAAATAAACTTATGATTTTTTCATTTTTATGTTATCCATAGGTATTGTGGAAATCGTTGATTTTGATTGTGGCACTGAAGTAGAAATCTTGGTAAGTGTTTTTTTTTTTACGATAATTATTTTATCAATTATATATGTGATTGATGTATTTTTGTATTTTGTAGATTTAGTGTTGATGATATACAATTCAGTTTATTTTTATACAAGTCTAAAGGGAAATGTACCTTGAAAAACTTATTTTATTGCTCAGTTATACTTTTTATTTATTCGAGTTCAACTTTTTTTTGACAGATCGAGTTCAATTTTTTTTGTTTGACAAGAGAGTTCAATTTTTTCAATTTAGCTAGATATAAAGACGATATATAGCTTTGGACGGCCTAATTTAGCCCCTCACAATAAAAAAAACTTAAATTAGTCTTTGAAATTTTTGGACATTTCTTCATGACATAAGTGTCGATTACTTTGTGGGTGTTATGGATTTTCCTTTCTTTTTCAACTTCAAACATGGTTTTCTATGTGTTATGATCTTTCCCTTCATTTTCAACTTCAAACATGGTTGCTTATATATATATATATATATATATATATATATATATATATATATATATATATATATATGTCATGAGATATAAATTTGTTCTATTCTTATATTTTTGCCATATTCGTACATTTTTAATTACCTAAATCAAGTTCCATACTTAATGTGTTAAGATCTCTTCACTTGCCTTATCTTGAATAAATTGAATTATATATTACTAGGGTATCTCATTCTATCAAATTGAAGAAAAATTAGTACTAGTTTGTAATAGGGGAAAATGGTTTGAGTAATATTTCATTATTATAGTTAATAAATAATACTCATCTTTATGTACCAAAATTGAGGTATAGAAAGTACCAAAAAAATGAAAATAATATTCATCTTTTTGTTAAATTAATTTCATGGTTTCCTTAATTTTGCTAAATCATTTTGTGGATAAATGCTGTAAAAATTTGACCTTTACATTAACACCCACTTTTTATCGGTTCAATCTAAACAGGAATCATCTAGCAAAATTCTAAGTGTGTAATTTCGCCAGATATCTTTTATTGTCATAATATTAATTGTTTGTTGACTACGATTTCTAAATTTTTCAGGAGATATGCCTAATATTAATCTCTTGGCCAAATACAAGAAGCATAATAAGGGTGCCTCTTCTTCCCAGGTTTTCCACTTACCTTCCCCTCCTTTTTCTCTGTTTGATAGTTCTCTGGCTTCTAACATCAATATTGATCAAGACACTTATCATATAATACCGGATTTTCAGGATGAACATGACTCTTTGGTTCATACAGGGAAAAGAAAATGGTCAGGAAATGCGGACCAAGGAGACGATATGGAGGCAGTTCAAGTGGGAAAATTGCCTTTGTCCTTTACTGGTAAAATACCAGGAATTCCTGCTGAACTCAAGGCTCTTGTCCCTAACTCTGAAGCTTCGGCAATCTTGGACTTAGGGCCCCTCGGGCGTCAAAAATCAATGGCTACATGTATCCCACATGTGGTCAAGTTGATCACTTTGAATTGTGCGATGACGTCGTCAGACCAAGATTTCATGACTGGTGAAGAGAGGATCAAAAAGCTCGAAGAGGAGAAGACTGCTCTTCAGTGTAAGATAGAGGCGTTGGAAAATGATTTGGCCGACAAGGAGGCCAAATTGGAAGTGACTACTTCAAGGCTTCGACCCACGCTTATAGAGGTGGGGGACAATATTGTGAGATTAAAGAGGGAAGCGGATGACTACGAAGCTGAACTGGAGACACTCCTTAATGAACCTTCAATGTCCCTTTCAGCAGTTGATGAGGAGAAAGAAGCTCGTATACATGTTGAAAAGCAAATAGACGAGGCTATTGGTGACGTGGTTTGTGTTGGTGAGCAATCATTTGCTAATGCCTTGGAGCAAATAAAAGCTTTAAATCCTGGTGTGGTGCTCCATCTCGAAGGCTTAGATTGTTACAAGATTGTCAAAGACGGGGTTATTGTAGATGGTGACGAGGTTCTAGAAGTTGAGGAGACAAACTAGCGAATGTTGATGATGGAGGTTTCTATGAACTATCTTTTTATGCCTATTATTTTATTTTTGTTTTAGGGTTGTGGTGCATGCATGTGCCTAGTACCTTTATGTGTACTTTTTAACTCATCGATTCAGGATATGTTTTTTTACGGTTTGCACATTTAACCGCCGGTGATACTGCTTCATGTCCAATTTTTATAATAATTTTATGTGAACCTTTCTTTATATTGTGCATGTATGTTATTTTATATATCTTTGTATGTTCAACGTTATGGTAAGTCTTTGTGGAAAGCATATCCTCGATCAAAGGGAAGCTCCTTATCCTTTTGTTCATGGTATCTTAACAACGGTGGAATATGCGATGACACTTGTGCTTAATGGTGACTAGCGATTAAGAGTGGTCTCTATGAATATGTCTTGATATGAATATATATTTGTTTAAATTAAATTATATGCAAAATAAGTATGGAAATGACGAAGATGAAAAAAGTGGTAAAGAGAACAAATTTTTTTATTTATATAACATTTTGTATGAAAATACTTTTTTTATAGAAAGACATAGTAATTTATTATTGAATTGCATACCTTTTTTTTTTGACATTTAAAATCATTTCAGCATGCATTTTTCCATAACCTCTAAAGATAAAATAATATAGGTACATATGGTGTATAATATATTATACAAGTATTTAATAACAACCGTTTATTCTTTCAAATTACCCTCAATACACCCCACATTAATTGTATTACATAGACAAATGCTTAAATTTTATTAGATATATAATAATTGTAAAATAGTTTACACTTACATACCATATTCCATAAAATTCGCCCTCATTAAGGTGCTACCCTTTTGTCAAAAAACATATAAAGGTGCTATGCTTTGTACCCAAAAAATAAAATTCACCTTCAACCCAGACACCGCCTCAAAGGAACAAAATCTGCCCGCATAACCCGAACATTAGCCCAACTTTTACAACCAAAAAGCAATGTATCATCAACAAATCGGAGATGAGAAATAAATGTAGGATTAGACGATGGATTTTAAAAATTGTTTTGCAAATATTCTTGAAGATTTAATTACACACAATTATGAATCATAACCAAGATTCCTGAAATCATTTTTGAATCACCTCCTTCTTCCCTTGAAAGTTGAAGCTTTATGTAATACGTCTTATATGGAGAAAGCCTTAATAATATTTTGTTATTTCAAAAAAAAACAAACTATCGTCCACTTCGATACTCCTTGTGAGAAACCAAGTGTTTCCACATAAAACTTTTCAAACAAGATCAACCCAGTTGATACACACTATACCTAATCCAACATTATCTCTCATAAGAACCCTACACACCCAACTCAACTAAATTGATTTTAGAGAAGAGTGCGTGAATGTATCAAGTCTAAAGTAATTAAATATACTTTATTTCCATAAAATAAAGTTTCTCTCGGCCTTCTCTCTAAGTAACACCCGCCGCCAGGTCTTTATAACCCTAGATCCAAATCCAAACCGCAAACATGTAAGCATGCTGGTGGTTGTGCGATGAGCTCTCACCTCCGCACCACCGTGTCCTTCCCTCATCTCTGGCGTTCCTCGTTTTGTTTCCTTGTCTGTCGGTTTCACCTTCATTATGGGTTTGGGTTGGAGCTACTCGTTCTTGGATGTATTGACTAATCGCCAAAGTTTTGATGAAGGATCTGGAAGACAGCGGCGCCGCCAATTCTGTTTTGGTCGGATCTCTCGATTCTGGTTGTGGGTTTGGTGGAGGTGGTGGTTTGGGTTTTTTGGTTGACTGTGTTTGTTTGTGATGGTAATCTCTAGTGGTTGAAGGTGTTGTTCTATGTAGGCGTGAACTGGTACGTGTTTGGTGGTGATGTTGTGTGGTAGTGGTTTTGGAGTGGGGTATTGTTGTGATACCGTGGTTTTGGTGTGGGGATGATGTTAGACTATGTACAAAGGCAAAAGATTTCAACACCCACTTTTTTTAATTTTCAACACTCTATATCATTTTCTTTTTCTTCCACCTAACACTTTCACAATCATTCAAATTTTACTTTCTCCAATAGTTTTACATTCAACACCCTACCCCACCACTTTTTATTCAACACTCTACTCCACCACTTTTTATTTCATATTCTTATTTAAATTTATATTTTTGTTTTTAAGATTAATAAAATTACAATTATCAATTAAAATTAAATTAAAATAATAAACATTTAATAAAAAAAAATTTAGCTTTTTGTCAAAACAAAATTTGTTTATATAATTTATTTTTATATATTTTAACTTAAAATACAATACAACACACAAGTAATGTAATTAATACGATACAAATTAACTTAAAATGCAATATAACGTAATTAGTACGATACAAATCATCTTCAATCACTAAAAAAAATAGAAGATTAAAACTTTAAAATTAACACTAATAATAAGATTAAGATAGTGAAAAACTTTTTTTTTTCTGTGTTCAAATCAAATGAACCAAGTCTCTATTTATAGAGAAAAAAAAATTACGAATTTTCGTGAAAAAAAAATTTAAAAAAATTATTTTACAATGAAATAATTGAGTTTAAAGTATTATTATCATAAAAATCCAGACAGCCAAATCGTAGGAAGCCACGTGTCGCAGCTTTATCCACATCAATTTCTCTCTGCGCCTGTCCGCGCGTGTTGTACACGCGCCAGGCTTGGCCAACGAATATTCTCCGTGTGTCCCCCTTTGCAGGCCAAATACAGTTTTCAACTGGTTGAAGTATTTCAACTACTCTCTCCTCCAACTCAGATTCTTATAATTTGCAACTACCCCACTGCACTCCTTTTTCATTTTCACCAGGCTTTCAACACCCCCACTGTATATAGTCTTATGTGGGGGTGATTTTGGAGTGGGGTTGCTGGTGTGTGGGGGTGATTTTGGTGTGGAGGTGATGTAGTGATGGTTTTGATGTTGTCGCGGTTGATGTCGTTGTGCGTTTTGGTCTTCTTCTTTGATACTGATTAGCTGATCGTTTTCAAATTTATTGAGATTTGTAGGACTCTTTTTGAGTCTCTGATGGTTTCTAAATCTGTTGGGATTTGCAAGTTTTTATGTATCAGCTGGATGACCTCTACCACATCGTTGTTGATAGTTTGGAGGAGTTTACAACTGAGACTTATATGTCTAGGTTTTTATTCTACCGTAGTGTTGTGAATTCCTTTGAATAAAGTCACACCAATAAATTTCATGTGTGGAGCAAAGTGATTAAGCAACCAAATCAAAGAGTACAGAGATGATGAATATTAATCCAATAATTAAAGCAAGAGAGATTCTAGAAAAAGCAGTAAAAGACACAATTGATTTGTTTACTTAGTTCAGTCAATATGAACTAGTCTGGGGGAGAGAGCAGCTCCTCCGTTCCACTACAATCAAATGATCACTATTACAACGAAACTCCCAATAAGGGTTACAAGAATTAACAGTCAATCTAATCATACCCTAATCTCAAGTTTCTTCCCGTAACATAGAAACTTAAAATAGTGTTTTCAAGATGAAGAATAAACACTTTAAAAAGTAATTGTATCTTTCCTTCTTCACTTATATTTTTCCTTGTTCCTAAACCTCTATATTTATAGGGTAAAATATAATAATAAACTAGGAACAAATCTCATATAAAACTGGAACAAATCTGACAAAAAAAACCCAAAAAATAGCAAATAACATTCTGGCTCGCGCGCGCACGTCTGACGTCTCTTCCAGCACGTTGCGCGTGCCTGACAGTAATTTTCCCAGCAGGTGAGCACGTTGCACGTGCATGGGAGCACGTTTCGCGTGCCTGGCAGTAACTTTTCTTGCAGGTGAGCACGTTGTGCGTGTCCGAGAGCACGCTGTGCGTGCTTGGCAGAATATATTTTTCCTTCATTTTTCTATTCCAATGAGATTTTAAGGCAATTTTAACACGTAGTACTTTCAATTTTTGATTCAAGGCGTTGTTCTTTGGATTCTGGTGGGCCGAACACTTTTGATTCAGTTTGGGAGTTAGTGTCTATCTACATCTCTGGTGGTATGAAAGCTAAATAGTATCTTTCAAAGAATGAGATTAGAAGTAGATCTCTTTTAGATAGTGTAGTTTTTAGTATTTTCATTGGTGTTCCGCTTATATACGACGTCATTATATTGTAACTCCTGTTTTACCGGTTTCTGCTCGTCTTGTGCAGAGATTTGATCCTATTAAATAAAATATTTGCTGTTAAAAAAAAGTGTGTGTTGGAAATAGTGAGAAGAAGATGATGAAAATCTTTGTACGTTGAAATGAATTTTCCTTAGTTGGAAACTAGTGCATAAATGCTTTTATAGTGGCATAAAATCAAGTGAGAATTTAGAAAAAGTTTACATAATATTTGTCCATCTAATAAAAAATTTGTCACAACAGACATATGTACTAATAAGTTAAGTTATGAACCAATGGACGAATCTTTGAGATCACTTAAAAAGTACAGAACAAACAACAATGACAACATGTATCAGTGTTTTAATCTTTCGGGTTATTGAAAAGGTGCAAGACATGATAGAAATCTAGATCATGATGCTACATGTACTTGCTCTTGTTAGTTTCTAGAAGTATATCTATCGTCTCATGTACTATAGACATAAGACTATGACATTATTGTATCATATATTGCATGACGCCCAAACTTGAAATTCTGGAAACCTTACAATAATTTATGAGATCATGTGAATATGTACTTCTGCATTTCGCTTATGTTTTCAAAAGCTAAACCTTATAGTTATGTACACTAATGCACTGACTCATGTATTTGTATGTACCATTGCAAAAACTCATTTTTGTTGAAAATCTTGGTAAAAATTTAAGGACAAAATTTAGTTGATTTTTGTTAGTAATGTACAAAGTATGTATATTTCTCAGGGATGGCGAAGCGGGCAAGCCCGCCCTACTTAAGTTCGCCCCGTTTAAGTCCGCTTAGAAATAAGATAAGACGAGTCGGTTGAGTTTAAAATTTAATTCCGTCCCGCTTAATGACAGACGTGCAAGGTGGCGGCCGACCCACCAAACAATTAAATATTTTAGTGCCGTCGACAATTATGTTGCTAAATAAATGTATTGATATTTTTTTACTAAAAAAGTATTGATGTTATTTACTACTACCTCCATTTCTTTTTGTTGTGAACGGTCCAAAGGTCTCTACTCCGGTGAGATGCGTACGGTGGCGTACGGTGGTGAACGAGGCAATCCAACTCCTTGGACAAAGGGGGGGGGGGGGGTGCATGCAAGGAAAGGGACTCCGACGCCCAAGTCAGTATGTGAACAAGATGAGAGAATTAGGGTTATGAATCGTACCTAGGAGTGGTGTAAAACCACATATTTATAGGCAAAAGTTGGAGTGGATAAGGACGGATTCCGTGTAGGAATCGTGATCGTTGAGCCGTTGGGCGGTTCATCCAACGGTCCATAGAATGCTTCTGGATCCTTCCGTGTAGGGCGTGTCCACGGTAGCGTTATTGTGGAAAGCCCTTGTTTTGTACGACGGA
This sequence comes from Trifolium dubium, assembly GCA_951804385.1. Lineage (NCBI taxonomy): Eukaryota > Viridiplantae > Streptophyta > Magnoliopsida > Fabales > Fabaceae > Trifolium > Trifolium dubium. Next base: position 3,907,678 of record OX638065.1, on the reverse strand, counting down.
TAATGACTGCTCCTATTGGGCTTGGATGGATGATGGGCCGTGTAGGCCATTTGAGACATTTGGGCCTTTGGCCAGTCCAGAACACTTTTTACTTGTCGTTTTAGAAAACAAAAAAGATCAAAATAGGAGGGTGTAATTTTGCACCTTATTTTCCTATTATCCCCTTTTTTAAATATTAATCCAATAATAATTTTTTACTTTTTCACAAACATTATCTATTCCTAAAAAAATTGTAACAAACTTTATTTAAAAACAAACAAAATTTGTATACTATAAAAAGATTATATTGTTTTAACAAAAAAAATTATACAAAATATAATCAATAAAATATAATAGGAAAGAGGGTATAATAGACAAAATATAACCTAAATTGTCAAAATAACAAGTAAAAATGAACAAATATTTTTTTTCTAAAACAACAAGTAAAAACGAACAGAGGGAGTACTAATTTATTTTAGAAATAAATAAATTTGTGTGAAACAGAAGTTTATATGACAAATCAAACATCAATATATCATCATTAAAAAATTTAACAACATAATTAAAAAGTTCAACATAATTAATACCAAAACAATGCCACTATTATAAATCCAACTTAAAGCAAAGTCGCATTTATAAATTTCGTGTTGAAATAAAATAAAACATTGAAATAAGTCTCAAAATAAAATAAAGCAATTAGTCTCGGGCCAATCATCTATAATTATTTGGTTGGGTTGGATAGAGAGAGTCACTAAGTATTTTATTGGGTTGGATCATGACGAGTCACTAATTTTTTTATAAAATTTGTCTAACTCATCTATAAAAATAATTTGACAAATAGTCAACGAGTTAAGTGATCAGTTTACTCCGCCACGCGCTCGTTCTTTTAATGAGTTAAACAATAAACAAGATGAATCATCTAAAAAATTCGAACTCAAAATTTCAATATAATTCGCTAAAATTAAAGTTAAACGGGTCGGTCCAACAAGTCTGACCCATTTTGTCGGCCCTAATATTCGAATAATAAGATATGGAATGGATTTAATTTGTATGCACCAAATAACTTTACACAGTCAACTAATGACAACCATGTATTCTGCCACGTCACTCCACTTTCTTCATATGACATAGAAGATTGGAAGTTTCTTATTGAATGCCTGTGTAAAATTATTTTACACCATCGGTGCATATCAATTAAACTCATAAATATTAGACTTGAGTGTTATATGAAATAAATTATTTATAATTTAAATAATTTTTATTAGATTTTGATTATTTCAACTTAATTTCAATTACCAAAAAAAAAACTTAATTTCAATTTTCAACTTAATCTTTAAGCTTTACGTTGAAGGGAAAAGAAATTCATACCGTTGTTGTTCTTCTTCAGAATTCTTCAGTTGCAAATTGCAATGACGAACTCAATGGGTCCTCCACCTCCCAAAAACCCTAATTCTCACTCTCACTCTTCCCAATCCACCACCAATCAACCACCACCGCCACCGCCACCGTCCGATTCATCACTACCTGAACAACCGCCACCGTTCAATTCCACCACAAATTCATCACTTCCCGAACCACCGCCACCTTCGTCCGATTCCACAACCAATTCATCATTCCCCGAACCACCTCCACCTTCGTCGGATTCTACAACTAATTCGTCATTCCCCGAACCACCGCCACCGTCTGATTTTAAAACTCCCAAACCTTCTTCTCAAGGTGTAGTTGTTCCGTATAAGATTCCTACTTGGAGTGCTGCACCTTGCCATGAATTCCACCTCGAAGTTCTCAAAGATGGTTCCATCATTGATAAATTCAATGTGTATGTTTATCATTATTTTATTTAATTTTTGTGCATTTTTTGTTAATTTGATTATATAGTTTAGCTGAAAATGTGTTGTTTTTGTTGTTGATTTGGTTTACAGGTATGAAAAAGGTGCTTATATGTTTGGGAGATTGGATATGTGTGACTTTGTGCTTGAACATCCTACTATTTCTAGGTTTCATGCTGGTATGCTTACTAAAGATTACTAATTCTCGCACGCGATTTGATTATAATTTATATATATTCATCTTCTTGGTATGAAAACGACTATGAAGCGCACACACGTACATGACACTGACATGTAGACACTGGTAATAATTTAGAAAAAAATGGATGTGATTGTATGTAATGGCATGTATAAGTGTGCTATCGGTGTTGATGTTTGATAAGTGGAAGTCGACCCTTCAATTGAATTGCCAGTGATATATAGGAAACTAGTTTAATTTTATTTAATCAACCATAATGACTTCAATCCTTCAATTTGAAGTGTTGGTGCTACGCATGAGATGAAACTAGTTTAATTTAATATAATCAACCATAATGCTGATGGTGAGTAGTGACTAATGTGTTAGTGTCAGTGGAACTAAGTTTGAGACTGCAAAGGCTGGCGATCTTCATTGTATCTTTTGTGATTTGAATCTGACGCACACATATTAGAGTATGTACCACTGAAGCTTGCGTGTAACTCTGTACCGTTAAACACTGCTTGGTGAATATCATTTTGTTATACTATTGGTAGTTAGTTGTAGGCTTGTAGCAACAATATACTACATGCGTACTAGCTTTGTTTAATAACGATGCTATTTCTTGACTGAACTGAACAATCTCAATGCCAAGAAAGTATTTTTTTTTCTTCTTATCCGAGCCTCCTTACTTCTTAGGACCACTAAAGACCTATTAACTTACTAGATGATCATTTCATAATCATCACAAAACACCTAAGCATCTAACAAGAGCAAACACCTTATAATCTTTTCTATTTTATGGAGTGTCCTGAATTCTTCAACCATAATGAAGAATAAACATTTAAGTTGTTCAGTTTAATATTAGTCATTCATTACTTCCTGCCATACATCTGATGATATAAACCCATCTTTGACTGTCCTATTATAATGCCAATCAGCCAATGTGACGCGATTACACCCATCCATTTTGAAAAGATTTGGAATTCATTTTTAACCTGTGCATTAAATTTGTGAATTTCACCGACAGTTAGACTTTTGAAAAGTTGTCATGTGATTCTTACTGAGACTTTATTTGTCTCTTGTTAGTTATACAGTTTAAGAGAAGAGGAGATGCATATCTCTATGATCTCGGGAGTACTCATGGCACCTTTTTGAACAAAAACCAGGTATTGCATTGTTTTTTCTTGTCCTCTAATATTTTGATTATTGTTTAAACTTCTGATACATCAAATTTGTTTTTGTGATTCTTCTGTTTGATAACTATTTTCATGTGCAAAATATACCGTGACAGATACAAGAATTGTTACTTTTTCCATTTGTCTTTGTTTTCCCTTTATTTAGTTATTTATTAAATATTTTGAATATAGAGGCCTCTTCCTTCTATTTCATACTTTTAAGTAAGGTATAATAATTAACAAAAACATACTACTAGTATGATTCAAAACAGAGCCGGCTAAACATATTTGTGGTGTTAATCATTCAGATATATGTTTGCTAAAATCTTGTCTGAACTCCAAAGTCATGAACATAATCTCTCTTTTGTAAAAAAAACCTTCATCTTCCTTTTTTGCTACTTGGTTTGCATCTAAATTGTTTCCACCTGCACTAAGGTGCCCCCCTCTTGTTTTTCCAGACCAATATCACATCTGGACCTAATTTAGCTTAGCAGAACTAACCTTGGAAACACCTTGCACTGTACCCTCATGCAAGCCAGATTATATGCCCAGCATTATGATCTCGTTTGTTTGAGCTTTTTTTATAAAAAAAATCTATTTTTTTCTTAAAAAAATCACTTTTATCATTTTAGTAGTGTTTGTTATAGATTTTTTGGAAAATCATTTTTAACTCCAAAATGAAAAGTTATTTGAAATAGCTTTTCAAGAATCTATTTTTTTTAAAACTAAAGGAACCAAAGTGTAGGAACTTCAAATTTTAAAAAATAGATTTTATAATTGTAAACAAACATAAAGTAGCTTTAGATTTTCTTCAAAATCTCTACTAAAAAATCTTCTAAATTTTTTTAAGAAAAAATCATTTTTTTTAAAGCTTAAACAAACACACCCTATATTAACAGCTCTAAAGTTGACAGAAATTTCAAGATCAATTGCGGTCTAGTTTAACATTTTCACCTTTAAGTACCTTAGCAGCTTTTTATTAACAAAAAGAATGGATGCAGCTGTCAGTAAAGAAAAATATCTGCAGATTTCTAACTTTATACTCTAGACATCACTGACATAGCTTCATTTCCTTTCCTATTTGCTTAGGTGGAGAAAAACACATACATTGACTTGCATGTTGGTGATGTCATTCGATTTGGCCGGTAAGTATTATTGTATTGAATTTTCACTTTGCTCACAAACAAGGCTTTATGTGTAGGTTGTATCATTTTTGTTCTTTGTTGAGTCAACATTCGACGTGATGGGTCCAGTTGAATTGGAATGTGCACCACGTCATGTTCAATTAGTAGTTGATATTTAATCCCATGATCTTCATTGGGATATTGTCGTTTCAGATTTATATAGGGATTGGGCTGTGTTGTGCATTGTTATTCCTGAGTATTTGTTTTTCTTCTTCTATATAATTTTCATTTGAAATTTTTTCCTGCATTGTTTATTCTCTTTCTCAATAAGTGTTGCTTTTCTATATGTAAAAGAATCAGATGTTACTCTATCTTAATACTGAATTATAAGCTCTCAAAAAATTCCAATGAGAATGACCTCACTTATTCTTTTGTTATTTTTAATCTTTTGCTATGTTGTTTTCTGTAACGATGAAAAGGATAGGAAAGAATGAGTTTACATTTATGAGGAACATCATTTCTTGTTTCTTGATATATGTTTGCAGTATTAATTCTGTATTCCATTTACAGGTCATCTCGGATGTTCATTCTTCAAGGACCACCGGAGTTGATGCCTCCTGTAAGATCTGGTCATCATATGTTTTTCTTTTTTGTTAAATTTCTTGCCATTCACCGCTAGTATTTGATAACGCATCTTGATATCTGTCTTAAAAGTTAAAAGAGCAATAATATGTCATAGCTGAAAGTATTTTATGCTCTTTGGATTAGTGGACCCTGCATAAATTTCCCGTGATTGATTTCTTATGAAAGTTATTGTCATATTTCCTTCTGAGTGTTAGATTTTCACTTATAGATTAAACATCCGTTTAAGTGTGCTTGTTTTTAGATGATAAAGTAAGGTTATATTCACTAATCGATTTTTTTGTGGAAATAATTAACTTTGTTCTTCAGAAAAAAATCCTTTTGATGTGAGAGAGAATCTGAGAAAGTGAGAAGCTTCATGTTTCTGAAAATTATTAACTTTGTTCTTCTGATTTTTGCATAGATGTCAATAGCGCGCTATAGCGCCGTAGCGTAGCGTAGTGCTGCCTCCCCGCTACGCGTTATTGAATAGCGCGCGTTTGCCGTTAGCGGCTGCTAGCAGCGCTATAGCGGTTTGGCGGTTCGTAGCGGGTAGCGGATCAAAATAGAGGTTCGGATCCGCTATCTCATTCAATGGCATATTTGAAACTTCCCCGTACATTTTAAGGGGAAAATTGGATTTTCGGGTCTGTTTTCCTTCAAACCCTAAGTTTACGTTGTTTGTTTGACGGCTGGGTTTTGTTGTTCACTTGTTTGACGAACGACAAACTTCAACCGTCGTTCCATCATCATCAGTGCTCATCACCATCATCGATAATGATTATGTTGAAGAAGAAGAATATGAAGATGATTTTTAACCAAGTCTTTGATGATGAACTTGAATATTTTCATGCTTTATTTGCTTGACATTTGTTGGTATTTGAATGTGTGTTTTGATTTATGAATGTTTAATGGATATTGAGTTGCTTTATTTTCTTGACATTTGTTGGTATTTGAATGTGTGTTTTGATTAATGAATGTTGAATGAATATTGAAATATATATATATATATATATATATATATATATATATATATATATATATAAACTACATGAAATAGCGCGCTATAGCTCTACCCGCTGTCCGTTATAGCAAATTTGGGGTCGACCGCTACGCTACGCTATCCGCCATTAACAACTATGGATTTTTGCTGCAATTAGCTTCTTTTCATATTGGTTTTACTTTGTAGGAAACAAATTTAAAACTTAAGAGAGAAATTAAGATGCGGGAAGCAATGCGAGATAGGGAAGCTTCACTCCGACGAGCAAAGCTGGAAGCATCTGTTGCTGAGGGTATATCATGGGGTATGGGTGAGGATGCCATTGAAGAAGATGAGGTAATTATGACACAGTATATGATCTATATATTTCTTCCTTTGAACTACCTAATTATTTGGTCAAGTTTTTTATCTTAGAATCTATTTTAACACGAAAGCTCATTTGACCATTTTTACCCTCTGATTTCAGGATGATGTTGAAGAAATAACATGGCAGTCATATAAAGGACAGCTTACAGAAAGACAGGAAAAAACCCGTGAGAAAATAATTAAAAGAATGGAAAAGGTGAGTAATTCTTGCTAGTTTTGTCTTCTATGCAGTGCTTTTCATTTATGAATTATATTCCTCAAATAGAATTGCAACCTTATCTCTTATAGACCTAGAGACCAGAGCAACTAATGCTCATTCTCACTTCCACTCTTCCTAATTGTTTGGAACCTTTTTTACTTCTGCTGTGCTCAGAACCCCTATCTCCACGAAGATAATATTCCTAACGAGTAACGACTGAACTAAGAGGTGATATTGTGGCCTCATAACTTAGGTAAATTGAAGTTATAGTGAAGTTATAGTCTCAAATGAATGGTTGATACTTGTAGACTGAAGGGTTTAGGGTGAACATTGATGATGATATTTGTACCCACACAGAGAAATTCTCTCCCCTTGCCACAGAATACAGTTTCATATTAGCCTGTTTTTAAAGATGGTATACTCAAGATTTCCTGAAAATCCTTGTGCATTTTTTTGTGCAGATTGCTAACATGAAGAAAGAAATAAATGCTATACGAGTTAAAGACATTTCTCAGGGTGGGTTAACTCAGGGTCAACAGACTCAGATTGCTAGGAATGAGCAAAGAATGGCACAGGTAATGTTGGAGCAAATTAACTAATCAAGAACCTTGCATATTATTGCTCTCCATATTCTGTAATTGTAAATGCTGATGCATGAGCATGCAAGCTGCTAAGCTGACATTGTTTTCACTGGATAGATAATGGAAGAACTTGAAAATTTGGAAGAAACGCTGAATGATAGTATTAAAGAAAGCTTAGGTGCACGTACAGGAAAGCTATCTCATGGTAAGAAGAAAGGTGCAGTGGAAGATGAAGAAGATTATTTAAGGTATACTATCATATCATCAGTGGATGAGAGTTTTTGTGAAAGTTCAAATTTACTAGGAAGAATCTCATGCTTGAATATTAATTGAAGATAACCTACATATTTATCTGCTTAAGGCTATTGTACTTGTTTGTATTCCATTACTTTAAATTCTGTGTTCCTTTGAATCAATGTTTGATATTTTATCTGCATTGTTCAGTGATGATGATGATGAATTTTATGACCGTACAAAGAAAAAGTCCTCTCAAAAGAAGGCTGGTGACAACCAATCAATCGAGACTGCGGATACTCTTCTTGATAAGAGAGATACTATTATGAAGGAAATGGATGACAAAAAAGAGTTGCTTGAGACTGAGAAGACCAAAATGTCGTCCGAAAGTACCACACAACAAGCTGACGTTGATGATTCACTTGATGCTTACATGTCTGGACTTTCATCTCAACTAGGTGATTGTTCTCTTCGTGTATTAAGTTTTACATCCCTTTAGTGTATTTTGAACTATTTTTTGGCAGGTTTGACTTATAAATGAACTTTTGTTTGTCCATAGTCATATGTTTGCGACAATGTTACTTAATTTATGCTTTTACATGTGATGTAGCCGTGTTTTTAAAATTGCAATTATACTTACGTTCACATGATCTGGTGAATTTAATTCATTTAATTCCTTAAACATTAGTCTATAAGCTTTCTACTGCATGTTCTGAGCTTCACTTGTTACATAAGCCTTCTACGAAATGTTTGATTGTTCTGATAAATGAATGTTTTGTGCAACTATGGGTCCTAAGATGAATATAGCTATTTGATTACAGCTCTTATCCTTGCTGATTTCTTCTTTTATGTCAGTGAATGATATAAGTTCAAAGCTTGAAAGTGAATTAGCAACTCTTCAGTCTGAGCTAGATAGGATATCCTACCTGTTGAAGATTGCTGACCCAACAGGAGAAGCTGCAAAGAGAAGAGAGTTGAAAGCACAAGAGCCCAAGCCAGAAAAACTCGAAGAAGTTGCCTCTATTATCAAGAAGAAACCACCAGCAGAAACCCAGAAAAGCAGTGAGCCGTGTGCGAAGTCAGACCACAACAAACAAAATGTGGAAACCCAGAAAATTAGTGATGCTTGTGTTACGGCAGAAGATGAGAATAAACCAGATGTGGAGACCCAGAAAATTAGTGATGCTTGTGTTAAGGTAGATGGCTCTGTTATAGAAGAGAAACCTGCAGCTACAACTGTGGATTTGGAAAAGTCACAACCTGGCCATGACAAGTCAGAGACCGAGAATGCTGTATTTGTTGTCCCAAAGCCCCAGTGGCTTGGAGCTGTGCAGGAAAAGGTTACAGATGATAAGCAACAGCCGACAGCATCTCTTCATCCTCATGAGATGGATGAATCCGATCAGTTTGTTGACTATAAAGACAGGAACAAAATTTTGGGTGGTGGTGATGATGCAAGCACTTCATTGGAATCTAGAATTGAGTCTGCTGCTCCTGGTCTAATTTTAAGAAAACGGAAGCAAGTTGAGACAAGTGGAAAAAGCACTAATGATGCCTCTCAGCAGTCGACGTCTTCTACCTCAGGTGAACAAACGGCTGAGGATGCTGTGGCACTATTATTGAAGTACCAAAAGGGACTATATGCTGCTGATGATGATGGAAGAGATGAAAGCCAAGAGAAGAGACCTAAAAGAGTGCTTGGGCCTGAAAAACCATCATTTTTAAGTGATGAGACAGAAAATGCAACATGGGTTCCACCCAAAGGTAAGCATAATTAGGTTCAATATTCTGATCCCATGATTGAATAATTGAATGATCATACATATCTTTGTTCTGTGCAGGACAATCAGGCGATGGGCGAACTTCTTTGAATGATAAATATGGCTACTGAGATAGAATGAGCTAAAACATTGTTCAATGGAAGAATCATGCCGCATATTTACCTAAGATTGTATCAGTGAAATATCAGGCTAAACCTGCTCAGCATTGAAAAACTTTCATGAAGTTAGATCATGTATGACTTTCATGAAAGGATGATCAACATTGCTGGTGAAATGACTTGTAAGTAGTATAACAAAGATAGGGCAGGTTATAAGGTCTACAGTAATGTAGTAACACTTTCGGTGACTTTCATGAAAGGATGATCAAACCTTGTTGGTGAAAGGAATATTGTCGGCAGTATAACAAAGACAGGGCAGGTTGTAAGGTCTACAGTAAAGTAGTAACATTGCCAGTTGAGATCAACTTTATGTATTCCTGATGACATGCTTGTTTCTGTGAAGTTGCCTATACTACCATAGAAGATTGACCCAAAAAATAGACGTGTACATTCTTATAAGGAAAAGGCTAACTTGATTGATCCTTTAGAAAGCACTCATTCACTGGGTCTACTGTGTTTGATTTTACTTTTGGTTATTGCCCTTCCCCCTACATTGCTCATAGAACTATCTTTCTGGAAGATCTACAATATTAAAAAGATATATTTCGGTAGAATTTGCAATATTTTTTGGTGGATAAAAGAATATGGGGGGATTTTGAGTCTTTCAAGTAGTAAACTAAAGTCGAGGTTCCGCAATTTGGGTTGTGCTCTTTTTGGAGCTTCTTTTCCTATCCTTTGTTTTTAAAAACTCTTCATTTTTATTTTAACAAAGTTACTCCATTAATTTAGAATAAAATAAAATTCACCCACAAGTATGTTTTTGGAGATACGTTGGGTTGGATTCAAATAATAAGCATATTTCTAAATATCATGTAATAGTTTGTGGTTCAGTAATTTCCTTTAATTTTTCTTTTAGGGTTCGATACTTCGATTCATACATTTTTCATCTTCAACGTATTTTTTGTATGGTTCTTAACATAAAATTCAATATAACAAACTTTAAAATATTATGAATTTGAGTAAATTATAGTTTGTTATATTAACAAACATATTAAAAGTATCTAAAGAAATGTACCTAAGTGGCTAAGTTGTATTTTTTTATAATAAAATATATTGGATTTGAAATCAACCATTCCTTTTAACCAACAATAAATTATGTTAATTTAACTATATATATATATATATATATAATTTAAAACTATTTGATTGTTGCTTTTCTATTTGTCTACAAAAGTCTATTCTTCTCTCTGTTACGTTGTTATCTTGTTTCTATATATTATCTCATCTCTTTTTTGTGTTGTCTCACTTTCTTTTTCTTTTTTTATTTAAATTTACGTTGTCTTACCGATGTTTTATTATATTTTTTAAAAATATATAATTTATAGGTTAAATATATAAATGGTTAAATATGTTTTTGGTCCCTATAAATATATCAAACTTTAGTTTTAGTCCCTATGAATTTCTTTTTGACTTTTAGTCACTATAAAATTTTCGATCACCATTTTTAGTCCCTAATTTTAATTCAACTCATGTATAGCCTTTACATTTTTTAATTAAATTGTGCAAAAATGTGTAAACTGTTATGAAAATCTCTTCAAAAAAAAATTGAAATTTTTTAACAAAACATGAATTTAATATGAACTTTTAACCACAAAAATATAAAAAATTCATAATTATTTCATGTTTTGTTAAAAAATTCTTATTTTAGTTGGAAGAGATTATTATAATGTTACAAACTTTTCTACAAAGTTTTAATTCTACAAATGAATTTACTTAGAAGGAAGATAGAAGTTTTTATAGGATCTAAAAGTCGAAGAAATTCTATAGAGGGACTAAAACTAAAATTTGGTATATTTAAGGGGATCAAAACATATTTAACCCGTATATAAATTATACTCCTTCCGTGAAAATTACTCTACGCCCCCCCATGCTACTCTTTTAACCCCCCTCAAATCCAGAATTGCCCTTCATTTTTCACTAAATATGTGGTTCGGATAATATACTCCGAACCTAGACAACGAGTAAAAACCCCCAGTTCGGATAATTTTATCCGAATGTTTACTTAAGCAATTCGGAAAATATTTTCCGAACTCTGTCGAATAAGAACAGAACAGAATACACGAACTGCATAGGGCAGTTCATTAGTTTTATGGTTTTGCAAAGGAAAGGGGTCAAAGAAACAAGTTTTAGAGCGCGCGATTGTTCAACAATTCCTCACAATTGCAACTATCTTATATCAATTTGTTGAATCTATCACCTACAATCAAGTAAGTATTAACTAAGTTTTAATTTTGATAGGTTTCTGAATTTGGGGTTTAGGGTTTGGGAAAGGAACTTATTTTGATTGTTTAGTTTGTGATGTTATTGGGTTGTTATAGATTATGATGGTTGGGTGAGTACAAATTTGATAATGGGTTATAAATTATGATGATTTTTAAAGTTTATGAGTTTAAGATTTATTAGTTTAGGATTAATGAACATTGTTAGTCTTGTATGATGATTGTAAGATTTTTGATGGTTTTGTTATAGATTATGATTATAAGTTGTTTGATTTAAGTTGTATGATTTTAGATTATGATTATAAATGATGGTTATAAGTGGTTTGAGAAAATGAATAAGTTGATTGTTGGTTTAGATTGAGTTGAATAAGTAAGTTATGATTATAAGGAAGTTGAATGTAAATTGAATAATTTGAATATAAAGAAGTTGAATATAAATTGATTAAGTTGAAAGTAAGGAAGTTGAATAATTTGATAACTTGTTTGAATAATTTGATTAGTTGTTTGAATAAGTTGAATAATTTGATGATTTTAATTGTTGTTGTTGTATAGTCATGGAAGAAGGCGAAGGTGTTACTGGAAGAGGTAGACATGGTAGACCAAGTCGGACACATGCATCGGCTCGAAAAGTTAGTAATCCTGCTGATGCTTCTGATCCTGCTCCTACTCCTGTTCCTACTCCTGCTGCTGCTCCTACTCGTGTTCGTGGTTCAAAAAGAAGTAAGAAAACACGTCAGGAGCCTGAGATAGTTCCAGGAAACAATGATGATGAAGCTACTGGTTCACAGCAACCTACTGAGATTGAAGTGGGTGATGATGTTGTTAATGATAAACCTGTGTGGCGCAGACGTATACCAAAACCACTTGTCCGGCGTCAACCTGCTTTTCAGGAGGGAGAAGAAGAAGATAAAGAGGATATGGAGGTGGACCAAGAGATACGTCTTTGTTGACCGATTATGCCGAGTATAGGTCTATTATGATATGGAATGCAGATGAAGTTGAAGATAAGGAGGTATAACAATTATAATTTTGGTTAATTGTTGTTTGATAGCATCGTTATTAGTTTTTATAATTTATAGTGTATGTGTCTTACAATTATCGATTTGATATTTTTCAGGTTTTGAATTTTACCCAAAAAGTCACAACTCATGGAATGAAGATGTTCAAACTCAAAAAACCTGTCCGTAATGATGACAATGATTGGTTTTGGGATGTCATAATTGAATCTGGTCTCGAGCCCCTTCTGCATACTAGCTACAATGTTATAAATCATGGGCTGATGACGGCATTTTCCGAGAGATGGTATCCGGAAACCGAGACCTTCCACCTTCCCTTTGGTGAGATTGGCATCACATTGGATGACATCCAGCATCTTCTCCATCTTTCCATCCGAGGACGCTTCTTGGACTACTCCAGAATGGACAGAGCTGATGCTCTAGACTTGTGTGTTAAGGCCCTTGGATGTGACCCTGCCGAAGCTGAAACTGAATTCATTTTCACTCATGGTCAACATTTGAGACGTAGTTTCTTGAAGAATATTTATTTAGAGAATTGGGAATCTGCTGAAACTGCTGTTGAGGAGGATCAGCCGGAGGAAGTGGTACGTGAGTACAGAGAGAGGTGCATCAGAGCTTTTCTGTTGTATGTGGTCAGTTGTACCATTTTCACAAACAAGAGTGACAACTATGTAGATGTTGTCTTCCTACAATACTTCACTGACTTGACAAATATTCATACGTGGAATTGGGGTGCAGCTGCTCTGACTTATCTTGTGAGGTACATGAATGAGTCATCAAAGGCCAAGTCTGGAATGATGGCAGGATACTTGTCTCTGCTTGAGGTAAGTAAATTACTAAATTTTGCAAGTTTTGGTTATTTATGTTTTGAAATTTAGAAGTAATTTATAAATAAGTTTTAGTAGATAGTCTTATAAATAAGTTTTAGTAGATAGTTTTATAAATAAGTTTTAGTAATTTAGAAGTAATATATATATATATATATATATATATTATCAATTGATCTATATTTTGCAGGGATGGATAATGACACATTTTCCTACCATTGTCCCGTATCTTGATGCTGATAACTACATAGATCATATGCCAATGTGTGGTAAGTATGGCGCAAAACAAGGGCACGTTGATGCGGCGAATTATAGAGCATATTTGGATAATGTTCAGGTGACTGATGTGGTATTCGCTCCATATGAAAATATCCGTCATGTACGTCCCATGATCGATGAATGTTGGTTCTCTGGCTGGTTGAGATGCGGAGACCTGAAAGCAAAACACTTGCCTGAACGTGTGATCAGACAATATGGACACGTTCAAGACATACCAAGGCCACCTGCTATTGCCGCGCCATTTGTCATCAATATCAAACATGTTTCTAGAATGTTTGAAGAAGAAATTGAGAATCATATAATCCCCGTTGATGAGAGGGGTCCTACTGTTGAATACCCATGGGACGTGTCTGCTGATTATATGGACTGGTTTTGGGAAGTTTCGCACCCGAAGATTCGTCCAGCAAGTGCACTTGTTACTTCTCAATTGCGATTACTCCAGATGGTGAGGACTGATATAAATGAAGCTTTTGAAGGTGAGGTTGAACAAGGAACACCAATTCATGGTCGTTTGACTCGGATGTTGGGGTATGTTAATCCGGCGGTGATGGGCTTTGACAATCAGAGACATGGTAGGAGAGGTCGTAGAGGTGGAAGCGTGCAAATGGAGGAGTGACACTTTTTTTTAAGCAATTTGTTAATTTAATGTCGTTATTGAGAGTAGTAGCGGATTAATGACTTTATTTTGGTTTATTTTGGTATGTAACCGGATTAATGTGTAAGCGGATTATTTAGCTTATTTTGTTTAATGACTTTGTATGACTTTGTTTTAATTTGAGGATTATTTATTTTGCTTATTTTTGATTATTTACTGGTTAATTACGTTGTTTAAATAGGTACGTATTCAGAGTTATTGAGATAACTTGGTTAACAAAGTCGAAAACACATAAACTGACTTCTGGTTTAGCAGGTTCGGATTATATTCTCCGAACTGGACCTGTAACGCGCCAGTTCGGATAAAATTATCCGAAATAAGCCTCATATTTGGCAGGTTCGGATAATATTATCCGAATATTTGCGTTACAGGTCCAGTTCGGAGAATATAATCCGAACCTGCTAAACCAGAAGCCAGTTTATGTGATTTCTACATAAAATATAGTTCGGATAATTATCGTAAACACAAGATAAAATTTAGATCAAAAAATACATCTCATTGACGTCAAATAAAAACATAGAGATTAATAAACTAGTACCGTTAAATTAACGAGTTCTGGGTTAATAAAATACATAAAACATTATAATTAAACAACTTCCAACTTAAATAAACCACCTAAAAAGCACAAATTACACAACATATGTGATCACTAACGATGTTTCAACCAAAGCTGTCAAGATGTCTTCAACAGATCTGCGCAATTTGACATCCAATTCGATTGGACCCAACCTGTTGTACTGAGAGAAAATGTAAAACATAGATGTTACGTCTCCGTCGTTGTTGAGAGACATCTTGCTGAATCGTACTACACGTCCGTTTTCTATTACTGACGGACGTCGATACTCTATTGTCGTTACTCTTCTGGTGTCTCCTTCCCCATTCACACGGTTGTTCACCCTGTTCAGCCTCTGTTTCAGACTCTCAAATGTGTCGTCAGTATGGATTCTAAACAACTCTGCGTCACCCCCATTGAAATAGACTGCAGCAATGTGAGAGTTGACATTTCGTTGATCCCAAGCTTGGGTAGACATCTGCTTCAGCACTCTCCTGCAGTCTAGAAAAAAAAAATTATAACATTTTCTATTTCTTGTGAAGAGTGTATTTATAGTGGGTTACTTTTTCTGCACAGAACGTACAGTTCGGAATATATTTCCCTAACCAGTTCGGATTATATTCTCCTAACTTGCCCAATACAGACTTATTTCGGATAAAATAATCCGAACTAACATTTTATAGGTTAAATTCGGATAATTTTATCCGAACCTGCTACACCAGAAGCTGAAAACTGATTATTTTGCAGTTTATTACCAAGTTATGCATATAACTCTGATCGTAATCCTTTTAAATCAAATATTTTCAATATGAAAATTAATAACATTCAATAACTTGTGACATTAATTAACAATTAATTACCAATTACAATATGAAAGATAATCAAAATAACTTGTCACATTAAAAACATAAATAATTAAGTATCAATTACATTCTTATAACCAAAAAAAGGGTGAGAATGTCAACTTCAAATGATTATTCATTTGATTATGTAAGGCTTGTCCTCTACATTACCAAGACCATGTCTTGCTGTTATAGGTCTTTCAATAAGCATAAGTCTTTCAAACTCTACTTGTCGATCCATGAAACTGAATTCCCACTCCGCAGCTTGTTCGGTGCGATGAATCCTCCACTCAAGACACGTCCGAGGTAAAGGGCACTCATCCTTCAACTTAACATACCAAAAATGAATGCCAAGTAAAAAAATACACATAAGACGTGAAGATGGTTTGGATGGTGGTTTGGTACGCCAAGGGAAAAAGGTTTCAGATACGCCTTCTACCGGATCAGTCAGAAGTACTACAACTTTATTGTAGGCATTAGCAATGATATGACCCATGTCTGGAAATTGTAACCAATATTCCCTTGGCGCAATTCTTCTTTTTCTGGCTTTTTCAGGAGGGCATAGAGCTTTGATGAGATATTCATATCTTTCGGAATTAAAAGCTCTCACGTATGCAGGTTTGTGATGTCTTAACTCCCTAGACATGGCAAGCTGCACCAAATAAAACTCATCTTCAGTTTTACCATCATCCACAGCAATTGCGCGAAATCCACAAAATCCGTCACCAACGACTTCAGTCACATCATCGATCCATGGTTGAATAAATTTGGCCATCATACGAATACAACCGGGCAACTTTTTAGTCTTTGATGTTGATGCCTGACTTGGTGGAACTTGGGTGGATTGTGAAGCTTGAGAATCCGCCCAAATCTTATCCACATGCTCAAAATATGAAGGGTCACATTTGGTGGATTTCGTTCCCTTCAATTTAGAGGCATTTTTGGATTTAGCGGACTTGGATTTAGCACTAACTAACAGAGGGGTCAAGTTTGTGGTGACTGGCCATGCAAAATGACGTAATCCTTCTTTGATTTCAGCTCTCAAAACGGAGTCTCCTTTTTTTAATCGCTCCTACAAAAAAAAATTACAAACCTATTAAACAATTTATTTCGAACATTAAAACAGGCTTACCTATAAAAATGACAAACATTAAAATGAGCTTATTTATTAAAATTTAATTAACCTGGATAGCATTAATCTCTTCTAAGCATATGTAATCATCTTCGACTTCGCCGTCATTGAACACTAATTTTTTCCACTGACTGTCCACCTCATCAAGTGTAATAGGTAGCTTGTCATGTAGCTTTCTAGCAATCTCACATGCACAAGGCAAACCAAATGTTGCTCTCATCACACAACCGCATAGTTCGCGGTCCATACCAACCTCTTCAACTCTTTTTGCTTCTTGTGAGATAATGTCCAACGCAGCTCTCGAAATATTAAACACTAGATGCTTGTACAAGATTTTTCCCTCATGTCTGTGTTCCGCAACAGACAAACTCCTACCAAACTCACCCTGTATCTCAGTGAACTGACCAATCAAGCTTTTGTGGATCGCTTCCCATAACCTGACATAATCATTCTGATTGTCTGTCAAGTAACCATTCAATCTACCATGTGCAGACTCAACCCTGTTGGATGTAGTATTGTCAAAATGCATAATGCGGTTAGTCCATGCTAGTACAAATTTCACTTTATCTTTGTTTAAAACTTTTCTTTCAAAATATGTGATAAATCTTGGCCACCTCTGACATACATTCCTAAATTCTTCCAGATTATCAGCATATTCCTCTTCAGTACTTGAAAAAATCACAGCCTCATAAGATTTCTGAATATATTTAAACACATCTTTCTGCTTCTCCTTGTCCCCATCCTTAACAAAGCAAGTTGTCTGCATCTTGGTTTTCACATTTCTCCTAACATGAAGTGAACAAACCAACGGTGTTGCTTCAGGAAATACTCTCTTCACCGCATTCATCAGACCGTCCTGCCTATCGGTAACAATGACCTTCGGTGAGATATCTTTGTTCCTTAGAAGACCACGACAAGCTTGAAGGGCCCACGTGTAATTTTCTTCTTTTTCATTTTTTAGCAAAACATAAGCAACACAAAACGTCTGATCAGTCGATGTGACTCCGACTATCTCGAAAAGCGGCATTTCATACCGGTTGATTTTGTATGTGCAGTCCATTATCAAAATAGTCGGAAAGGAATTGAACAAGTCTACGGATTTAGGGTGTGAAAAGAAGATATCTTGCACAGCTGTAGACTCACCGACCGTCCTTGTTCTGTAAACATAGTTGTTATCCCCTAGACATTTAAACAATTGTTGCATTTCAGTCATTGAACCCCTAATTCGAACCTTATTTCTATGAACTACGTTGTAAACTTGCTTAATGACGGTCGAGTTCTTCGGGTCTCGCTCTTTCATTGTGGAGATGATATTTTTAGGCTTGACCAAATTTCTTGTCAACTCAACCACCAATTGTTTCTCTTCCGGTTTCAAACGCCCGGCAATCAAATGACCTTCTAAAGCACGGTCCATAACATGGTTATGATTCCCTCTAACAACTTTGAGACCCCATTCCTTTGATGCATAATAATATCCACGGAGCCTAAATGGACAACCGCATTTCCTCGTTCCAATTGATTCCATTTTTGACTTCTTATTAGTCGGTTTGTAAAAACCTCCCCTTTCGCAACCCAACACCAAATATTGTTTTCTTCTATCGGAACCATTGTCAGACTTGAAAATTACAACAGAAAAATTTAACTTTGCCGCTTCACCCCGAACCCAAGCAATGAGCTCTTCTCTATCACGGAATTTTTTATCGGTATCAAATTGAGCACTTGTATCAATTTCTACCGGCTCGGGTTGAGGACGGTTAGAGTTGGATGCAACATCCTCGACCGCCAAACTTTGTTGAGGCTCAACTTGAGGAACGTTTGAGATCGTTTCACCATCACCATTTACAACAACCGGCTCAGCTTCATTCATTGCATCCCCCATAACTACAAATACATCAAAACCAATATCACAAATCAATACAAAACCAATATTTTCAACATACACTAATTATATTTATGCAATATCACTAATTACATCAAAACCAATATCACAATTTATATTTATGCAATCATATATTCAACATATATTAAAACAACCATATTCAATCATATTTAAACAAACAACAAAATCAACCAAATATATTCAAAACCATTTTTAAACAAGTTTAAGGCCAGTTCTGGCGCGCAGAATCCGAACTAGTTCGGATAATATTCCCCGAACTGCATCCTCGCGTTAATTCGGAAAATTTTATCCGAACCAACCTCTGTCAGAAACCCAGAAAACCAGACGAACATAAAACCAACAAACACAAAAAGTAATCGGTTCAAATGAGAGATTACCTTATGTTGATGCTCTAAAGTGTGTGCAAATCCCTCCCCAATGCTCCAATCTTCCGTTTGAATCTCAAAACAAAAATAATGACAAACTTTTGAGAGGTTTGTTTTTTATTGTGTGTAGAGTAAGTTGGGGAAAGTGAGAGCTAGTTCAGCTTAAGTAGTAGGGGTTCGGAGAATTTTTCCCGAACATGTACGTTTATATAGTTCGGATTATATAATCCGACTGGGAGGCATCAGTTCGGGTAATATAATCCGAACTTACCTGCGCGCATGCAAGGGCTTAATGGTCAGTTAGGGGGGGAAAAGAGAAACATGGGGGGTGGGCAGAGTAATTTTCTCCTTCCGTTCCTTTTTAAGTGTCTTTCTAAAATAGTAACGTCAAATTAAGAAAGTGGATGTTTGCACATTTTTCCTCTTATACCCTTATTTTAATCCACCAATAAATTTCTATTGTTTTGCTCACACTTTCTCTTTCCAATAAATCTAATGTTATGATTTACCAAAAAAAAATGTTATGTACCAAAAAACATTATTGTAAAAGGGAAGAGTAATTGACAAAACATACCCTTAAAATACAAAAACGAACATTATCAGTTATAGTGGCACACTTGTAAAGACCATTATTGGTTGTGTCGGTGAAGGAGTGACATGGTAATGTGTTGTATAGAATCAATGCGGGAATATTATTCTCAGTATGTCAAAGAGAGAAAATCAATATTGATTAGAAAAGTTATCAAACATATGCTAAATAGATTAATTTTATGGGGCAACAAAGATTTCTCTCTGCATTTATATATTCAAAGGTAGGTGTACACATTAAATGTCAAATTATCTGGGTATATACCAAAATCATATGCATTTAACCTATTTGCTTTTTTTTATTGATGATAATTTATCTTATTTATTTGTATTATTTTTTCCTTTATTTCTTTTTATTTACGTCATTTATCTTAATTTATTTGTAACAATTTAGTCTTTTATCTTTTTATTTTTCTCATTTAAGTCTTTTACTTTTTATAATACAGTAAAATCTCTTTAAATTAATACTCGGTAAATTAATAAACTCTCTAAAATAATAAAGTTGTCCGGTCCCGACTTGGGCCAGTGTAAAAAATTAAAAAATTTGATAAAATAATAAGATAATAATTTTTCGAGAGATCCCTTTGTAACTTTCAGTCCCAAGAAAATCATAAATTAATAATTCATAGAAACTGAAAAAAAAATTAAATAGAACGGATATAAGAATACATTGAACTCATTTGTTCCTCTTGTTTACATCAAAAGTCATTATTGATTTCCAATGCATATTACTAAAGTCATTATTGATTTCCTATGCATATTATTAAAGTCATTATTGATTTACGAGTCATTAAAAACTCTTTAAATTAATAATTTATCGATAAATTAATAACTCACTAAATTAATAAATTTCTCCGGTCCTGACTCTATTAATTTATAGAGATTTTACTGTATGCACATATAAAACTCATTTTTATTTTATTTTTTATTTGAAAAAATATTGAAATTTTATGTTTTAAAATTCAACAAATCCAAATTTTAATTTAGATGAACATTGTTCATCATCTACAAATCTTCATCATCTTTCCAAAATACTTCATTAAAATCAAAATCCAAACAAATGATCCAAAGAACAGTATAAAACGACGAGTGGAAATTGAAATTGTAACAAATCCATATTGGCCAAATCTAACTCTATGAGCATGGATTACCAACAAGAACTTGTACTTCCACAATTTTTATATTTAAAATTTTGATTTATTTTTCAAGAGCATGAAATATTGAAGATATTCATTAAAATCTGGACTTGTTGAATTTTAATAAAAGAATCTTTTAAACAATTAAATTTCAGTATATTTCTAATAAAAAATAAGGAAAAATTCTTTGCCTGAGACCCATTCCTCCTTTAGTCGTCTATTCATGACACGTTTCATTAAATCCAATGGCAAAGAGGAATATAAAACTTGTGAAAATAATTATTTACTATAATAAACTCATGTGACTACACTAATTCAAACATGTCCTATATTTACATGAGAAAAACTGGTATAGTGTATAAATTATTCTCTGCAGCTATCTTTTGGCTTGATTTCCATGGTGACTAGGGAGTTGAATTTGGTAACATTTTCTACTCAAATTGTGAAAAGCTCCCCAGATTCTTAAATAAATAAATGAAATCTCTATGTTCGCGCTGCAGTGACCAAAAAAGCAAACTTTAACTTCGATGCTGCTTCCTGAGTCATGATTGTTCAACACTTGCACCAGCTTATTTCCTTCAAGTGTATAACCTCAAAGAAATAATCATCTACAAATGAAAAGTAGAATGAACATGTTCATTCCACAAGGGTCATCCTCAAAACCCTGCATGCTCTTGAAGATATATACAGCCACTGAAATAGCCTCTAAAATGAGCACATTCAGAAGATACATCATTTCTTGCGCCGAGCTCACATAGACGACTATTGTCAGTAGGGATGAAAGCTTTTAGAGAAGATAGTAGATCGGTATCAGTTGAAGAAATATGGTGACTCTAAAACATCCCTCAAATCAAGGTCTCCGCGTTCGGGTAAGGTTGGAAATGTTGCAGATGGGAAAGATTCTTGAAAGCTCTCCAATAACTGTTCACAAATTAAACAAACAAGATGTCACAATAATGTAAAAAAAAATTGAATATGGGGGAAAATTCAAATTAAATAAATTAAGACGCATTATTAACCCAATAACTTTGAAGTTTGAACCTTGTTAAATAACACAGTAGGCATGGTTTTTGCCTATTTTTCTTTCGGCTTAAATGCACTTTTGGTCTCTATACTTTTACTAATTCACAATTTTAGTCTCCTATTATAAATCCAGATATAAAGTCCCTCAATTTTCAAAATCTCAGTTATTCTCCCCAACAAGGAATTTGAGACTTATATTTTGCTAATGTGACAAGTTAATGATGAAGTTGCAAGTAACTAGGTGATGTAATATGAAATTGGTTCAGGAAAGAAGTGCATTTAAGTCTTTTCTTTTTAAGCATGGAGAAGGTGGAAATGAAATCTCAGAAAACAAAGGACACTCCTCAAAGAAATATCTGAGATGTTTATTTAAAAACAAATTTTACGCATAAGAAATTAATTTCACCATAAGTAAAATATACGTAAGAACAATATAGCATTGGATATAAAGAATAAACATTAAAACCACATACATTTTCAAGAATTGGGGCTTCATAGAGTTCTACAAACTTCTCTCTCAATATTCTGTTCATATGATCAACATCACATGCATGCGTCCAATATGAATCATGAACCCCTACAAGCATATAAATCAGTCATTGATCACCAGTGTCCCGATTTTAATACATCGAATATGAAAGGAACCATGAGTTTAATTAGTAGTGGAGTCTCCCCCATGGCTTAGTAGCGTCTAATACACAAACCACGGAAATAATCTAAAATGGAAATACCTGCAAAACTCAAGCCTGCCTTTTTGCAGGCAACTGCAGTCATCATCATATGAGAACCATCAAGTGAGTGAACAAAGTTTGGTGGAAATGCTGTTCTTTGCCGCTTGACCATGACCTAGGATATTTTAATGTAAAATTTAGATTTGGAGGATATAAATCAAATAAAAGTACCAATTTGCTTTCCAATATTATAAACTATGCTAGAAATGTTGGCAAACTTGTTTATATGAAGATATGAAATAAACAGGGTAAAATATACATAATAATAAAACAAAACTCTAGAGAATTGTTTGGTCTGCAGAAGCCTGCATTCAAGATAGTCGGAGCAAAATGCCCGTGCATGATATGAGGTGATCATAGGCTCAGATTATATTCTATCTAATCAGCTCTAACGCCCACTGTGTGTGAATGTGAAGCCCAACAGAATCATAAATCCTGAAGCATGAGATTTTATGTTTTTTATTCAATAGTAACTTTATGCAGTAATTATTTTCCACAAGTATCCTCCCACGACTTCCTATTTTGCCGTTAAAAAGTCAATAAATACTGTTAAATTACCTTGTCTGTTTCTCGTTGCAATGTCAACATCTGAAGTGAAGTTTTGATCTGCAACACATAACAATATTAACAGCTTATTTATTAACTTATAACAGCCTCGAAATCATGAATATGATTTGAGAGAAATACTGATGATGTAATTCCAGGAAATTTATGTTGCACTCACGATATGCCTTCCTAGTTTCCGGTAAGGTTGCACCACAGGAAGTCCAAGAGGGGTGGTCCAACGCACTGGTTGATTTTCAGATGCAATTACCTGTTCCAATTATCTTAGTCATAATCATACCTTAACACAATCAAATAACCCCTCTCCCCCAAGAGATTAACCTTTTTATATTCTTCCTTTCCATTTCTAAATGACTATCTATTGTTAACATTTCAATAAAAGGAGTATTGTAACATACTTTTGCACAGTCACCAAGCCAGTTCATGATACTTCGAGCGCCTTGAAACATCTCCTCTAAGGCAGCTAAGGTCACCTGAGAAGGAAATAAAGATTAAACAGACACTACATACTTAACAAGGACACAGTATTTAAAAAACAGTCGTTTAACCCTCTAACCTTTGCAGCATAACAAGCAGCACCAAAGAGCTCTGAATCATCTGCAATAGCATCTCTTTCTTTCAACCTCCTCTTTATCTGTTCCCGTGCTCCAATATATGTGACACCGTACACTGATGTCATCACTGTCTGCTTAACCAATTTTCTATCCACCTAGACAAAGTTCAATCAGCTGAAAATCAGTTTTGAGATAAGAAATGGAAACAAAAAAAACACAAGCATTAACTAGAATCGGTCAGGGAATAAATTATTTTCATTTGGGTTTATGATTCCAGGTGAACTTTGTCCTTTTATCAGCTATAAAGCCCAATTTCTCCTAAAAATAAGAACCATATCACACCAAATGAATAGCATCAAACCTCGTTAATCAAAGTCTTCGCATGACGAGCATCAGGAAAAGTTGTGGGATCTTTCTGAGCATCTCTTCGCATGATTTCTGCTACCCTGCATAAAAATTATTTTTTATGACGTGTTTTACAAAGATACTTCTCACAATTCAAGTCAAAAAGAGATCATTAAGAAAAGAAGCAAAAAAATATAGCTTTTCAACATCAGAATAACTACAACTAAGTAATAAATAAAAAAACAAAAACAAATTTAATACGAAAAAAATACCTCATGCTTACCATATCATCAAATTAAATGTAAGGGGAACAAATTGGATTAGAGGCTGTTATGGAAAACACCAAGTGTGATTGGTTTACCAAAAATAAGGAAGAGAGAAAAAGCGAGAAAGGTTGGTTCATGAGAGAAATAGGTTAGAGAACAGAATCAGTGGGATCCACACATTTTCATTTCTCTCAAGAGATGGGAAGAACAGGCATAGAAAAGGGTTCTTTTTTCTGCAATTTTACCCCTGGTGCTGGGCAAGAATATGGCTGTAAATGAGGGTAATTTTGACCATTAACAAATTATGCGATTTCTCTGTTTCTCTATTTCTTCTCCCTTTCTCTTATTTCAAACGATACATAAAATCTACCTAATTTCCGACTTCTCTCTCTCTCTCTCACACTTTTTCTCTATTTCTCTCTTCATATTTTATTCTCACAATCTATCACACCATAATAATTTATCATTGGTATCTTAACTTTCAAATAATACGTAACAATATACATGAATACTCACCTATCTGCTATTCCCGTGTAAACATCAGCCGGCTTCTCTCCTGCAACTAGATTGACAGCAGAAGCCCCTATCTAAATAAAAGTACATAAAAAATAAACTATTATAAGGAAATCAGCCATCTGCAATATAGTTTTGTTAAAAAAATGAAAAATAAAACACATGCTAAGGTTGACCAGATACTAAAATCGAAGGCATTTCTTTTTTGAAATATTTAAGAGTTCTCGCAAAATACATGATAATCATAAATGTCCACTCAAAAATTGATACATGACATCAAAAGCATATGGTTCAGCCAGAGCCCCTTTTTACAAGTCACAGACCAGTCTGGGACCAAGCACAAAGACAAAACAAACTTCACAGTAAAAAAACAAATAATAATAACATGAACCAATCATCCCAAAAACGTGACTGTTAACAGAAATTTCTAGGAAAAGGCTCAAGATATGAAGCTAGATTTGAAAGAAAGCGAGGCAAATTGTGCAGAAGTGCTGGGTCAGCAAGGAACCCTGAGTATTCAGTTTATAAGTATATTTGGCTAAAATGATTCATTATTGATGATCCAGTATGATACACAAATGTATAGTGTATACATATAGAGATGGACCCTTTAATGGCAAAAATAGATTCTATTATAATAGCATGACAGAATATGATGTGTCAGCTATATTATAACAATATGACGGTTTTTTGGCCTTCCGCTGCCTAAGTGCAAAAATATACAAAGTGTGATGTGATTGTAAGTTACTCAAGCCAAAATCATTTTCAACAACCATCGAAGTCTTGAAGACACAGCTACATTCAGAAGTGATATCCATTCCCTAACTTGATCTCTAATTCCTAGGACTAAGTACTTAAAACTCAAAAATTGGAAAAGGACACGGTAATAAACTCAACAACAAAGGTCATTTACCTTGTCTCTTCCTAAAGCAGCATAATGTTGTAAACCGTTGCAGGAGCCATCCTATGGCAAAAAATCATAGTAGTAGAAATAATGATTAGTTAATGATCACGATACATTATAAATGTTAATAATGAATTAATGATAACAATGAACTTGACAATGACAACTAGTATTACATAACACGACTAACTGGCTTTTGATACCAGACAACAAAGAACCGGTATGTGAAGAAAAACACTATAGAAAAATTGAAACTTATTTCTTTTCAACTTTGTGTGTCTGGAGAGTGTGGTGTCTGTTTCAGAAGAAGTACTCCTGCTCACTAGCAGTTTCGACTCAAGTCATATAAGACATGGCTGTGTCAACCTCAAAAACACAATCTAAGCAAAATTACAAACACCCTGGCATACTATGATATGTCAAAGTTCATCCATGAAAATACCTGATGTACTGGAATATGTGATATAAATGATTCTGGTTCAGAAGTGCTTAAGGCTTCGCTTAGTGTTATGCATGCAGCTAAGAACTGGAAAGGATCTTCTGCATTCAACCACCACCGCCTCCCTTCCATAGTTCTTTCAGCAGAATCAAATATCTCATCAAGATGATTTTCAACAAACGCTATGCGTCCTTCATTAGATAGTTTATCAACACCGCCACCATATAGATTTGCCAGGTGTATTTTAAGCCACTGCAGACCAGACTTTCCAAGAGGGCGTCCATCCGCGAATTCCAATAACCCTCGGCATACATCTGAACCAAGGTGATTTAAGTGTGGATGCATGGGATAAGCGCGGCCCCGAAAATCAACGTTGTGTGGGTAGTAAAAACACTCTTCATCCTTCATTTTACGTGCTACCTGCAACCACAATTTGATGACACTTGGTCAAGAACATTCAATCTTCTGCTTGTAAAAAGGTAGAACATTACTTATTTTTCTCTACTTTTGATTATGTTCTATCAACAGAATATAATGGACGAATCTGTTGCGGCACTTGTATTGATTGGACATGGTAGCATTGATAAAGCATGCTGGATTTATAGGCATGTTGCATAATATGTTTTCGGACTAGTACTAGTTTGTGCGCCGGTCACAATTAGAATTTAGGTCATGACACAAATATAAATTAGTTACTCGACAAAAAATAAGGACAACAAACTAATGCACATAAAGGTCAAGGAAGCATACAAGGAGTTTAAGTTCTATGTCACAACGTTGTGAATATCTTTCTCGGTTCTCTTTCTTCACAGATTTGACCTTCCATTTCCATTTCTTTTTCAGTACTTCATCATCAGTTTCTGGCTCATCAGGTAAATCAAGCTGCAATAGAACGTTGAGCACCATTTCAAAATTCAAGCCATAAACAACCATAAGTTTCTTGAAGAACATAATACAAGATTAATGATTCCTAAAATTGAATATTTACACACAAAAAGTAAAATAAGCTAACGACGAACAATAAAATATCCATAAAAACAAAAAGAAAAAAGCAACTTATAGTTGAACTTACATCACTGCGGTCCACCAAATCAGCAAGTCGGCCTCCACTAGCCCATATCCTGTCCACAATACTGAGCACATTTTTATTTATCCTCCATTTTGTATTCCCGAGAGTATCCAGAGCCTAATCACAAGAGTCTTAGATGTTTATTTATTAAAAAAATTATTACTTAGACAAAAATATGTGAAAAGAATATAATATAACATAACAAAATATGAATGAAAATTATAATAAATTCAGACCTCAAAAACAGGCGTTAGTTGCTTCCTGGGGGCTCTCTTAATAGCCTCACGTTGTTGCTTGACTCCATGAGTACGCATAACATAAGAGGGTAAGAACAAGTGCCCACCTTTGTCATAACTGTGAAAGTACATCATAGGGAAAATTGAGAATCAGCACCACAATAACCATGCATCAAAAAGAAGAAAAACAGCGATATACAAAATTTTGTAGACATAGAATTTGTTGGGTCAATAAGGAGTCCAGGGGATCATCATATGGGGCTTAAGGGCTAAGGCAACAACACATGTGAATTGGACACCACCACATATTAACCCAAAACGTTAGGGAATTGGGTATATGGATTCTCCCTCTTATTTTGCTCAACATCCACTTTTTCATCCAATGAGGGATTTTAACCCACGCATAATACCACCAATCACTCCCTCGAGTGAGAGTTCATCCATTCATAGGGAAAGCTCCCCCTTAAGCGGAAGCTTTTTCATCCACATACACTTGCACATTCGTTGGCACTCAACTTCAATGGAGCACAGCGCTTGACCACCACATTGTCAGAAGGACTTTCAATACAAGGAGCCGGTTGAACTATTGGCTCTGATACCACTGTTGGGTCACGAGGGGAGTCCAGGGGATCATCAAATTGGACTTAGAGGAATCACACACGTGAATTGAAAACCACATCTTAACCCAAAACCGGAAGATATTGAGTATACAAGTCTTCTCACTTATATGTTGCAACATCCACTTTTTTATCTAATGTGGGACTTCTAAGTTCTAACCCACACTTGATGCACCAACAATAGAATTGTATACGTCAAAAAAAAAATAGAATTGTAGGATTGATTGTTGATAGTTTTTGAAGAAAATCTTATTTCATATTTTGAAGCCACAAGCAAAAGGCATATGTTTACTTGGTTAATACTATAGTTAAGTAGAAGAAAAGGAAGTATGTTGGGCGGGATAAAGCAAGGCAGTCTAATACTGTAGCATTGTTGATCAGATATCATAATATACTTGAAACCACTGACAAAGCAATACTAAAAAGAAGCTAAGAACAAAACCGATTTTTACCATTGTGTTTAACAATTTGGATGTTTAATTACATTTGAATACTGTTAGGTTAGGTCCAAGCCCAAATAGTTGTAACCCTAAATGCATCTTCCCTCTCTCACGTTACTCAGTTTTTCAAGATGATGTCGCTGACTCGCCACAACCAGTTTTAAATTATTTGAAAGCATAAAATTGATAAGCAAAAGATCAGCAACACAACACTAAAATGTGCCAAGTTATCATACCCTGTCCACTTGATTGGTGGAACCAACATAGGCATATAAGGAATTACCATATTTTTTGCCTGTTGAAAAAAGAAGAATAAAAGTCAAGAATTGACAGAATCCATGAATAGGAGATACAACTTATAACATAAAATATACAAACAATGTAGGATGCAATCATATATATTCAAACAGAATGAAATTGAAATGAACAATATATATATATATATATATATATATATATATATATAATGTTGCTTTTAATACCCAAAAAGATTAAACTAAATAGCCCTCTGAAAGTCTGAAAGTTGGTATCATTCAATCAGAGATATGGAGAGACAAGACAGAGAGAGAGAGAGAGAGAGAGAGAGAGAGAGAGAGAACAAGATCATTTTAGTTAATATTACCCCTCATTGAGCACAAAAAACCTTTTAGGTCCCATTTGCAAATTAATAAGGGAATAAACAACACCAAAATCGTTTCATGTTTGATTCAAAAAAATATGTTATGACAAAACAAGACAAAATCATACAAGGGATGAAAAACAACACAACCCAAATTTCAATCATTCATCAAACCATGGGACAGAAGCTATCCCATGGCAAAGTACCAAACTGAAAACAATATTCATTTTTACTACCAATCTAATAACTAGGTATTTTTCTTATCTCTCCTTTCTTCCCCCACCTGACTCACTCTCACTCTGTACCATGTTTACTTGTCATTATACATAATATATAGTTTTATTTTATGCATCAAAAAGTAAGTCATATAACATTAAAGTAAATCTTACATTATTATACTTATGCTCTGGAATCTATTTTATGTTTTGTAATGATAAATGTTATTAATTACTGTAGTTGTTACAAATGTTAGTGGGGGAGTTAAACGCACAACCTCTAATCTCTCCAGCTCTCCTTCTCATCATTCCGCGAAACAATATACATGACTGAGTAGTGTTATGACTCGAGTATTTGTCCTATGCTATTATGACAAATAACAATACTAAATATGCTGCTTAAGATGTCTATAGACTACAATGGTGAACAATTCAATTTGAATTTCAACTAAAAATAATAGAAGGCAATAGAATATACTTACACTTTGGTCAAGTCCTTTAAGAATTAGAGGATCGCATTCAATGACACCATATTTTCTGCCTGTGTTCCTGTTTAAATTTTTTTTTAAAAAATGGCAACAACAATAAAAATGCAGCTGAAAAAATTAATTCTAATCACGAGAGGCATAGATCAAAGCTCACGTTGCTCCGTTTGTCACTGTTCTAAATGAATGCACAAATGCAGGGCGGATATCAATGGCCCCATCCTCTAACTGATCTGATGGTGGTTGTATATATGCTGTTTGGGTCAAAAGTTCAACCAAACGGCTTCCTACCTGTGCAATGGAGAAAAGAATACCTTCTTGTTATTATTAAGAAACAAATAAATAGCAACACTAACATTTCTAGAATGTAGAAGAGACTATATAGACCTTTGTCTTCATAACTGGTCCCCACGGTTTTGTATCATCGAGTCCCTTCACTATTCCTCTCACTGCAACAAGCTTTTGCTTTTTCATTAAATCAATGACTTTTTTCCGTAGTTTCTCCTCTTCCTTGATGACTTTGGTGGACTCAACTGCTACATGTTTCTTGCCTTTATCACGGTTTTTCTTACTCTTTTCCAAGAACCTGTGTATTCTAACCTACAGTGTAACAATAAGCAAATATAAGGTTACACCAATAGCAAGAGAGTGGATTTGGATACTATATACATATAATGCTATTACTGAAAAAGTTTATTGTTTAGAATAAAGGGTCATTCTAACTAGTGCCTGTGCACCCCATGCACTAGTTAAGCATGCAAAATAAGTAAATTTTGTATTGAAAACAACACTTTATATTTTATAAATATTGACTACACAAGTTTCAATGTAGTTTTACTATATTGAGTTTTCTTAACTAGTGCATGGGATGCACTAGATAGCATTTCCCTAGAATAAATGGACATGAAAAGAACTTTTTGTTGTTAGAAAGACCACATCTTCACACACATCAAGCCTTATAGTTTTGCCTACTCACTAGCACATGTCGGTATGTGAATGTGGTTTGCAGGGAGGGAGGAAAAATGCGGAGAAAGTTGAGCAACAGTTGATGCACTCTCCATTTTGGATCATACGCACAAAAATCCTTACAAAAGACTTGTCCCCATCTCCACCCCCATTTCCATTACATGATTCCTACCCTCGGCTCCAATCAGATAAAGCTGACAGTTACCTGTCAGGTAAGGAATTACCATTTCTATCTCCAAAACACATTGTAAAATAATGATATAAAAGACTTCTTTTTCTGGGGAAAAAATGATGAAAACACTTAAAATGAAAAACAGAATGAAAGCCATAATTTAGTTCAACATTATAGGTCACTATGTAGACCTTTGCCTACTCAACATACTAATTTCTCTTCTCCTTGAAAACCCCTGAAACTTCCTCCACACGCTCGTGAGTTTCTAAACGTGTTTCTAGGTCCAAATAACATGAAACTAAATAATTTTGAACTATTTCAAACAACATATTGGCGCTATTAACAACATGTGTAGTCCAAACAAAACAAAGACAAGAAATGCAGTTTCCCACTCTCACCTCTTGCTCAATGGCATCACCTACGCTGCAGACAGTCTGGACAACCCTAGTAGTGCCAACAGCTCCTCTCTCACTTCCTGTCATCAACAACGCTATCATCTTATGCATAGTAATTATGGCCATCTTTTCAGACGGCAATTGAAGAAAGTAAGGGGCGTAAACTGTCTTCTTCTTTCCACTCCGGTACATCTCTTGCTCCTTCTCAATTGCATCTCTTAAAGGCTCAAACCAACCAAGAAACAATGACTTCATATACGGCAAATTAGGTGCCAACTTTTTTTCACACATATCAGCCAAAAGATCCCTATACTCCTTTGCAGCTTCTTCCCAAACTTCAGTCTCAAGCTTCACTTGCTTTTTCCTTAACTCCTTGTACTTCACCTCTGTCATACCATTCCACCTAGTCTCAGACTTCTGTCTCTTCTCTTCTTTCACCATCTCCTTCAACAACTCTTTAACTTCCTCATCCGGCTTAAAATCTTTCTCCGCATCAACCTCATTTTTTAACCTAAATTCATCAATCTTTCTCTTCTCTTCTCTCACCATCTCCTCCAACAACTCTCGAATTTCATCATCAACCAATGCAGATTCTTCCTCCAAAGAAACCTCCTCAGCAAAACTACCATACCCTTTACCATTAAACCTAAAACTCAAATCCTTAGAACAACAACCACCATTAAAACCGCGTTCTTCCTCAACATCAGTAGAAGAAACAGCCTCAGCAACACTAGAATACCCTTTAGCATCAAATTGACAAAAGGAATTATTAAAACAACAACACCCACCAAAATCACCAAAATTCTCAACTAACTGAAACCTAGATTTATGAACATGCCCAATTTTATTAAACTTCCTAGGATTACATAAAACATCAGAATTAACACGAAAAATTGAATCTTTAGAAAGAGCAAGAGGTGGGTAATTTAAACGAGGACGAAATAAGCCTTTATAAGCTTGTTTAGAAACACTACGCCACATGTTTGATGAAATGCCTAAATGAGTTTTTTTCAAAAAATGATGGTTTTGTAAAGAGATAAGAGAATTGAGTCTGTTGTTGAATGAATCAACGGTGGTGGTGGTGGTGGTGGTGGTTGTGGTGGTGGCAGTGGTGGTGATGAACATTAAAGTAACCATAGATGAAAATGAATGAAAGTAAAAATGAAAATGGAAGAAACAAAATTCATAGATAGAAGAAGAAAATGATAGTGGCGCCGCCAAGAAGAAGAAGAAGATGAAGATGAGGGAAGTGTGAGTTCGGTGTAGTGAGTGGTTTTAGTTTTACGGCTCAAAAACCCTCTCTCTGTTGTCTTAGCTACTATCAATGGGGTTTTGCGATAAAACAAATCATAAAGACGGTTTAAACCCTCTTGCAAAAAACAAATCATAAATATATATAATCTTCGAATATCTTGCAGGACACATTTTAACATTTTCTTAGGGGGTGTTTGTTTCACGGATTGTAAATTTATTCCCAGGAATGTGACTTTGAGAATCTTTCATTCCCATGTTTGTTTCAAGTTTTCATAAATTATGACTAAGAATTATTTATTCCTGGGAATACAATTTACACATAACTCTTCCACTTTCTATTCCCATGTTAAAGGGTGGGAATCTTGTATTCCCATGAGAATAAGTGGTAACCGTCCATAACTTCCCACTTCCACATTATTTCTATCCCTTTTATTTTTAATTTTGTTTTTCTTAAAATCTTAATTGAGTTTATTTTAAAAATATTCCTAGACAATTTATTTATTTACCAAACACATTGATAGGAATAACATTCCCAGTAATAATATTCCCAGGAACAATATTTCCAGGATTATAATTTTAATCTCCGAAACAAACACACCCTTATAGAAAAAGTCATCGAGAGAAAAAAAAAACAACAAAAAAGATTCAACAGTTGCGATTAGTGTAGGACAAAGATATATAGATTACGATCAATTTTTTAGATATTATCTTGGAGCGTTCTTATGAGATAGAATGTCTTTTCGAGTTTAACCAAAGTCTTGTGCAATCACATTAGAGTTTGTCATCCATTTTGGTCTCACATGGCTCGACGATTAATCTAGTTATGCACAAGAATATCTGGTCCACACACACAAAAAAAATATTAAGGTATTGAACAACTTTTGTTTTGTACGATATTTGGTAGACAAATGATTATTCTGTTATTTTAGATAATAAAAAGGTATATGTTAAGGTACTTAGTATGAAAAATTAGTTTTAAAAGTTGTGTATTTAACTTTTAGAAAATCAAAATTTTGTTTATTTTTTCAATATAAAACTTCTATTAAAAGCTCCTTACATGCGCCCTTACAAGACCCTTAAATAATACTACAATATCGGTCTCAGAATAATTGTCAAAGTTTGACTTTGTACATTTATTTGGACCGTGATATTTTATTGATATATAAAAACAAATATTAGCATATAAAATATTGTTTGATTTGTTTCAATGAATGTGTTTGATATGCTAAAAAAGAAGGGGATTGGACAACTTTTTTGTATCATGTTTGATTTAAATATTTGTTAAGGAACTGGACAAAATAAGTAGCAAGGGACAGGACAAAATCAATAATTGTTGCCTGAACTACAACACAACTTTTTGTCCATCTTACAACTATAAAAAAATATGAAAATACTCTTATTATTTTCAAATATTAAAAAAATTATCTCTCTATCTCTCTTCGATACAATTTTGTCATATCATGTACTATATTATTTTGTCATGAACTATCTTGTCATGTCATGTACTGTTATGTTTAGTATTTACTACTTTACGAATCAAACGCACCCAATGAGTATTTTTACCAAATAAACTTTTTATAGTTTTTTATAATAAATAACTAAAGATATCTTGTGCTTTAATAACATACAAGAATTTTAATTTTTGTTCGGTCTCTTATCTTCTAATTTGTCAAGTTTCAATAACAATTTTAAAATTAAACACAATATAAACTGTATGTTGCGCATACAATTGTAGAGACTAATATTTCAAACTGAATTGGAATTGACAAAAAAAACTCTACTTTAGAGCTTTTATATTTTGCATTTTTATTGGATCTTCTTCAAATGCTTTCACTAAAATATAAGAGTTTAATTAATATATTTGTTTAGATATAAAATAAAGTAAAATGTTAGCCAAAAATTGCCTACAACTAAGATTAGGTATTATTTGACACTCCAATAAAAAATGAAAGATTGGTCGAACTAAAAGCAGTTGCATACGAGTTAGTCAAATACTGACGTGGAAATGGTGTTAGAAATGGTCATAAAGGAACGTGGAACTCATAATTTGGCAACAAAGATTCGTGTTCCTTATTTTTAGCTGGAAGCAATGGGAAAACAACTTCAATTTAGAAAGTACAATTAGAGAGAGAGTTTTGTGTGGACTAAATACTAGAAAACACAGAACCAAAAACATAGAAAATGAAGCATAACATAGAGGAAGTACAATATAGGCATCAATGAGACACTCACTAATCAATTACCGTCAAGGTTAAGTTTATGTTTTGTTTTTTTAAGATGAGAGTGTCAGAATCACAGTGATTCACTCTGATTTTATAGAAACTGTCATTTGTAACTTATGTAAAATTATAGCAGATCAATGAAATTCTAACATATATATATATATATATATATATATATATATATATATATATATATATATATATATATATAGTGTGTGTGTTACTAATAGGAAAGAGAAATAGAAGAAAATTAAGGAATCTCTATTGTTTATTAAGAGGGGAAAAAAATAAATTTTTAAACAAGTAAAATGTTGTCTGCTCACCATCTATATGGATATATATATCCTGAAGTAAAGAGAAACAAAGTATAATATGAAAGATAGAACTAGTTGATGATGTGATAAAAAAAGAAATATAGATAAAATTATGTGTTAAATAGGTATAAGAAAATTAAAAAATACATATATCATTGTTGTTTAATCAATTAATATCAACTATATTAAAATTTTATTATTAAAATCTGTCAATGCTATATACTCCTTCCGTACCAAAATATAAATCACTTTGAGAAAATAAATTTGTACTAAAATATAAGTCATTATATTTTACATTACCAATGAAGTATTTAATGTTATTTTTCTTATTATACTATTAACTATTTATTACTCTCTCTTCTTTTACTTCTTCAATTTATCTTTTCTATGTTATTAATGAAGGACAATTTTGTAAATTAACTCAGAATTTCACTTTTCTATACAACAATGATTGCATTTTTCAATTTGTTTAATATAGTCAAAACGACTTATATTTTAGTACGGAGTTAGTATTTAACATAGCATTTTTTGTATGAAAAAAAAAACATTTGTAAATTCCACAAAAATAAATGACACCACCGTAGTCCTAATCTATTCAGTCCCGTTTCTGACATTTTGTGGGCCTTAGGCCAATCGTAAATAAATTAATATATTTTATTTAATATAATATGACATAATACATAATTTTTTTTTTTGAATCAACCAAAGAACCAAATGCATAAATTAAAAGACACACATTAGATTAGCACAAAATGTGCACAACTAAGAGGTGAAAACAAAATTCATTACAATTCAAGAGAACAAAAGAAAAGCTGCCAAATCAAAAGAAGATGGAAAATAATAGTTTTACAAAATATCAAAAACTTCTTTTTACTCTTCAATTCATTTGAAGCAGTTTCTTCGAGCATTTTGAGTTGCGAAATCATTTATAAGCTCATCAACATCAATGTTATTCAACGTATCTTTCTTAATTGACAAAGTTGCCAAACCGTTCAACCGCTCCTGTGACATTGTTGACCTCAAGTAGGTTTTAATCAACTTCAGTGTTGAAAAACTTCTTTCCACCGATGCTACAGACACAGGCACCGTCAGTAAAACTCTATAAGCAATAGATACATTCAGATAACAATCTGCAACTTTAACAAATTTAAGAATATCAATGGCAGAATCGTTTCAGTTGGCAAAGTAGATTGTAACACTCTTAATTCAGAGAAAAATCATCTACATCAACATCTGATAAATTCTCATGAGAAAAAGTTGAGTGAAAATTAACACAACAATCTTTCAAAGAATTATCATTCAGTGACTTTAACTTTTGCGAATCATATAAAAATCCAAAGATACTTTCAAATGTCTTCAATTCCTCAAATCTATTCTTCAAAGAAGTAATTGCCATATCAACAACAATAAGAAAATAGTCGACTTTAAATGATTCTTCTGGCGACTCATATTTTTCTGGAGTAGTATTGAATTGAATTAGGTTTGATGAGAATTTTGACGGTATACTTAAAAAGTGAAAAGTTTCTAATAAAGATAATGAGTATAAATTGGTAATATTATGTGAAGTGTGATTGGTGGAAAATAAAAAAGAAGAATTAAAATAAAAGATTGAGTTTCACCAAAAAAAAAAAAGCAAAAGGTTAAGTATAAAAATATACTACTAGACCCCTAAAAGAATACTAATGTACTATATTTTACTTAATAGTATATAATTATTATATATTTATATCTATATACTAGGCCCCCTAAATCCATGGACCCATGGCCATCGCACTTAATGCTTGCTCCCAGAACCGGGCCTTGCAGCACAATGTTATAGTGTGGCCAATAACTAAACCCCATCGTTTTACTTTGCGATACGACCAATAGGTACTTTTGACTGTGGCCCTTGGCATTAATTTTTGGAGGTATATCTATATTTATATAGGGTGATTTTATCTCATAGAATTAACAATTTTACCCCCCCCCCCCCCCCCCCTTTTATTTTTGATACATTGCAATTTTAAGGATAAATTTAGTTTTTTTTTTTATATATTTTTCTTCAAATATTCATTATTTATTATGTTATCAGATTTAACAAGTCACGGGTACATATATTAATGAGATAAATAATACTACCTCCGTTCTTTTTTACTTGTCGTTTTAGAAAAAAATATTTGTTCCTTTTTACTTGTTTTTTTGGCAATTTATGATATATTTTGTCTATTATAACCTCCTTCCTATATTATTTTATTGACTAAATTATATATAATTTTTTTTGAAACAATATAATATTTTTATTGTATACAAATTTTGTTTGTATTTAAATCAAGTTTGTTACAATTTTTTCCGAAATATATGTTTGTGAAAAGTAGGAATTTATTGGTGGAATAAAAATATGATATATATTTTTAAAAAGGGTATAATAAGAAAATAAGGTGCAAAAATACATTCTCCTATTTTGGTCTTTTTTTTCTAAAACGACAAGTAAAAAGCAACGGAAGTAGTAACTTTTTTTCTTAGTTGTTTCGTTTCATTTTAATCTATACGTTACAAATGTTACATGATCTTAATCTTTTAATTACTTTTCATTTTATTTTGGTTCCTTAAATTACAAAATGTTAGACACCTATTTTAAAACTTAAGAACCAAAAAATTTAACATTTATAACTAATGAAACTAAAATATCTAACAATTATAATTCACAAGATCAAAATGACGCAACAAATTTAGAGACTAAAGTCTCCAAAGCTTATAACTTAAGAGACCAAAATAAAATAAAAACTTAAAAGATTATAATCTAAAATCTAAAAATAACTTTAGGGTATAAAAATATAATTTGGTTTTTTATTTTAATTTAAAATGATGGTAATTTTATAATTGCACCTATAGAAAGCAAAAAAGTTATATGGGTTAGGTGGAACGCGGCCTACTCTAGCCCACAAGAAGCCCAGCTCCGTAGCTAACACAAAACCCTAATCTACCGAAGTGCCTATAAATGAATCATTTGGTTCGGTTTTGCAAGACAAGCAAGAATTTGCGCCGATTCACCAAACTATATCGATGGATCTCTAGATCTCTTTCTCAACCATTGTTATCTCGCATCTTTGTAGAGGTAAATTTGATATTCACTATTTATTCATCACTCATTCATTTATATACTTGCAAGATTGAATTGATTATGATGACATATTAGCGAAGGGTATTCCGCTTGCAATGTTGTTTTACTTAAAATATGCGTGTGTGTGAAAAATCTCATGTTATTAAATTGATTGGGTTTACTTTTATTGTTAGCTTCTTTAATTTTGTTTAATCTTTTGTTTTTTCTCTCCATAGTAGATCCACCATACGAGGCAACAAAACTCGGTTCATGGAGAATCAGTTTATGCTTGATCGATTAAAAATCGTCAATGTAAGTCAACTATTTCTATGTTTTCGGTTTTATGATTGTATTTTGTGTTGTTAAAACAAATTTCTATCGACTGTGATTTATTTGATTACTTACGATTGCAAAGAGGAGAATTCAAACTCACACATTCGGCACCTTTAGATCTCATATTATATGTTTTTTTTTTAACTTTTTTTATATTCTTGACAACTTTTTAAATTGTAAGATATTCATATATGTTAATTTATATGACTTCTTTAAGAAAATTGAAGTTACTATTATTCAAAATATTTTTAAATTTTACACTTAAAAATTGTTTATAAAAATGCAAAAGTAAAAATGTTATTTACTCATTACATTACTATTGCACTTCAAATATTAGACAAACTTTTCTAAAAGTAATTCCAACAACAATTTTATTTTTATAGCTAGATAGACTAAATAATTTTCAAAAAAGGTTTAAACATATTTTTTGTCCCTGTATGTGCACAGGATTTTGGGTTTAGTCCATGTATCTGATTTTGTTCTAAAATAGTCTCTGTATCGACAAAAAAAATTGGTTTTAGTCCCTACCGTTTGTTTCTGTTAAAAACCGTCCACCACCACCACAATCTCCACCACCAAAATTTCTCATCATTCAAATCACCACCACAACCATTTTACCCTTAAAAGATTTTGTATGTAATGATATGTTTCGGCTACTTGAATCTTCATATAAAGAGTCTTCTGGCTTTTACTTTGTTCGAAGAGTGAAAAAATGATTTCCATTGTAGCCTTATTGTGTCTATATTTATACAATTCTTTTGGTTTTAAGGTTTGTCTAAAAGGCTCATCCTAAAGAAATTTTATATAAATGAAAAAAAAATAGTTGTAATACGAAACATTAAATTTTGTAGAATCATAATTTTATTAAAAAATTCACAAACCTCATGCTTACTCAAAGCTTTTGATATAATCCAAGAATTTAAGTGCAATATTTATTTTTCATAAATTGAAACTGCAGTTAAAAAGTAACACAACATTATTTATTAAATATTTAGTTTTTAATAATGTTG
Organism: Trifolium dubium; assembly: GCA_951804385.1. Classification (NCBI taxonomy): domain Eukaryota; kingdom Viridiplantae; phylum Streptophyta; class Magnoliopsida; order Fabales; family Fabaceae; genus Trifolium; species Trifolium dubium. Next base: position 3,868,176 of record OX638065.1, on the reverse strand, counting down.
TGTTACTTTTTTACTACAATTTTAATTTATGAAAAATAAATATTGCACTTAAATTCTTGGATTATATCAAAAATTTGTAGTAAGCTTCAGCTTTGTGAATTTTTTAATAAAATTATGATTCTACAAAATTTAATATTTCGTATATCAATTAATTTTTTTTATTTATATGAAATTTCTTTAGGATGAGCCATTTAGACAAACCTTAAAATCAAAAGAATAGTATAAATATAGACACAATAAGACTGCAATGGAAATCATTTTTTCACTCTTCAAACGAAGTAAAAGCCAAAAAACTCTTGATATGAAGATTCGAGTAGCCGAAACATATCATTATATACAAAATCTTTTAAGGGTAAAATGGTTGTGGTGGAGATTTGAATGATGAGAAATTTTGGTGGTGGAGATTGTGGTGGTGATGGAGTTGTGGTGATGAAGATGATGATGGATGAGAATTGTTTTGGAACAGAGAAAGAGTTGATGTGTGAAGATGAGAGAATGAAATTGATTTGAGAATTTATGCTTTTATGTTTCTTCTCAATGTTTGAATTTTTCGAATTTAGTCCTTGTAACGTATGCGTTTTTTGGTTTTTGTTCCTCTCTTGTCATTAATCCAGTCACACATATTTTTTGGCCACACCATTAGTGCTATATCATCAAAACGTTTACCACCTGGACAATTTTTAACGGAAACGAACGGTAGGGACCAGAACCAAAAAAATTTGGTCGATACAAGGATTATTTTTGAACAAAATTAGATACATGGATTAAAACCAAAATCACATGTACATGCTAGGACCAAAAAGATGTTTAAGCCTTCAAAAAATTACTTCATGATGTATATATGATGAGGTTAGCTTCATGGTTAGTAATTTTCTTATTATAGATTAACCATTGATATTTCGTTATTGGTGGAAGAAAATATATTAATGTACTATCTGTTGATTTTTAATTTTGTTAGTTTTTGAATAGGATCAACGAATTTATTGCTATCATGTTCGGTGATCAAGTAAAATTCATATTTCATGCCATTCGAATGCTACATGACAGGATTGAGTAACCTACAACCACAAACACAAAACCATCATCCAAGTTGATCATAAACCAAGAAAAATGAGAACTTGGTGTTTCCACAAAAGAAGAATCAATAAATTCACAGTTGCTAACATTAGATTGAGAATCAAATGTCCACAAATGATCAGAATCAAAGGTTGTTGTTGATGCATTTTCATGCGCAGTTGGAACATTGTCTACAACATCAACATTAGGAATTTGGTAGTTGTAGTAGTTATTTCCAACCTCTTGTTCACCATGGAACTTATCACATAACATTATATAGATGGTCATGCTCTATTCCAATACTCTATAACATCATCATTATCATACTCATAATAGACCAGTCATAAATTGAGAATGAAGAACATTAGTATAGTGCTTGTTCAAAAAAAAGAACATTAGAATAGTTGGAATAGATGCATTTTTATAGTTTAAGGAATTTAATATTTGTAACTCCTATATGGATATTAATTTATTTTACTTTTTTGATAATTAATTTTTTTTTTTTTTAGTTGGGTCGAAATTTCTTCATCTTTTCTTCTGTTGATAATATCCAACATAAAAATATTCAACAACCGTTATTTCGTTGATTTAATACGATTTCATAATTGTGACGAATTGTATTAAATTTTGAGTCGATCACGACACTTTTGTTTCTTCTTTATTATTTCTACGGGTACCTAATAGATCTTTTGGTTTAAAAATTAGAGAGTTAAAACAAACAATAAAGAAATTAAGAGTAAATCGTTATTTTTCTATGAAATTAGAGTATATATGTACTTATAAATAGACATACATAATCTCTTAAGAAAAAACACAAATTAACTTGCTCACTTTTTAATTTTAGTATTCAAATATTGAAAGCTAAAATTTCTGATTTAAGAACTCTTAGTCGATAGTCAGACGGAGATCCTCTTCTCTAATAGTCTTCTCCAGTTTAATCATGATCATTCAAATAGTTTTTTTTATATAAGTTCAAATACATTGATTCAAAAAAAAAAGTTCAACACATAAAAAAGTAATATTTGATTTGTGTGTGACTGTGTGGGGAATATTTGATTTGACACATTGATTGTCTCATATAAGGGGAATGTGTTAGATAGGGATAGGGATTTTAAGAGATTATTTTGAAAATAATGTGAATATTTATCAATTTATTCTTTAAATTTTTTTAAAATATTAAATTTTTATTAAAATATTAAATATATCATAAAAATATAGCCTTAGTAATCTAAATTTCCTCTTAATGAGACCTAATATCGAATACGAAATAAAAGCTAAAAATACGTCAACAAGTTAATGAGAACAATGATAATATAGAATATATATACTAACATAAAATAAATTATTTGTGAAAATTGATTATTAGCATTGCAAATTAAAACAAAATTAATATACCCCATATATGTGGATATATTTTATTTTACACATTGTCTCATACATATGGCTAAGTTTAAAAACTAATTGTAATATCCTAAGAACATTCAATGTCAGAAGAAATTGGTTGAAATGTAAACTTGGGACCCCTAGCATAGGAGAAGCTAACAGATTCATAATAATGAAGTGGTCCTCCTTGAATGAGAAGACAATCTTTGCTAAAAATTGTTGGATCAATAGGTTGAATTGATTGAAATCCAATGCAAGTGAACTTCACTTGTGATTGAGTACAAATACAATTGTTGGTTACATTAACTTTCCATTCACCACTTGATGTCTTCTCTTGCTTAACAACAATGTTGTTTAAAGAACAAGGTTGTCCATAAGCTGCAACATATGGATCATAGTAAACATAAAATTAGATCAGCTAGCTTATATGATTTTTTTATGACAAATTTATAGAAAATTCTTCTATAAAATGCATTTATTTAGAGCAAATTTTTCTCACTTAAACATAGGAACAAATCACAGTGTATCAAACATAGAACTATAAATTTATTTTTTTTGGTTACAGTACTATAAATATTAAAAAAAAACCAATATTATATAAAATTATATGTACAAATAATCATAGAGAATTCTGATTTACATATTTACACATATTACGTGTGCCATTATTATAAAGTGAGCCAACCAAAGGTCACATTGAAATCATGAGAATATATCAATGCTTATTATGGTTGTTTATAAATAATAATAATAATAATAATAATAATAATAATAATATAATAAAAATCGTAATTTTACAAGGTTTAATCAAAATAACAAATTTTTTTGAATATTTTTTTTGAGATTTATAATCCATGTGTGTAGAAAATGATTTTGTAACATTACAATTATATATGCATGCTACAAATATAATGAAAGGTGTGTGATACCTTGGAAAATGATGCCAAGGAAGATAGTGAGGGAGAGAAGCTTGAAAATCGCAGCCATTTATTTGAGAGTTTTTTTTTTTTTTTGACTAAATGTTTGAGAGTGTTTTGTTCAACAGAAATGCTTAATCTCACACTATTTATAGGGATAAATGGAAACGAAATTAAAGGGGAATTATTGATTTTGCTTTGATTTGTCTTTCAATTTTCTTTCGTTACAAGGGGAATTAGTGATAATTGTTTGCTGAAAAGGCAAGAATCACTAATTGATCCAATTCATTGAATTCAATATTGCATTTAATATTATTGTCAAAATATTCCGTCAAAAAAAAATATTGTCAAAATAAAAGAAAAACCCTCTAAAACAAAAAATGAAAATATTAATTACTCTCTACTCTCTAGTCCCCTTTCAGTTTTCTATAAGTGTCGATTGACATTTTTTACGTATACTAGTTATAAACCCGTGCATCCGCACGGGTCTGGGTTATGGTTAAATCTTATATTTGATTGTATTAAATATTTATGTAGTTTTTAAAAACTAAATACTTATGTTAATTTATTTTTATTTAATTAGAAAAATAATAACAATTGAAACCAAAGATCCGTAAAAAAAATAATAGAAACCAAAAGAAAATTCAAAAGAAGCAACACGTTACAATTTGAAAACATGTTTCTAACTTATACTATTACAAAGTACATATAGGTTTGTTGAAAGCAGCACGAAATCTATAGATACGACTTAATAAATGAGATACTTTAATTTGAAGTGAATGATTAATGATCAACTCCCGCTCTACATTTGTAAGACTTTGTGTAAAAGAAGGTGAGCACAATTTGAGTGTTTGCAAGTTCCTGAAAAATTGAACAAAATTGTTATTTCTAATTATTTTAGGTTGAAGCATTAAAGTGTAAATATATATATGTATGTGTGTGTGTGAATAAGTGCAACTCAGTTAATAATTTATAGAAATTATATGTAATGAATGACAATATAAAATTTCAAATTAAAATCGAGAAATAGGAGATGAATCTAAATTACCTATTGGATGTTATGGAAAACCTCTTTGAACACAACATTTGTAGTAGTATTCAATGATTTTCTAGCGTTATCATGTATTAATATCTTCAGTCCTTGTTTGCTCTTCACTCTAGAAATTGCCACATAGAATTGATCGTGACTGAAAACATCTCTTGACAAGTATAATCCAACATAATCTAAAAATTGACCTTGAGACTTGTTTATTGTCATGGCAAAAGAAACAATAATTGGAAATTGCCTCCTTATAAGCTTGAATGACCACGGTGATTGTGATGGTGACATCGACATTCTTGGAATATATATTATATTGCCAATGTTTTTTCCAGTAATTATTTTAGCTTCAATCACATGATCTCCAAGTTTAGTAACAGTTAACCTAGTACCATTACATAACCCCTCAGCTTGATCTAGATTTCTCAACAACATGATTGGCGTGCCAACTTTTAGTTTGATGGTAATGGTTCGGAAGTCCAGATGTTTTTAGACAATTTAAAAACTCTGGTGTAAGCTGTTCAAATGTTTCATTATCATTTGCTTCGGTTTGATCTATGGAATTTGAACTATGATATTCCTTTTCATCACCTATATTCAACAAAAACACAATAAAATCTTGTAAAAAAATAATTGCATATGTTATAAATTATATTAAATCTATTCAACTAATGAATTTGAAATATCTGGAATGTGCTTCAATATATAATTATTGATTTCATCTACAACCTCAATTGTAGAAGCTAAAATAGCTCTACTTTGTAGATATTGACCATCAATGTAATGATTCAATAAATCAGGATATGTACTTTTAACAATTCCATCAATGGGTTCATCGAATTCTGAAATTAAAAGTTCATCTGAAATTGGGATATCTTCATATCCATCATTTGGTTCTAAAACTTCTCCATCCCCGATCCTTAATATCAATTCAGAATTTTTTTTAATTTCTTCAAAGTTTGAATTTGATGAACCATTTAGCAACCGCATGTTCTTGGTAAGGGTTAAAACAGTGCAATGATCCCAAATATAAGAGGCATTTATTGTTAAATGAAATATCAGATCTACTTCCTATTGGAATTACCGGAAGGATTTGTCTGAAATCACCACCAAAGACTATAACTTTTTCTTCAAATATTTTGGACGCAGAAGACTTATCCTCACTCATTATGTCTTTTAAGGATTTGTCCAAAGCTTCAAAACAGAATTTGTGAGCCATAGGAGCTTCATCCCATATAATTAACTTTGTTAATTTTAAAAGTTGTTATAGTTCAGTTCCCTTCTCTATATTGTAAATAGAAGATTCAAGTGCTGGAACTGAAATCTTGAACTTTGAATGAGTTGTCCTTCCTTCTGGCAACAATAAAGATGCAATTCCGCTAGAAGCTACAGTCAAAACAATGTCTCGTTTTGACCGTAAAATTGTTGTTAAAGTGTTCCACTTGAAAGTTTTTTTTGTTCCACCATATCCATATAGAAAAAAAAAACTCCCCCTTTTTGCTTCCGAACAGCTTCCATGATCGTGTCAAATATTTTTCTTTGTTCTTCTAGTAACGTTAAAAATTTAAACATAAATTTCAATATTTATTTTTTGCAAAACGAATTTGTTTGAACTACATAAATATAAAACTAAATTATTAAAAATATTTAAAAGCAATAACCTGTAAGAGAGTGGAATAATTCTTGGAACTGTTGACTCTGAAAGAAGAGAAAGAAGCAGTAAAATAGAAGGAAAGGAGAAATTAGTATTACCGTGTCGATAGTAGTGGCGGCGGCAAAAGGAAGAAAGTAAAGGAATGGATTAAGGTTGTAAACATATAAGATAGTTGAGAAAAATATATAAACATATACTTTAGAAGATAGTTGAGAAAAAGACGTGTGATAATGGAACATTAACACAATGAAAAAATATGCACTTTGGAAGGCAGTTGAGCAAATTACTCGCTGTAGTGGAAAAAGATTGATATCTATGATTAAGTGTTTTTTTTTTTTTGGAAAAAAAATTGATATCTATGACTAAGTGTTTTTTTTTTTTTTACTAAATCTGTTACTAATTGTTGATTTGTGTGGGAAGTAACTTCTCCATAATTTAGTTAATTACAATAAAGGACATTAATTAAGACTTAAGTAAATATGATTAAATTTTAAAAAGGGTTTATTAGTAAATTACTTAGCATATTATATTAATATATAGTTAGTAGATTAGTAGATTGAAAAAAAAATTAAAGTACTTCCTCCGTCCAAAATTATCGGAATATTTTTGTATCTTTATCCTAAATGATATGAAAAAAAATATTAACATTTATCTCTTTAAAACCTCTTGTGTCGAGTTCGATAGGAGACAAGTAAATAAAGTAGTTCGTGTTTTTGTAAGTGCAGCCACATCTTTAGCTAGAACTAATTATAATATCTTTATTGATGTACCAACATGTAATAGTCATTTGATTATGAATGAAACTCTATAAGCACCATTTTTTTAAAACAAAGTATTTTTTTACTTATTCTTATAAAATTAAATTTAAATTGCATTTTACTTTTTTCTCTCTCAATTTTTTTAGATAAAAAAAATTAATTAAAAATTACATTCCCAATGCAACTTATTTTAAAAAAATACACAAAAACACATTACAAATTATTATGTTTTAGTTTTTTTTAATAAATTTGATTTTTTTTTTATAGATACGAAAATTTCACCGCAATTAAAGATGATTAATCTCTATTGAGAGGGATATATAATAAGTACTTAATTTTGTATATAATTGTGTTTTCAAAACTTAGTTCAACTGACATAAAATGTTGTCTCTCCACTTTGTGTGTGTGTGAATTTACAATAACTTGGCATTTGTTTATATTTGTATTTTTTGACTAGAAAAATTATTATCTTTACCAAAAAGAAAAAACACAATATTTGATTACTCAATTCGGTCCAACAATGACCTACTCTGAAGGAGAGAATAGTTCTCCATTCCACCTTCATAAATCATCTCATTACAAAGTGATTCCCAAAAGAGTTACAAGAATTAGTCTTCACAAATTCGTAAATTTTTTTCTCTATTATATTTCATCAATCCAAATGCCATTAGAGGTTGTTTGTACTTTGTAATGGTTCTTAAAAAATATCATTTTTTCCTTCAAATATTTAATTTTAAGAATATTACCTTTGTTTGATGTAAATTCCTAACAAAAATCAGAATCTTAAAATATCTGCTTTAAATAATAAGCTGATATGAATAACTTCATAAATTATTAAATGTCAATCATCTTTTTTGACCCATAACAAATGGACGCTAAGTTTCAATATTTCTATTGCAAATTGCAAAGCAAGTTTGTGACACCCAACCTAAGGCAAATTGAGCTAATCTTCTCGTTATCCCCACTTTTTTTACCTATTCAGTCTTTATGACACACGAATCACCTAAGGATCTTAATACCATGCACCAAATTTAACACAACTAGGAGCAAAACAACTGATTAACCCTTTTCAATCTTCATTCTTAAAACAGTTCCCAACAACCATCAAACCTTTCACAATGGGACAGGAAACAAAACACTACTTGTGTTGTTAGTGGTTATTAGTATCATGGATAAATTTTGCTTTTTCGACAAAAAAACTGTCAAACCTTTGCGGCATAGAGACATGAACTGATAATGTTGTAGAGCAAATCAACTTGAAGTTCATTGGAGAATGTCATACGCACGACGTTTGATAGAAGCAAACAAGGAAAACAGTATTTCTTTTTTTTTGGTAAACAGGAAAATAGTATTTCAAAGAAACTGAATTCAGCAAGTTTTTGTGCAGAAAAATAAAATGATATAACATTGCACAAAAGCAGAAGGAAAACTAATACTACTTCATAATTGTTTACATTTTTGTGCAAGTGTTGCAGGTATAGTGAACAATACCAACCCAAAGAATAGAACACACTACCTTGGTCTATGCAAGAATATTAAAACCAGAGAGGTTAGAATACAAAATTTACGGAAAGAAAACTTTAGCAGGATATGATCATGACCTACCTGGTTGTTAAATTACTTTTTCATCTATATATATTAAGAAAATAAATCAGACAGTAGACCAGTTTCCTATAAACCATACATCCCATAAACCAATCAAATAATCAATTAGAAGAATACAACCTCAGCGAGTGAGCGTGTCATCTTTATGCATGAGTCGCCGAGGGTCTGAAACAATCAATATTGCATAATCCAACTGATCTCACCATCCCCCCAAAACTGCAGCCACAATACATTAAAATAGTCAGAACAACACTAGTGCAAATATTAACATTAGCACATGCAGATGCATATTATAACTTACCGATCAATGCTATTTCTTGCTTTCTCAGGAATGTCTACTCCATTATTTACTTTCTCAAAGCGGTCTACACTCTTTCTTGCTTTATCTCTCTTATCCACGGCAGATCTTGATTTTTCTTTCTGGTCTGTGCTTATTCTAGCCTTGTCTTTGAATTCAATACTTCGTCTAGAACTCTCCCTTTGATCCATGCTGGGTCTAGGTTTCTCTCTAAAATCTTTGCTCTTTCGAGGTACGTCCAGTTGATCGGGAGTAAGTCCAGAATCAGTTCGTTGACGTGATGACTTCTCAACAGCTGCAATAAATTTCTTTAGGTGCTTGATATATTGAGGGTAAAGCTCTAGGTCACAGTGATTTCCTCCTTTAACCCATAACGGTTCGTACTTTTCTTTACAGTGTTCCCAAAGTTCCTTCCCGTGGGAGCAATCTACAACATCATCAGCCGTTCCCTAAGAGAAACACACCAATACAAAGAACCATCTTAGTTAATAGGCATGCCCTTATTAGTTTAGGTGATTATCAAGACATTTGACCAGTGAAAGAAGTATTCAAACCATAAAAATGTTTCCAAATATCAAATTCACCAAGGCCATTAAATATTGATGTCAATCATGTACATCTCCATTTGAATGCATAATTGAACAAAAAATATGCATATCTACACTTTCCCCCCTTCTTTTAGTGCACTTAACATAGAAAACTTTGGGCTAACATAATTTGTTATTTGAGTATTATGTTTTGCTGTTGATGAAAAATAAAGAATTGGATTTAGCTTGAGTGCACGAAAAAGTTGTGCAATAGTGATGCCCCCATTTAGAAAGTGAAATGCCTACTATTAGCTTACAAAGCAAGGGCGGTGTGAGGCAATATAGACTTTTAGAATAGTTCCTGCATGAAAAATCTTGAACTTTATTTGAGTTATTCAAATAGCTAAAGTGAACTAATATTGATAGACAATGTTCATATGTTGATAACAAAAAGATGAAAAGAAAACTTCAAATAATATGATAAATCTTTAAAATTATTATTAGAGTTATAGCTTTTATCACAATTCACTTTGTATTATAACAACATTAGTATAGTGTTATAGATTAGTTCTAGTATTTTAACTAATCCTAGTTCAAATACTAACTAAGCCTAGTTCAAATACTAGAACTAAACTATAACATTATGCTAGTATTGTTACATTACAAAGTGAACTGTGACTAAAGCTACAACTCTAATAATTATCAATGATGTATTGTCAATGATGGTATCGAAGTAAGAAATGAAAATATATTGTTGCAACCATACAATGTATTGTATGTTAGTTGCCTACCATAACCAACCATTAGGTGCAATTTAGTAAGACATGCAAGGGCATCAGGAAATTGTGAAGTGTATAAGGGGGAGGGGGGTAGGTTCAGGAGTGTAATGTAATAGTCTGAATGCCCAGCAGGTGGAGGAGCAACCTAACTTTGCTAGTGAAATGGAGAGAGGAGGAGGGAGGAAAGGATAAGGAATGTTAGAGTGTTTATTTTCTAGTGTTCTTTTTTTATGAAGAAAGAGAAGAAAGAACAAAGAGTATTAACCACATCTTTGACTAATACAATCAACAGCATCCACAAGCAAGACTCATACTATCTGATGAGGAGGAGGCAGAGAAAAAGAAACCCAAAATGTAGCATAATTCATGTTATCCCCAAGTTTAGCCAACCAATCAGCACACCAAACAAGATTCTTACACTTTCTAATGTGACCCAAAACAATAGCATATGGAACTCAGTGATGTGTCTTCAATAAAAACAGTCAATTTTCCTATCAAAGTACTTGGAAAACTTGACACAATGTTTGATGTTTGGGTTTTGCTATAAAAAAAGGTTTGGCAGCGCAGCATGTTGCACGTCTACCTTTTATTCATGTGTAATTATCTTAATATATATATTAAAAATGATCACAAGAAAAAAAAAGACAATGATTGAAAAATACATCCAAATTATTAGTCCATGGATAAGTACTTAAGCCATTGGATACGTACTCCAAATTATTAGTCCATTCTATACAACGGGACATTTACTTTGACATCATATATTTGTTAGAAATAATTATACTCACATGAATTACCAGAACTGGACAATTAACCAAGGGAATTTTATCAATGTTCTGCAAAAAAAAGCAAGCAAAATACCATTAAAACTAAGTAAATAATAAGACAAATAAAAAACATATCCAAATTAAAGATCTAAGTTCATCAATTACTAACTGACAGAGATAACCTTATAAATGTCAAACCAGTATGTCCGCTTCACGGGATACATGACTCGAAGGCCGGATAGGATGGGACTATGGAGAATGACAGCTCGAAGATTGGGTAATCGAGAAGCCAAATCTGTCGTAGGACCACTACCAACAGATTGTCCATACAGAATAATATCTTCTTCTTTGGCTCCATACATTTCTATCAAACATTTATACGCAGCTTCTATATCAGCATAAGTGTTCTGCTCACTAGGCTGTCCAAAAAATTGCACACTGTTATCAACTTACACTCGCATTAAGATAAGGGTCTTACTAACTGGTGCACTCTTTAAGCATACTATTTAAAGAAATTATTTATTCAAAAAATTAAACAGCACAATTTCAAATGCGTTGACTTTATACTTTTTTTTTTAAAAATTCTACAAAAACTTAGTACTACTACTTTTTAAGGGGCTTAAAGAGTGGTGCACCCGGTGCACTTTTTAGCATTTTCCTTAAGATAAATATAAAGAAATCTCATAATGATCTAGACATCTTATCATTTGGATCATGATTTTAATTCGGTACATGTAAAATGAAGGAAAAATATTTCTCCGAGGTTGACATTTGTTTTTAATAAAAAAATTTAGAGAATAATAAAATATCCATAAAAGTTTAAAAAATTAAATAAAATATTAGAGTTGTCAAGTCATAACTAACCAGTGTTGTCAAAGAGAGGTGCTATAGTGCTATGGCGTGTAGTAAAATTTGAACAAATCGCTATTGTGACAAACATTATTTTTATCAAAATTATTGTCAAATATAGAGGCACCATAACACTGTAGTGTAGTGGAATTTAAACGAATCACTATTTTATGCATTTCACGGTTGACAACACTGTAACTAACTATCTTATCCTCCTAAACAAGAAACTAACTATCTTGCCAAAAATTGGAACATCATTTCTTTTAAGATATCTATAACAAAACAGTGAAATGTAGAATATGGATTCCCTATGTTAACAAATACGCGGATTTACATGCATTAATTGATTTTGGTATCGATTTGAGATCGATCAGCTCAAATTACACTTTAGCTAAATCTTCTTTAAATAATGTACACCATTGATCTGATATCTGTCTACACTTTGTGGATAGTAATTAAAACTCATATCTCTTTCTTTTATTGTCTTATGTCAAAATCAATAAAGGAAGCTCAAAATTTAAATATAATTTCAAAACTATGCAAATGATAAAGACAGCTTGCCTACCTTCCCAGAAGACTGCCCATACCCAGAATAGTCATAACTGCAAAATTAAATTAAAAAATAATAATCAGAATTAGCCTAATAATCTATGAGCAAAAACACTAACAAGTCGACACCAATAATAATTTAAAAATTACATAATTCAATGTAATCATATGAGTCAGAGTCAGACAATGACACATGTCCGACAATTGTCCAACACGAGGACAACAATCCTAATCCGAGGAGAGTCCATTCTTCATAATAATAATTATATTTTTGAAAAGGCCAATTGGCCTAATAATAACAAATTAACAATTATTAATAATAGTAATAATACAATAATCCAGCTGTTGACACATGACATAACAACTCCAAAAAAGCAACGGATATAACAATTTCTTTTTTTACAAATTTAGCTCCAACAATTTGGTTTTTTGACTCTTTTTTTTCTATATTTTTCATCTACTTTTAGCTTATCTAAAAAAACTTAGTTTATCCTAAATTAAATTAAAAACATAAATATTTAAACAAAAATTCATAAAATTTCAAATAACATGTAGTAGTACAAAACTATAAAAATAAAAAAAATAAAAAACCAAAAAAATAAAATAAAACAATATTAGTGACCATTTTAAGCTAAAATAAAACATAATTAACAACTAATCTCAACAGAAAACTGATTAGTAACCATTTTAAGCTAATTCAAATAATAATAAGCATGATAAGTAAACAATGATGAAGAAACAATCACGTGAAGTTCACGTGCAGCATACCATAAGAGATTAACTCGGAGATGAATACTGAGTTCACTGAACAACTCGTACATCTGACCTAGATCAGCAGCGTTACCATGAGAATATAGAAGTGTTAACGAAGCTGAACTATTTTTTATATACAAAGCAACGATGTTGTTTCCTTTTTTGGTACAAAGCTTCAAAACGTCGACGTTTTCACGCGTTGAAACACCGGTGATCTTGTTTTTACCAGTTGATTCGTCAACTCCGATTCCGTAGGAAGATGGATTTGGTGGAAAGAACGCGAATTTCGCTGCCATGGAAGATGTTACTCCTCCCATTGGAATTGAAATTGAATGAAGTTGAATTGGGATTAGGGTTTGTTAATTTGGATATTTGATTTTTGAGATTTTGAATTTTTTTTTGCTTTTTTTTTTTTTGGTGATTTGGGAAATGTGTGAGAGAAGAGAAAGTGTGAAGTTATGTGTAATAAGTGGCGAAGAAAAAGCGGAAGTGCACGTGAGTAGCACGTGTGATGGCACGTGTGAGTGTGTGTGAAGGTGATGTTATTTTTTGTTTTTATGGCGATGTTATTTTTATATCGATGTTATTTTTGTGTGGAGGGGTAGGTGTTGTTGGATGATAACACGTGTGATTTTCAGGTTTGTGTTTTTTTTTTTTGACGATATTTTCGGGTTTGTGTTAGTTTCGTGGTTTTCGGAGTTTGTGTTTTGTCGTTACTTGATGTGTTTTAATTTTTGTCTATTTGGCTCCTTTCATAATTCAAATCGATTAACTAGTAGTGACCACTTATATTTGGCATGATATACTACTTTGCTTTCTACTAGCTTGCTTTGAGGAAAATAGAGAAGAGATACTACAGTATCTATAAAACAGCATAGTATGATATATATATATTTTTTTAAATGTATAATAAGAAAATAATGTACAAAAATACATTTAATTTGGTTTTTTTTTAACAACAAATAAATTGAAACGGAGAAAATATAATATGATGAATTTAATTTTTCAAAAATACTAAATGTATAAGTTTTAAAAACTTTTTCTATATTATTGTCAAAAAAAAAACTTTTTCTATATTTGATTTCTTAATACTCCCTCCGTCCCATTATATAAGCACCTTTACTACAAAAGTCTAGTCCCAAAATATAAGCCCCTTTACAATTTTTGTATTCCAATGCAACTTAGTGCCCGTTTGGCCCGGCTTATTTTCTACTTTTCTATTTAGCTTAAACGAAATAGAGAAGTATAAAATTGAATTTAACCATATTTCTCTTTAAAAGTATTAGAGAAATAAACTAAAGAATTAAAAAATAAAAAAAAGTAGAATCAAACACATTTTTTTCCTACTTTACTATTTTTAAGGAGAAGAAAAAAAGTAGAAAATAAGTCCGGCCAAACGGGCACTTAGTAGTGATAATTAGGAGTATGTGTAAGCAAAAAAGTAATAAATATACCTAATAAATTGTAAATGGGCTTATATTTTGGGACTAGACTTTTGTAATAAAAGTGCTTATATAATGGGACGGAGGAAGTATAACATTTTTCTACTTATATAAAGATTCGGTGAAAACATGTTAGTGACTTATTATAAGAAAGGAAAAAGTTGAGCACATGATAAAATATTTAATATGGTAATATTTATTTTAAAAATTGTGTTTTAGTTCGTAAGAGTCAAAACATTACTATATTTTTTTAATATACGTTTTCCATTTTTGGGCTCTTATAAGACCTTATAAGTAAATTTGATTTATAAGTACATGTATAATATGTAATTAGTAAGACCTTATTGTTAGCTACCACATACACTTTTCTCTCAACTTTTCTCTCTTTTCTTCCTTCCATTGTAGGGGGTGGTTTTTGACCATTTTTGGTCAGAAATCACCCCTCAACACCGTTGTTTTCTCTTTTTTTGTTTAAATAAGTAGTTATCTACAAAAGTTTGGTTCTTTGTTTTTTAAGTTTGGTTCTTTTTTTGTTCGTCGTCTTGTGCGGCGTTGTGTTTGTTCGTCGTCTTGTGCGGCGTTGTGTTTGTTCGTCATCTTGTGCGGCGTTGTGTTTGTTTGTCGTCTTGTGCGGCGTTTGTTGGTTTTCTTCGTTGTTCGGGGTTCGTTGATTCAATTTGATAGATTTACATCAACTTATTATAGATCGGATGAAGACTTTGACGTCATTGCTACAAATCCGGGAGTATAAACATTCCGGTTACTTTTATGTTGTCATATTTGTAGGCACTTTTATAATGCCGTTGTATGCTATTAACTTAGGTGCTGCGAGATTGTTTGCAGATTCACCTTTTTCAGTTTTTAGCAATTCTGAATTTGTAATGATCTATGTATTTGTTAATTTGAATGAATGAATTTCTTTTTTAGTAAAAAAAAAAGAAAAAGTAAGACCTTATAAGTAAATTTGAGTTATAACTTATAAGTACATGTTGGTAAGAGTGTAAAACCTTATAAGTGAATTTAACTTTTTGGTACATTTTTTTTTGACGAAAAAAAATATATTACATTTAATAGTAGATATATTGGTGCATTCTGACCAAAAATAAAAAAAAGATATATTGGTGCATTTAATAGTAGTTGATATATTATATGTACTCCCTCTAGCCTTTAATATAAGCAAAAATCACTTTTTAGATACATTGAATAACTAACGTATCTAGACCGCATTATTGTCTAGATACATTAATTATCCAATGTATCTAACAAGTCAATTTTGCTTATAATAAAAGCCGGAAGGAGTACGAAATAAAAAGTGAAACTTACTCGTAATAGTATATATTGAAGTTTACTACTATAATCATACGTTATTTGTACATAATTAAAAATTATACTGAAGTTTGTAATGGATCATGTTAACATGTGCCCAAGGGTATGTTAAGGTTTCTTGATATATAAAGTTAGATTTAATAATATAAATTTAAATATTTAAATAGTTGAGTACACAAGTTACGAAAAAATATTACTATCTACATTTATTTTCTTAAAATATGTCTTTAGGGCACATGTTAACATTAATAGTAATTTTTGGAAGAAATTTATAATCACTTAAGCTGAATTATTCACAACTCTTCACATCCTCGTGATTTCTATTGGGTTCAACTCCTCTCCTCCCTACGACATCATCATCTCGAATCATGGCCCTCTATTTCCATTTTATTCCTTCCCTCTTCTTATTTGATTCAAATTCAAAATGTATTCTTTAATACTCTCTCTGGTCTTTAATATAAGCAACAAATTACTTTTTAGATTATTAGAAAACTAATGTACTTAGTCTATAATGTAGATTATATTATATTTTCAATGATCCTAAAAAGTAATTTGTTTCTTATATTAAAGACCAGAAGAAATATTACATATTTAAAATCATAAGGAAAGAATCCTAAATTTTGTTTACCCACAAACTTCGAATCATAATGAGAGATAAAAAATCTCACTATTTTTTTTTAAGAAGTTAAATTATTCCATTTAATAGAGAACTCACTATTACAAATTATGGCCATAACAAACAACAAAGACAATTTATTCTTCTCTTCTTCTGCCGTTAGGGTAATTTTGTTGTGGTTAGGAAATTTGAATTGATTGTAGGTTGATATTTTGTTAGATATTACTTTGAAATTGAAATGAGTTATTGTTGGTTTGTTGTTGTTAGAAACTTTGAGTTGAATTGAGAAATTGTTAATTAATGTTGTCTTTTACATATGCATATTTGTTTTTGTTTGGTAGGTTAGAAATTCACATCTTAAAGGTGAATAAGTGGACATATCCGAATTTGAATTCATATCTCTATACTTTCGTATAATATATTCAATCAATTGAAGTATTGAACTAAACTCATGAGACTATCTTTTACATATATTATAAACAAAAAACAAATTTTCAAATTTATTAAATAACTAATGTATCAATAATGTAGATCAAATTATCTGCCAACATTATGCTTTCAGGAAATCATACTGAACATGTCTCTTCTTCCTCCATGGGAGACGACTTCTCCATCCTTAGAGCTTTTAAGGTCAGTATTCATCCTCCTAAGCCTTCTAGCCTGAAAGAAATAATCTGGCAGCCTCCTCCAATCCAATGGATTAATGACAACACTGATGGTGCTTCAACAAATACTGCTTCTGCTTGTTGTGGTATTTTTAGAGATAGCTCTGCCGATTTTGTTTGTGCTTTTGCTGTAAAGATCCACCATTCCACTGCCTTCATTGCTGAGTTATGTGGTTTTATGTTTGCTGTTGAGATTGCTGAATCAAATGGTTGGACCAATTTGTGGATAAAGTCAGATTATTTGCTTGTTATCATGGCTTATAAGTTAGCCAAGATGGTGCCTTAGTCTTTGAGAAATAGATGGCACAACTGTATGAACTCTACTAGGAGAATAAATGTCATAGTCTCTCACATATTTAGGGAAGGAAATACTTGTGCTGATGACTTAGCTAATGTTGGTTTATCCTTAGATAGATTCACCATGTGGCAAGAGATGCCTCTTAGTATCAAAGGTAGTTTTGATTGTAATAGACTTGGAAAACCCTTCTTTAGGATTGTAAATAGTTAAGAGGTTTTGGCCTAGTCTCCTCCTTCTTTTTGTATCTTCTCTCATCCTTATATTTATATATTTTTGAGGTAGTAGTTTTTTGCTACTCCTCTTTTTTTAAAAAAAAATTAAAATAATGTAGATCAAATATATTCATTATTATTCAATAAATATAAAAATTAAAGTTGACATTCTTTATAATTAAGCCGGAGGGAATAACTTACATTGGTGTTAGATTCAAACTAAACATGTTGGATGTGGATGTAATGGAAAAAGTTCTTGCAAGTAAATACTACTCCTATTACTTTCAACTACACAAGTTCTTGAAATAAGTACACACTATTACTTTCCACTATATGAGATTTAGCTTGAAAGCCTTATGTTTCAATTTATTTATGAAAATTTATTTTTGCGTCTCTTAGCATGTGGCGCGTGTCTCTAAAAATAACCAGAATATTCTTTGAGTTCGTTACTTAAATAGTGAGCGGTATTTTCCATTTTCCATAGAAAAATAAATTATAAAAATAAAAATCGTTCGCAATGTATAGTACAAACAAAATTGTAGTTCGTTGATTAAAGTAGTTTAAAATAGCAAACACTCGTCTAGTTCGCACTCTGAGTTTGCACTCTAGAGTGCGAACTAAACTGCAGTTTATTTTCTAGGTAGAAAACATAGGTTGCACTTTAATTAGTGAACTTATCAAGTTTTAACCACTGTTAAAGAACATATTTGGATTGACACTAGAGTTGTTGTGACATAGTATCGACTAATCACAGACACAATATAGTTCTATAAATTGAAATATCATATAATTACATTGATATGCATGATCTCTTGATTTGTTCCATGATTATCCAATATTATTGACCAATCACACTTGGAGGTGATGGAATGATTCACAATTTAGTTAGCTTATTTTATTCAACAAAAAGAATGGGGGGGGGGGGTTGAGAGAATAGTGAGAAAGACAAAAAAAAATTAATTTTTATTACGTTCGTATTCTAAATAGCGAATTCAGCAAACAATTTTTTAATTTTTTAATTTGTTAAATACATAACAAACAGGAAAAATATAAATTTGGAAATTCGGGAGGTGCGCCATTTTTCCGAGACGAAAGTTATTTTCTTTATTTATATTGTGTGTTGCGATTTACTTTCATATCCTTGGTGTTTTAGTTTTATATGTTTATTGGATGTGATTTTTTTTCCTGTCGGACAATTGTAAAAGAGAATCTAGTGATGTTTGACTCTGGTTGAATAAGTACCATAGTGTATGGTCTGAAGGAGTGTATATAGATCGAACAAAGTAGTTTAAGTCGGACAATTTGGTGGATATAAATTTTAAAATAAAAAATCTATAAAAATTGAGGTTTTAGGTAAAACCAAAATAAATCTAAATAATCACAAACCACTAACTTGGTAATTTTATAATTTTGTGATTTTTTATTCATATAGATACGAAAGATTTTATCTTTATTGTTTGATAACCAAAAGAGAAAGACTATAGTTTAATACTTCAATTTTTAAAATAAGTTGTATGTATTTATATTTTAAATGACAAACACATTTCACAATTACAATGTATTTTCTGATCATTTATGATGAGTCTTATCTTTGTGATTTAATTTCTTCATTTAAAAATAGTGATGTTAAAAAAAAATATAATTGTTTAAAAACATTGAAAATTAGCCAATTTTACACAAAAATATAATTATATTATCATTTTATGATGCTAAGAAAATAGTGAAAATAAGTTACACAAATTTTGAAGATAATAAAATAATGATTCGGCCATTTGCATTTTGTCCAATGGCCGATTTTTTCTTTTTCTATTTCTCTCGTACCAAATAATACATCAAATCTACTTTATTTATCACTTATCTTTTTTCTCATACTTTTTCTCTCTATTCTATTTCTTCTCTTAATCAAACACAAGTAAAATTATTATCTATAACATGCATTTCCTCGATCTCATAATAATCTTTTGGGTGCGTTTGATCTGCTAAAAATCTAGGGACTGAACATGACAACTTCTGTTAGTATTGTGTTTGATTTTAAAACTGTTACTAGGACTAGACAAACTGGGGGTCAATGGATTGGACAAAATCAAATATTCTTGTCCCCTACAGAACCATGAGACAACTTTTTGTCCTCAGCACAACTTGTCTAAATGAACAACATAACATTTTCTCCAACAAGTATCATACAAAACAAAATTTGTTCAATACCGTAAATATTTATCCTGTGTTGTTATGTCTTGTACTGTCATGTACTGTTATGTGCAATATTTTCATTTATCCTATGTTTATTTCTGTCTTAAATTATTTATTCTTTTAACCAATCAAAACGACATTTATTACTTTTTTTTCTAACAAATTACCTTTATTTATTATTTTTCAATTAATTAAATTATTCTACTAATTATCATTATTAAAAATATTTTAATAAACAAATTTATTTTATTATTAAAATCAATAAAACTAATCATTTCGTTAAGAAAAATGTAAAAAATCGAAATGAAACATCTATCGTGAGACGGATGATGTAATAATAAATGACGTGGACATAAGGTACATGTTAAAATTGTGGAACAGCTCGTAGAGGAACACAAGGACTGCAAAAAACTAGATTCCACGACATGGTAATGGTAATCTTTGAATTTTGTTGTTGTCTTTGTCAAAACAAAATACTGACAAAATCAATTCCAACCCAACACACACAGAAACTCTAATCTCAATCTACTTTTGTTGTTCTTCCTCATTCAATCTTTGTCTCAGTATCACAATTATTTATCAATCATCATCATCAATTGTATCAAAATCTCAGGTAATTGTTTTCATCACACCCCATCATAGCTTTACACATCTAATCTCTTACCTAAGTTTAAAAACTCAATCTTTTTTCAATTTAATCATCAACATGTTTATTTAACCATGAAAATTTTCATCATTTTGAATGTAAATCAGAATTTTGGATCTTGATCTGGGTTAATTTTTCTGGGTCTGCTTAATAATTTTGTGGTTTAGGGTTTCATTGACTGTAAGAAAAAAATTTATAACTTTGGTGTTTGTGAGGTTGGAAATTTGGGATATAGGTATAATAAATCTGAGATTTTGATTGATTTTAGGGTTTCATTTTTTTTAAGGAATTAGAGAACATGAATTGTGTAGGGGAATCCTCTGAATTAGGGTCTAGGTTGAGTATTGCATCAATAGAAAATGTAGTTTTTGGTGGTGATGTTAGATGTTGTATACAAGCTTCTCCTCCAAGGGGAAATGGGTCAAGGAATACTAGTCCAATGGGTCGAGTCGGATCGAGGAACACGAGTCCTTCGAGGCAAAAGGTTGTTAAGACTAAACCAAGGGGTTTAGATGAAGAAACACATGCTACATTTGGTAAAGTAGTTCATGCCGATGTTCAAATGGAGGATAATATATGGGCTATGTTGCCTGAGGATTTGTTGCATGAGATCTTAGCTAGAGTTCCTCCGTTTCTTATTTTTCGGCTTCGCTCGGTTTGTAAGAGGTGGAATTCATTGCTTCAAGATAGTAGTTTTCTTAAATTCCATTCTAGTGTGCCGTCGCATGGAATTTGTGTTCTTAGTTTCTGTAAGAACTCGTTGATCCCGCAATGTTCCGTTTATAGTTTACCTCTTAAAACATGGTATAGAATGTGTTTTACGTTTTTGCCACATTGGGCGATTTGGTTAGTTGGCTCTTCTGGTGGTCTTGTTTGCTTCTCCGGGTGCCAAGGATCAGTATTTTATATACTTGTTTGTAATCCCCTCACTCAAACTTGGAGGAAATTGCCAAGTATGCATTTTAATCAACAAAGGCAACTGATAATGGTTGTTGATCGGTCGGATCAGTCGTTTAAAGTGATAGCCACAAATGATATATGTAGTGACAAATCATTGCCGACTGAAATTTATGACTCAAAGGAAGATCGATGGTCAGTCCATCAGACGATGCCGGCTTCTAATCTTTGCTCTTCAAAGATGGCGTATTGTGATTCTAGGTTGTACTTGGAAACCCTTTCGCCGCTTGGTTTGATGATGTATAGACTAGATATAAATTGTTGGGAACATATTCCGGCTAAGTTCCCGCGATCGTTACTCGATGGTTATTTGGTTGCCGGTACCCAAAAGCGTCTTTTTCTTGTTGGAAGGATTGGTCTTTATAGCACTCTACAGAGTATAAGAATTTGGGAATTGGATCATGCCAATATTTTGTGGGTGGAGATCAGTAGGATGCCGCCGAAGTATTTTCGTTCGTTATTGAGATTATCGGCTGAGAGATTTGAATGCTTTGGACTTGATAACTTAATCTGCTTCACCTCTTATAACCAAGGGAAGGGCCTTCTATTTGATGTTGATAAAAAGATCTGGTCTTGGATTGGTGGGAGTGCTTTTCAATCATATAACAATCAAGCTTGTTTCTATGAGCCGAGGTTTGATGCTTCTATCTACTAAACTAGAGTCTTACGGCATGATGTCAGATATCAGTCGAAACTTACATAAAAGAAGCTTTACCAACGATTTGTTTTTACCTGACATGACATGTTTTCTTTGCAATGAGATTCTCCCCGACGCGACCATTTGAAAATGGATATGGCATTGAAAATTGTGTATCCTAAACTTCAACTTCTGCCATGGTCGCAGGATTGGCTGTGTAGTATAGCTGTTTTATAAATCTTGTTGTGAACCTTAACCTTATGTAACTTCCTCTTGTAAATGGTTTATCCCCAACTTTTTTTTTCAGGGCAAAGTACCTGTTTAAGAACACGATTTACTTTATAATTTTGTGATCTTTACTTTGTAATTTTGTAATCTTCATCTGGATGCGATTATAGAAATTGGTTTTACCGGTTGTTATTTATGTATATTGCTGAACTAGTCTATGATGCAATGCAAACATTGGTTAAAAGGGTATGTTTGGAATGATTTATCTTAGCTTATCTACTGGCATAAACACTTGTGATACTGTTTAGAAGTGCTTATAGAAACTGCATATAACATATCTATATGCTCTCTAGGATAGTATATGAAAACAACTTATAGTTTATATGAAAAGAGTTCGACTTTATTTCATCTTTTGTTTTAAAAATAACTTATACATAAGCACTTATATTATAAGTTCTTAATTAAGTTGTTTCTCCAAACAGGGCAAAATTGAGATAGGATGATATTCAAATAATCAAATGAATACTAGAGCTTCTCTTTCTTACTGACATCCTTGTCTTCTGCTACATTTTCATGATTGATATGAATGGTTGGAAGTTGGAAAATATAGCTTGTAAGAATTAAGAAGCATATTTTTGGTCAATTTCCTGATTTTATTTCATACTCTTCTGCAACACTAATAACTTTGTGCAAACATATTTTCATTACAAGTGTTTGTGTTGATCAGACCTTGCATTTCTATTTTTCGTTTGCTTGGATTTTATGCATTTGAAGGGGTTTGGTTTTCATTGATTGTGCATTAAAGAAGATAAGCAGATACCGTTTCTTTCAAAGACAATAAACCTCTTTTATGGACTGTTGCTGGGGTTGAGTGTCTTCTGCAGAAACATAATAAACCCTGTGATTTCAGGGAGATGAAGTTACTATTGTTGCGCAGCGGTCCATTCAAGTACTTCAAGTGCTCAACGGTATGCTTTAGTGCATGTTTGGATTGACGATAAGTTTGGCAAATACAAATAGTATTGTGATTTTATTGAAGTTTTAAAGTGTAGTTTTTAACAAAATCATGGTTGTTGTAATTATGTTTGAATTACCATCAATCTTAACATATATTTGATCCCTCTATTTTTATAGTTTTAAACTTTTAGTCCCTCCTTTTTTCAAAACTGGTTTTTTGGTCCCTTAAGTTTCAAAGTCAACTTTTTTTAGTCCCCTACTCATTTTAATGATGTGACGCCTCAAACGATGACATGACAAGGCTGGCCGGATTAAAAATGTGTCATGTCATTTATTATTTATTTATGTAACTTTTATATTAATAATGATAATAATTATAATTATACAATATAAATAAATAATTAAATCTTTAAATCTAATCAAGTATAAAACTTCAGTTGGGTCAAGAAGTTTTAGCTCAACTGATAGAAAATATCGAAATTGCTAGGCCGGACGTTCATGACTTAGGTTCGAACCCCGAAAAAATTGTGTGTGTGAGTTTATTGGTTACTTTGTCATCTCATCTATGTACCTAAAATAACAACTTCTGCCGGAAATTAAACAAAATAATAATAATGGTTGATTCAATTGTGTCCTTTATACAATTAAAGCAACCCCATAATATTTAGATTTTATGATATTCATGACTAAAAAAAATAATCATTTATTACATGAACCCCATAATAGAAAAGAACAATTATATTTTTGGTATATTAATAAAATTATTAAGTATAATATATATTTGTTTGTGCGTAAAAATATAATCTACAACAAGTGTTTTAATGTCTAATTAGATTATTTTCTAGCAAAAGGTCCATAGTTCTACTTTTTTTTTGGTATATCGGAAATTTAAATTGCTCCCGCTAGAGATCGAACCCTGGACCTCCCCCTACCCAACCCAAATGTCCCCCTTCTCTTACCACTTGAGCTATACTTTTATTCATTGGAATTTTAGCAATTTTTCTAATTATTTTGAACAAAGTTTTACATATTCGAGTTCTAATTTTTTTGCAAAAAAGGTTCTGAGTTCTACTCTTATTCGTATGGTTCTTAACATAAATTTATTTTTTGTTGTGACAAACTTTAAAAAAATCATTTTTTTTGACAAAACTTAAAAAAAAAAAATCATGAATATGAAGAAATCATAGTTTGTTATGTTAAGGACCATACAAAAAACACTTAAAGAAATGCACCTAAGTTCTTTCCAATTTTTTTTACTACTAAAGTATATACATATTTTTGAAAAAACTTACTTTTCATATATATATATATATATATATATACCCCTAAATTACTACATTCAAAAATTTGAAGACATCCATGATCTTTAAATTAATAAACATCATTTTTATGAATTAAAAAGTTATTTTCTTATTTAAAAGAAAATAATTGTATGAGTAAAAAAATATACAATTCTATTGTTTATAAACATTATACTAATTTGGTAAGAGGAATACGAGCAGTAAGAAAAAGAAAGAACATTCCCTACCATACATTGTATTTTTCTTCAGATATTATTTTAAATAAGATGTGAAAAATAATACAATAAAAACCAATGTAACTCCTTGTTTTCTCTCCTGCTAGTGAGAGTTTTGAGCTTTCTCTCCTAATTGTGAGAGCTATCATTTTGTAACTGACAACATACATCACTCTATTTTAAGAACCTGCAATAAAGTCAAAAAATGGCAAATGGAAGGCAAGAGGTGGAAGGTATAGTGTTTGAAGATGACAACAACTCTGAGGAGGGGGGAAATTTACAACTATGTTTAATTGGTAGATTCCTCACAGATCGGACCATAGATTCTAATAGCATGAAAGAAACATTGGCTGGTGTTTGGAAACCAGGAAAAAAAATGACAATCAGAGAGATCGAACCAGGTTTATTCATCTTTCAATTCTATCACAAGATTGACAAGGAAAGGGTTCTCATTGGAGGGCCATGGCACTTTGAGAACCACATAATAGTCCTTCATGAAGTAAAAGAAGGAGATTTGTTTAACCAGATCCCGTTGAACCATGTTGATATATGGGTTCAAATTCATCATTTACCTGCATGTTTCATGACACAAAGAAGAGGTGAGCAAATTGGCAATGCCATTGGCAAGTTCATTCAATATGATGCAAGAAACAATGGTTTTTTGAGAACATAAATGAGGATTCGTGTGAGGTTAGATGTTCGAATTCCTATCAAGAAAGACCTGAAGGTGAAGAATCAAGGAGGTGAGTGGCATGTAGTGCAGTTACGATATGAGAAACTCAGAAACTTTTGTTTCCTATGTGGAGTACTAGGACACACACAAAGGTTCGGCGACAAGCTCTATAGTATGGAGAATATTGATGATAAAACACGTAACTGGGGACCGGAGTGTTGGAGTAAGCCCTAAGAGCCAATCTATTTTATAGTATTTGCTTTAGAGTTTAAATATATACAAGGCATTTCTTTCATTGTGTTTGTAAGAGTTCAAAGTAATGAAATCCCTAGAATAGATAGTCCGTTTAATATTAAGTATGACTTAATCATGAGACTAAATTAAACATAAGGACGCTATTCTTAAAACATCCGTAGTCAAGCTTTAAGGTGTAATTGGGATAACCTTAAAGCATAAAGACTATTATGAAGATAGACTGATGATCGCATCTCATGGATCATAGGATAAGGAGTTATCAAGTCTTGACATAAGTATACAATATTAGGGGTAATATTTATACTGGATTGACCCGCCATAAGAGTGCTACATGCTAAGTTATGCAAAGTGTCATAAGTCACTCTTATAATGATAAAGGTGTAAACCGCCCTTAGACCTGAAATCACCCTTGTACCCTAGATGTGGAGTTGAGTGCTTTGTTGCTGATCCAACGTTGTCCGTAACAGGATAACCATAAAGGCAGTTAATGGGTACTTCACGAAACATGCTATAGGGCAGCGGTGTCCTAGATGGAATTTGCCAATCCTGCATAACAGGATAGATGTCATGGGCCCAATATTGAACTGGACAAAGATGACATCAAGTATGCTTTGTGTTCAATATAGACATAAGGGGCAAAGGGGTAATTGTACACACATATATCATAGTTAAAGGTTATGTTTAGATCACATGTAATTTCTCATGACTTGGGTAGCAATGATGTGTTGCTAGATACCGCTCATTGTTTATTATATTAAAAGGAAATTTAATATAATTGCCAACGTCATGGAAACCTACATGGTCACACACATAAGGACAGTCTAATATTGAGATAATTAAGGAACACCGTAAGGTACGGTAAGTATGCAAAGTGATAATGGTATCACGGTAATTAAACAAACAAGACACACCGTAGTGTACGGTGGGCGCACACGCACATGAGCATGTACACTCATGTGGGGCGCGCGCGCCCTAGGATATCTTTTAGGAGATTTTTTGTTTGTTTTATTTTTGTCTAAGATAAAAGATTTGTCTTGTTATACAAGACAAATATATCTATATATAGAGAACTCTTGGCAAAAAGAAAAACACACCAAGAAG
Source organism: Trifolium dubium (assembly GCA_951804385.1). Taxonomy (NCBI): domain Eukaryota; kingdom Viridiplantae; phylum Streptophyta; class Magnoliopsida; order Fabales; family Fabaceae; genus Trifolium; species Trifolium dubium. Next base: position 3,841,523 of record OX638065.1, on the reverse strand, counting down.
CATAAGAAATATTTTAGAGTTGGAAACCCTAAAATTATCCTTCTCTCAATATTCTTGAAAGCCTTCATACTTAAGGGCTAGCACTCTTTTGAAGGTGACTGTTCGTGTGGACTAGCTAGAGGCGTCGGTGATCTTCATCAACGCTCGTGATCTTTTCTAGTTCGTGGCTTTGAAGGGTTCTGTTCTACAAGAGGTAACAAACCCTAAACACATACCATGCTCATTCGTAAGGATCAATAAAGGAAATTTTTTGAAATTCCGCTGCTTTGCCATGTCTATTTTCCTTCAGTGGTATCAGAGCCACTTACGAAACCATGATTATGATGTTTGTTATATCTTGTTATAAATAATTTAATTTGATTAAAATACCTAACAAGATAAGAATGAAGAATTAGATTCTAATTGATCAAGAGGATTTGTATGTGATACAAATTAAGAGTGTTGCAAATAAAAGTATATTTGATATACTAGGGTTTATGAATAAAAGTATATTTGATATACTAGGGTTCATGACAAAAGGTATATTTGATATACTAGGGTTCATGACGAACACAAAAGTTGTGTTATACTGAAAAACGTTTTCAGAATTCGCCGAAATCGTGGCATGATTTACGAAATCGCGCTACGACGTGCGTGAGATCCTGACGCGGTCGCCCAGCAAGCGCTGGCGAGCTAGCTGGCGAGCGAACCAGAAGCTGCTCGCCGGCTGGCGAGCTCTGGCGAGCCTGCTGGCGACCAAAACAGTAGCTGCTCGCCGGCTGGCGAGCACCGGCGAGCCCCGGCGAGCTATGCAACCTAAAACTTGACAAAAATCACGATTTATGAAATTGCGATTCGATTATGTCTAGTATGAACGATATGATCAAGATCTAAAGTTTGATTTTAAACAACAAGACTTTAACTAACGATAAAGTATGTTTGTTGAAGATGATTAGTTATGGCTTCTTTTGAAGTAAAACCTTTTTAAGATAAACTCTCTCATTGGCTTGAGAGAACCAATGCCATAACCAATAATCTTGTATATTATTGTTGCATATAAGAGCGTCTTATATGTTTAACAAGACGGTGAGATCAAAACTAAATAAACCCCTCAAGAGACACATAAGAAACTAATAAAGAAGATGTAGGCTTAGCCCACGCAAGGTGCATTTTCTTTGTTGAGTAAAATATGTGAATATTAAGTTAATGCTTTCCAAGTTTTAGAACTCATCAAGACTAGTATCAAACAAATGTAGGTTCCGCCCACGCGGAGGTGCATTGTTTTACATTAGTAAGGTGCGATGGGATAATTGTAATATCCAACTTCTAAAATTAGGGTCAAACTTAACTAAACAAGTTATAATAAGATTATACAAAGTTTAGAAGCAAGCGTTGGGTATAATTCATATGATGAACTAGAATAAGATGTTATTCACCCAACGGAGATATTCGAGAATTGCATAAGATGTAATTGGAAGGAGTTCCTACCTAAATAACTGAGTTTTGTGTAATCCGCCTACGCGCACTTAGAACAATGTGAGATACGTATCTCGATCCACTAGAAAGTCTTTCAACGGGATTTTCCGAATCAAATGATGAGGGTCGTTTGTTTTGAGTAAAATAGTGGAACCTTTTAAATAAAAGACCTTATTAAAAGATTTAATTATAAATACTAATATCTTACATATCTTTGAAAATTGAGTACAATACAAACTTTGTTGTCCTTACAAAGGACAAGTATTTCAGAAAATAATTTCTGAATTGGTACACAAATGAGAATTGTTCTCGAATACAAAAGGAACTATAAGATTTTGAACTATGCCCTATAGGAACCTACTATAACTAGATTTAAACGGGATGCTTGTCGGAAGTATCAAAGTTGACATCTAGATATAGAATATATCGTACTTTTAAAGAATGAATGATGTGATCATTTAATATCAAGCAAGATCTTTTTGAAAGAACTTCAAAGTATGATAAGATTTCTCAATAGATCAAAGAGTTGATCATAGGTTCAATTTAACAAATTATAATGGATAGATGTAGTCAAATTTATTTAATATGAATTTCCTATATCTACCGAAAATTGTTGAATTGAATGAGAAATAATTTGCACTATTAGAATTTGAGATATAATATAAATGAGATTTATATATTTCTCTCATTGAATAGAACGACAATGGGTGCCAAAGGAGAACGGCTATTTTAATGGTCAGACCATTGATTAAAATGCCGTAAATAGTTCTTGGAAGAGTCAAACTAAAGGAATGAAGTAAGACTTCAATATTATACATATTGTTATAGAAAATCCAAGTTTCTATTTCTACATCAAAGGTATATGATACAAGATGTTGAATCTCAATTTTTCAAAAATTAGAGATGTCTTAAAGAATTAGAACATTGACTATAATTTTAAGTCAACCTATGTCTAGAATGAAAATTGTTTCATTGACAATAGGAGCTTATGAAAATTGTTTCATTGACAATAGGAGCTTATGAAAATGGTTTAATTGACAATGAGAACTTATGTCTAGAATAAAAATTGTTTCAATGACAATAAGAGCTTTTGTCTAGAGGATTTGTTCATTAGTGCTTATACAATGACTAAAAATCAAGTTTGAGGTGGAACACAATAATTGTTATTGAATTCCATCTAGTAATAGAAATATTAATTATATCTTGTATTGACAAGGTATGAGTTGTAGCCTTGAATAATTAGACAAGCAATTATCCTATCATTTAAGAAAAGTTTTCTATACTATTGATCCAAGTCAAGTAATGGACTAGGGTTCCATGATCTTGGTGGGATCATCTATAACAATTATGATAAGAACCAAATAAAGATTTGGAACTTGAATATATAGATATATCAAGAACGTTGTTTAGTGCAAATATTTGATGTGTCAAATATTAATTAAAAGTGTTAATAACACATGACCTATTTGAACAATATACATGAGATGTATGTCGACCACTAAAACATACTTGATATATTAAAGTTTATTTTACTTCATTTACATTGATGATTAAAATCATTAAATGTAGATATGTGTGTGACACAAATTAGAAATCTTTGAATTTGTCAAAGGAAGTTCAACAATGAAGTAAATAATAACTTGACAAAAGTATTTAAATTATATGAATGAGTCATATTAGTAAATACTTAGTTAATGAGTATAATAACTATTTTATCACATCATGTTCGACATGATATTATTTAAGATAAGTTTATTATAAAGATTATTGACTCTTAAAATCTCTTTGCTTATAGTTGATCTTCACCCACAATTAGTTTCCCCTTTAAGATAATTATAAAGACACCATATGCGATATGAAGGTAAAAGCACCAAGCTTGTCTTTATGAGACCTTTTGGATTAAACTTTATTAGATAAATTAAATCCAAGTCTAATGAATAAATATGTGGAAGTATTCTAAGGATACTAGTCTTATATCACTCTTAAAGACAAAAGATGTTTTGTTGCTAAGTTTAAAGCATTCCTCTAGTGGGAGTGTGTTTTTAAGAGAAACAGTGGGAGTGATATAGAATCTTGAAAAATTATTCAAATACTACAAGACATATTTATTAAAAGGGAACACAAACCGGTTCCTCAAGGATGTTGAAGGACCATTGATTTAAGTTGCACAAATCTAATATAAGTCTAACATATCACATGTAAATATAGTATGATTGGATCATGACTCAGCAAGGTGATATAATTTTCATAATAGATGAATCTATGACTTTCTAAAAGGTCGTAAGACGGTCTAAAATTCTGAGAAATGGCTAAATGCCATGAAATCTTATACATAATCCATATACACTAACCTTATGTTGATACTGGTTATGAGTAAGACTCATACGATGAAAGTGAATATTCTTGTTGAATATTGATATGGATGGTATTAAGAATACCTTTTAAGATTTGATTGATTATTAAAAGGTTTCACACAAAATCATAATGCATATTATGATGAAACTCTAAATATAATTAATCATAAAGCTTAAAATTTGTTTAATTTCTTTTACTAAATGTTGTAGTACATATTTTGGTAGATGGATAACAAAGTTGCATTCCTTAATTGGAATGACCTCATATATATGTATTAGACATATGTATAGGGTTTTGCTGATCCAAAGGATGCTAGAAAGGTATACAACTTGTAGTTATCTAATTTTGATTAGATAAGAGATCTCAGAAACTTAATTATTTTGTTCCTATTATGAAGTTTTGAGAAAACAAATTAATAAGGACAAATCTATCTAATTTTGATTAGATTGATTAAGTTTAAATGTTTGTTCCTTTTATGAAGTTTTGAGAAAACAAATTAATAAGGATAAACATATCTAATTTTGATTAGATTGAATGAATTTAAATATTTGTTCCTTTTATGAAGTTTTATGGAAATCAAATTAATAAAGAACAAATATAAATTGTGCACAAGGATTTAGTGGGAGCAATAATATTATATCTGATATAATATGTGGATAACATATTAATCATCAAAATATTTTCCTTATACATGTGAGACATGATTAAAGAAATAAATTTTGATGAAGTACTTAGGAAAGAATTCCTAAAGAGTTAGGAATTACCTAAGCATTTAGATGGAGATTCCTAAGCAGTTAGGAATAGCCTATGTACATAATTTGACTAAGTGTTCAAGACACTTAAATGTGTGAAATTATATCATGTGTCAAATGATTGATTTTGTCTAAAAGGACAATGTCATATCTCATTAGATGAGAATGGGACACATGATAATAATCCATATGCTTTGGAAGATGGATTGATTATACACATCATATTATGTACTATATCAGATACACGTATGATTGTAACACAATCAGTTAAGTACCAAAGTTTGAAACTAAGTGTTGGACACTAACTAAACTTCAAGAATATGCCTAAGGACCACAATGGAACTAAGGATTTTCTTGGAATAGATAGGCATGGGAAAGGGTCATTATAAGAAAGTTATAATGATGGCTTGTTTCCATAATCAATGTATTGTATATCATGCTTGAATATAAACATTGAAGGCTATGAGATAAGCTTCATAAGTATGTTTATTTCAATTATAGAAGTTAAGTTCTGGACTTGGATTGTTTGACTCATGATTGAGCTAAATCTATGTTTCCGGTGTTGCAAGTCACATTAATCACATTAGTGATGGTAATGGTTAAATCTTGCAAGAACACTTGAGAATAGATCTCACCGACGATTCATTTATACTTAGACACTTCTATATTTCGATAGAGATCGAAATAGAACGTTGGAAGATATGTAAGATACCAACATAAGAAATTGTTCGTTATCCACTAATTAAGCCTCTTGCGCAGTTGAAGCGTGATGGCCATACTATGTCTTTGGGTATTAAAGTGATACCAGATTGACCTTAGTGCTAGTGGGAGATTGTTGGAGTAAGCCCTAAGAGCCAATCTATTTTATAGTATTTGCTTTAGGAGTTTAAATATATACAAGGCATTTCTTTCATTGTGTTTGTAAGAGTTCAAAGTAATGAAATCCCTAGAATAGATAGTCCGTTTAATATTAAGTATGACTTAATCATGAGACTAAATTAAACATAAGGACGCTATTCTTAAAGCATCCGTAGTCAAGCTTTAAGGTGTAATTGGGATAACCTTAAAGCATAAAGACTATTATGAAGATAGACTGATGATCGCATCTCATGGATCATAGGATAAGGAGTTATCAAGTCTTGACATAAGTATACAATATTAGGGGTAATATTTATACTGGATTGACCCGCCATAAGAGTGCTACATGCTAAGTTATGCAAAGTGTCATAAGTCACTCTTATAATGATAAAGGTGTAAACCGCCCTTAGACCTGAAATCACCCTTGTACCCTAGATGTGGAGTTGAGTGCTTTGTTGCTGATCCAACGTTGTCCGTAACAGGATAACCATAAAGACAGTTAATGGGTACTTCACGAAACATGCTATAGGGCAGCGGTGTCCTAGATGGAATTTGCCAATCCTGCATAACAGGATAGATGTCATGGGCCCAATATTGAACTGGACAAAGATGACATCAAGTATGCTTTGTGTTCAATATAGACATAAGGGGCAAAGGGGTAATTGTACACACATATATCATAGTTAAAGGTTATGTTTAGATCACATGTAATTTCTCATGACTTGGGTAGCAATGATGTGTTGCTAGATACCGCTCATTGTTTATTATATTAAAAGGAAATTTAATATAATTGCCAACGTCATGGAAACCTACAGGGTCACACACATAAGGACAATCTAATATTGAGATAATTAAGGAACACCGTAAGGTACGGTAGGTATGCAAAGTGATAAGGGTATCACGGTAATTAAACAAACAAGACACACCGTAGTGTACGGTGGGCGCGCACACACATGAGCATGTACACTCATGTGGGGCGCGCGCGCCCTAGGATATCTTTTAGGAGATTTTTTGTTTGTTTTATTTTTGTCCAAGATAAAATATTTGTCTTGTTATACAAGACAAATATATCTATATATAGAGAACTCTTGGCAAAAAGAAAAACACACCAAAAAGCATAAGAAATATTTTAGAGTTGGAAACCCTAAAATTATCCTTCTCTCAATATTCTTGAAAGCCTTCATACTTAAGGGCTAGCACTCTTTTGAAGGTGACTGTTCGTGTGGACTAGCTAGAGGCGTCGGTGATCTTCATCAACGCTCGTGATCTTTTCTAGTTCGTGGCTTTGAAGGGTTCTGTTCTACAAGAGGTAACAAACCCTAAACACATACCATGCTCATTCGTAAGGATCAATAAAGGAAATTTTTTGAAATTCCGCTGCTTTACCATGTCTATTTTCCTTCACGGAGCTCCGAGCCGAGTTCAAGAAATCAAGGGGTGGTAGTGGTTCACGGTGGTTGAGGGGAGTAGAAGACACGCCGGCGGCGAGCAATAATGACGGAGCCAACTTTGAAGAACATAACGGCAACAATAATAATGCTAATAATTCACATACTGAAACGGCTAATATTTGTCCAATTCAAAATTATTTAGTGAGGCCATCTAATGAGCCACTCATTAATACTAATAATCAGTTACAAGATGGAGAAATTATGGCTAATACAACTGTTACATCTTTAATGAGGAGGGTGAGTCATGGTGCAACATGTTCATTTTCCAACATGTCATTGCTGGAGCTTGATTCTAATTTCCATGTCCATCATATGGACCATATTAAATCCTCTCCGATAGATTTGGCTCTTAGCAACACTAATGGGGAAGAACACGTGCATTTTCCCATGTTAATTGGAGAAGACATGGATGACAGTCAACATGATAAAAAGAGACGAAGAGAATATGGTAATACTGGTGGTTCCAATGTGGAAAAATATATGGATGGTGATGCTGGTCCTTTTTTAAGGGTTGGTCCCGGTACCCAGGTCTCTAGGGAGATATAATAAGTTTTAGTTGGAATTGTCGAGGTCTGGGTAACCTGTGTGCAGTTTCCACGTTAAATATTTTAATCTTGTTGGATGGTATATCTTTCAATTTTTTCTTATTTCATTTTGCATTTTTAATTCAATCAAATAATGCAGTGAAACACTATTGGCAGATCATTGAGTTTTTCCTGCAGGTTGCAGAAAAAATTGATGAATTGTCAATAAGTTTAGGTAATAATTTGTTTATAAAGGGAGGACGTTTATTCAAAGGTGAATCTTATGGTCACTCTCATGTACTCCAATTGCTCAAAGTGGAAATCCTAAGCCTCTTATATGTCATTCATTTGCCAATTCAGTTTGAACAACATCAGATGATATTCAAGTTTAATCCAAAGAACATGGTGGATGACAAAGAAATTAAAGAGGAGGACAAATATGAGTATGTGTCTAATAATTTAAATTCTAGGAGTATATTAATATTTTATTTTCAAAACTCTTCGGTAGAGTTTTTAAGAAAGAAAGCCTATGCAGTGGCTCTATTAAGGGTGACTACATATATTGCTATTTTCCAAAATTGTGATGATGTTCCGATATGTATTACGAATTTGATTATTAATGAATTGGCTTAGTTTTGCTTTTGTAAAAAAAAAACATTATACTAATTTTTTACTTTTTTTCATAAATAGTTTCAATATTCAGTATTTTGAGTAATAAAAAATATATCAAATTTTGTGGCCATAACAAACTTTGAAAAAATCATTAATATGAGGAAATCATAGTTTGTTATGTTAAAGACCATACAAAAAACACCTAAAGAAATACACCTAAGTTCTTTCCAATTTTTTTTCTACTAAAGCATATACATGTTTTTGAAAAAAAATTACTTTTCATATATATATATATATATATATATATATATATATATGATCAATACTCCTAAATTACTACATTCAAAAATTTGAAGACATGCATATCTTTAAATTAATAAACAACAATTTTATGAATTAAAAAGTTATTTTCCAACTATTTTATTTAAAAGAAAATAATTGTATGAGTAAAAAAATATATAAACATTATACTAATTTTTTTATTTTTTTCATAAAATTTTCAATATTCATTATTATGAGTATGAAAAATATATCAAATTTTTGTTTTGATAAAAAAATTATTTAGTTATTATAATTATTTAAATGATAGAAAAAGAAATATCTTAGGACTGATTGATAAATGAATATTTGGGTTAAATGTGTCAGGAGGGTTATATTTCGAGACTTCAGCGTGATTTTTGGTGAAGTTTCAAAGAACTGAAGGAGCGACACCATTTGATTTGGCATAGGGAGAGTATCTTCGTGACACTCATAATCACCGTGATCTTTTGGATCTAAGCCTTGATGACAATATTTTCACTTGGGCCAATAACGAAGCTAAAAGTCACGCAACTTGTTCCCTAATATAGAGAGGCTAGACATATTTTATGCATCGTCTACTTGACCGAACTTGTTCCCTAATTTCACTATTACAGACCTTCTAATATAAATCTAATCACAATCCTATATTATTGAATTTCACTTCCTATATTAATGGCAGAGCTCATAACAAACATACTCACAAAGTCAAAAGATTTGAAAATATTTGGATCCAAGATATATACATAACAGTATTCACAACAATATGTGAATAAGAAGCAAATTCCCAAAAGTGAAAATGGAAGTAGAAGATTAAATGTTTCCGGTAGAGCATAAATTCCGGCGAATGAATTGTAGGAGGTTCGTCAACTGATGATTTAAATCCTTCCACAAGAAGAACAATAGCTTAAATATCAACATTGTCAAGAATTTCAACATTTCCATTTTCAGTGTTATCAACATGTTGTTGTATATTCTTTTATGATAAATTTATCTAAAGCTCCTAATTGAGATTGAGTTAACTTATCGCGTCTTTTTTTTTCTTACGTTTCTCATATCCAAATTCAAACTTCCTACCTTTAGAAGGTAATTTAGGAGGCATTGAGATAAAAATTAGAACCTAGAATTTTTTTTTCTGTTCTTGATCAATTCTGCAGCGTTGAAACCAGATAGTCAGATAGGCAACAATAAAATTGAAACGATACATAAAAGTAAAAAATAATTAGTAACATGAATTTTATATAAGCACATGAAGTCTATATAAACACATGAATCTTCTTTTTAAACATAGTTTAAACTTTCAAGTTTTTATCCTCTTTCCAAACTTAGTATAACATCTCAAGATGAAAATTCAATTTCAAAATTGATTAAAGGCAGTCTATACCAAATTACAAATATACAATGTCTCATCTAAATAGCCATAAAATTATAAGAATCAATTGATTGTAAAAACTCCAAATTATAAAATTGTAATTTCTACCTTTATTTCAACTTCAATGGAGAAGTTTGAGAAAAAAAAAAAAAAAAAGATTGTAGGAAATTAGGTTACGCGATGCAAAAAAAAATTTCCGTTAATTTTTTTTTCTGTTGGATCATTGGCATTGAGCTTGGTTGCTTGGGTCAATTACTTATACATTAGTGATATTTTTTATATTTTACATCCCGTATATACTAATACTACTATCGATGTTTTTTTGTTTGAGGCCTTCATTTTTTAGAGATCTTGTGCACATGCTCACCCTACACATGCTACTGAGCCGGCCCTGTTCGCCACAAATCTTTCTAGACTTATACGAAAATTTCGTGACCTAAAACCGAAATGTATTTCAGGATCCACGTCCCAAAATGAGCTACTTTCACCCAGAAATCATTTCAGCATCGATGCTGAACTTAAAAACTTGCACCGTTTCGGGTTCCAGATCCCGAAATGGTGCCTGCACTCCCAAAACTCACCCATAAATCATTTCAGCATCGATGTTGAAAAGTTCAGCATCAACGCTGAACTTAAAAACTGTGTCTGCACCCCCCAAAAGTCACCCAAAAATCATTTCAGCATCGATGCTGAACTTAAAAACTTGCACCATTTCGGGTTCTAGATCCTGAAATGGTGCCTGCACCCCCCAAAACTCCGCACATACTTCGGGTTCTACATCCCGAACTTCATTTCGGGATCTACGTCCCGAATTGAAAGGCATTTTGAAGTTTTAGAGGGTAATAGAGAAACGTGGGGGGGCAAAAGAGAAATTTTCTGACAATAGTCGCTAAACTCTAAAGCTTTTTCAAAGGCTATATCCGTAACAGAGTCAATTCCGAGTATTTAGAGACTCTGTTCAAAATTTAAAATAAATATTTAATAAAAAAGTGCAAGCAAAATTAAAAATAGCGAATCTTTAATTTAAATTATAAATAACATAAAAAAATTGTACCTAACATAATAAGATTTATATTCTAATCAATAACAACATAATATCTTTGCACTTACATACATAAAACGAATCATTTTAGTGAGACAACTATGACAAAATATTCAATAAAATTCTATATACAATAACTATGTTAGGAGTACAAATGCATTTCAAAAAGCTTAATATATCAATAATCTCATCTTTCTTTCACCCAACATTTTTTTTTTGGTTAAGTCGTCTAGTAGGTAGAAATTCCGCCTATAAAATGCAATGTCCTCTGCCAACCGAGTTAAACATATCTAGTCTAATTTTTTTAACCAAATACATCAATTTTCAGTGAGAAAATTTATGCATAAAAACGAACATACTCAATTATAAGCAAAAAACATCAAAAAAATTGATTATAAGTAAAAGTCAACCAATTCAACTGTTATTTAATATTTATTTTTCAAAGATACCCCTTTTTTTTAATAGCGAAAAGATTATTTATTTATATATATAGGAGAAAAAAGTACAAGAGATATTCTACCTACACCCGTAAGATAAGTACAGATAGTACTCGGTCTACCAAAACTATATAAAACTCAATAACAAAAGCCAAAAACAAATAGACTATCTGTTCTGGGCTAAGCATCGACCCAGTTCATTGTGCTCGACATTTAAAGGCTCAACGAGCAAAGACTCATTACTATTAAGAATATATTGCACGACATAACACCTTATGTCGCGTAGGAACTCAGCTCCTCGAGCACCTGCGTGCTCGACGCGGCCCATTCATACACTTCGTACCGTTACACAGAATCGTAACGAACGATATCGGGATAATGAGCATTCACTGCTCATTATGACCGCAAGTCAAAATCCCGACAGCCATTAATGGCAGGGACGAATTCTTTGCCTCCTCATTAATGGCCTTGGCCCAGCGCTGGGGGTATAAATATGCCATTTTTCACAATGGCACAGGTATTCCGATTTCTAACCTGGTACTCGCTGCTCCTTCCTTCACTGACTTGAGCGTCGGAGTCCCTGCAGGTACAACCCCCCTTCACCTCCTTCAGCATACTTACGGCAGAACAGTGGTGGCCATCGTTTCTGATCAGGTGAGATCACTATCTAAGAATACAATCCAAGGGTGCAACGCACCACTCATAATATAGACACGGTGAGTTACCTTAGCCAAAAGACACTTCCAAGATGCACATTCGATCCATTCCAAAATCTCACCCACCTCAAACACTTTGTTTCCAAAAATATTTTCATTCCTCTCGCGCCACAAAGTCCATACAACCGCATGCCACACCATTAAAATTCCTTTCCAACCACATTTTCTTATCCTCAATGTTGCTAAGAAACTATCAAACAAAGAAGGCAATGTACCCGGAATAGCCTATACATGGCTACACATGAATTTATTACAAAAGTTTAATCACTCTTTTTCCTCTTAAAATAAGGTCATTATAAGAATTATGAGTAAAAATTGCATAAAAAAAAGTTGCTTAAGAATAGCTATACAATTTTCTCATGAAATCAAAATAAACATTTGACTTCTTAATATGCAATTGGGAAAAGTTGCTTATAAAAAAAGGTCGGAGAGAGTACAATGTGACACACCAAATGAATAGTTTTATAGTATTTTATGTAACTGTCTTTGAAGAATTTAAATTTAATCTAATTGAAATTTTAATGTCAAGTTTTATTACCACTGTACACTTAATTAATGAATTGACAATTAAAAAACTAGTTTGTTTTTATTATCGTTTAAGAAGTTATAAATGTTTGTCCATATAAAACTCTAATTACAACATGTATGTTTTCCTTAACAATGTTACAAAGTGTGAAACATCAAGTCTAATAGAAGGGGAAGTCCTTTGGGTCGGTCTATATTGGAGCAAATTCGTAGATTTATTGCTCTTGAGTTGGAAGTGGTGGTTCATCATTCCTATCGTGAAGCTAACTCGTGTGCAGATGTTTTGGCGAAACATGGGTGGTCAATGAAAAATGGGATGGTTTTCTTTGAGATGTGTCCTGCAGCTTTTAGTCACTTGTTATTTGCTGATGTAATAGGAATCACTACCCCTCGTTTAATTTTGGTGTAATTGCTTCCTCTTGGGCTTAGGCCCCCACTACTATATTATATATAAAAAAATATTACAAGTGTGAAGTACCTACCAATTTTACTCTAACTAATCTTGTTAGAGATTCTATTTGACTACCTTTAGTGAGATAATCCATCTTAAATACATTTCTTCTATTATTCAAATTCTACACTCATACTCGAGACTTTGGTTAACGGCACTTTGTTTAAGTGATAACTGATAAGAGCATCTCAACATTTGACAATGATATACTTGAGCTTGTTTAAGAAAAAGAGGTTTGAATTAGATGCAGTAAGATTGCACACTGTCACACATGCATTATTTTTGTTGGTGTTAAGCCCTAGAGGCCAAGACTTTTAGTATTTGTATTGAATTAATTATTAAATATATAAAGTTCTATTTATTAATAATATATAAGGCTTTTCTTTCATTATGTTTGTAAGAGTTCAAAGTAATGAAATCCCTAGAATAGATAGTCCGTTTAATATTAAGTATGACTTAATCATGAGACAAAATTAAACATAAGGACGCTATTCTTAAAGTATCCGTAGTCGAGCTTTAAGGTGAAATTGGGATAACCTTAAAGCATAAAGACTATTATGAAGATAGGCTGATGATCGCATCTCATGGATCATAGAATAAGGAGTTATCAAGTCTTGACATAAGTCACTACTAGAAAAATCTTAAATACCGACGGCCATAATTTGTCTCTAAAAGGCAAATATTCCGTCACTAAGCACGTTAGAGACAGAATTAGAGACAAATTTGATTTGGTCGTTAATTTTCTCGTCTCTAAGCCATTAGAGACAGATTTTATATTCCGTCTCTAATTAGAGACAAAATTTATCTGTCTCTGATTTAGAGACGGATTTTATATATCTGTCTCTAAATGTTGAATTCAAAACAAAATAAATCCGTCTCTATTGGAGACAAAATTATTCGTCTCTAAATTCAAATAATTTTGTCTCTAAAATTTCGTCTCTAAGCAAAAAAAATTCGTCTCTATTGGAGACAAAATTATCCGTCTCTGAATTCAAATAATCCTGTCTCTAAAATTCCGTCTCTAAGCATAAAATTTTGTCTCTATTGGAGACAAATTTATCCGTCTCTGAATTCAAATAATTTTGTCTCTAAATTTCCGTCTCTGAGAATAAAATTTCGTCTCTATTAGAGACAAAATTATCCGTCTCTAAATTCAAATAATTTAGTCTTGAAAATTCCGTCTTGAGACAAAACACTTTTTTCGTCTCTAATAAGTCATTATTTTTAAACATTAATTTTTATTTACTAAATGTAATTCATTTAATTCTACAATGTGAGAAAATTAAATATTGATTGACATTAAATTTGATACATTAACATAAAAATGTAGGTCATTCTTACTAAGTATCAATATCAAACTTAACGGGTTCAAACCCACAAATAAATTGAAATGATTTAACAAAAAGTCATAAAAGAAAGTAACTAAAGCTAAACTTCATCACTCATCACATCATTTTCAATGTCATATTCTTTTTCAAGTTGAACCGGAAAATTTTGATTAATATTAGGCACAAACATTCCAAAAATCGCTCTCAATACTCCGTTTTTTGTTTTAATGTTTCTTTTTCAAGAATCTTTTGCTCAAGTTTAGTGGTTAATGCTTTAATCTTAGCCTCCATAGCAGCAACTTTATCTGACCGTACTAGTAGAAATTGAAGGCGAAAATTTCAAAGATTCTTTAGTAGCGCAGTAGCTTGAGACCCAAATTCAAATACGTGTCCCTTCTTGTTAATGCCTCCAACAACTTCCATCTATATAATATCATCATATTGTTGGCTACCATCCTCAACTCTTCGAGAATTTCTCTTAAATAATTTAGTTTGGTAAGAAGAACATAGAACATAAAAGTCTAAAATAAGAAGAATAGTAAAACACTCACCACATAAAATATAAAATCAATTAACACAGATAAATTAATAACTAAAGAAGTCATACTTTTATGACACAATGTCTAATATGCAACTAAACCATGATTCTATGGGATAAATTGTCTCATTGGCACCGTAAGATAAATCACCTCATTTGGCATCTATCACAATAATTATATGCCATGACATGCTCATTATAGACATCATCAAATAAAACTATAATAATACATTTAAATAAGAAGTAAGCATACGGTCTACAAGTATGTACAATAAATATATACTCACAAATTATCACTTTCACAAACTCAACAATTAAAGATGCCACACAAATATTAAACAAACATATTCACATTACATGACATATAATAATAAGATAAAAGTACATTTTTAATTATTAATTTTATTTGCACTACAATATTTATCTAATGTTTGAAAAACAATTCTACCATTATCCTACCCTATAATTTTATGATCCATATAATTGTACCGGAATATAAATTTTTACCTTAAAAGGACTTCTCGAAAATATTGATTTTAGAGATGCTACGATCAACTGCACATTCAAAGCTTAATGCTGAGATAAGAATGAGAAATTGGGCAAACACTTAATTAAATACTGTCTTTGAAAGATGGAATTGACGGAATATATATATAAAAACTAAGTGATATGGTTAAACTCTTATCAATCTCTTATGTAAAAAAAAAAAAAATTCTAAAAACCTACGTTTTATTTATTTTCTTTTGTTGTGGTACGTCCACTTACCAATTTAATTAATAACTACAAAGGCCTATTTATTGTCAAAACAAAAAACCACATATGCCAATTTGGTAGAGGCATGTATACACGTTACAAGATTTACATCACAAAAATAAATTACGAAATAAATATATTATTTGTTTTTTTTTTTTTTGGTTTCTATTTAACTAGCTAGTTATCCCTGTTTTTTTTGGTATGGTCTTATCTTCCTATTACATACACTCTAATTTATTTATTTTTGAATATATTATATTTAATTTTAATCCAACGATAAATTTCTATTTTTTTTGCACTATAATGGACAAAATATAATCTTAAATTATCAAAACGATAAATAAAAATGAACGGAAAGAATATAAAAAATAGAGGGTCATACAGATGACGCCTCTT
The DNA here is from genome assembly GCA_951804385.1 of Trifolium dubium. Taxonomy (NCBI): domain Eukaryota; kingdom Viridiplantae; phylum Streptophyta; class Magnoliopsida; order Fabales; family Fabaceae; genus Trifolium; species Trifolium dubium. The sequence continues at coordinate 3,825,661 of OX638065.1, read as the reverse complement.
TTTGAACCCAAGGAGTGTGGTTGAGCGGTTGGGGTTCATCCTCCCTTAACTAAGGGTCGAGGGTTCGATCCTCACCTTGGGCATGGAGCAACTTTAAATCATTGGACCAGCTATCTCACCCATCGAGGTGCCTCCAATCTAGCGAGGGAATAGTCACTGCGTTCGGCGGTAAATACCCCGGTCTCGACCAAAAAAAGATCGCGCCTCTTTGTTTTTTATTTTAAACAGTGCATCTTTTTCAAAAAATCCTTCGTATTGTTTTTTTTCTAATAAAATAATATTTTTTTCTTCTTTTAGGTGAATATTTTATATCTTGATTGAGACAAATTAATTATCATTCACTTTTCACGAAAATCTTCGTGCACTTGCTTAAAAAAATTGATATCTTTTTTCCCCTTGAATATATCAACTACTTCTTTCGTTCCTTTTTATTTGTCGTTTTTAAAAAAAATATTTATTTCTATTAATTTATCGTTTTGGCAATTTAGTTTTTTTTTTTTGATAGGCAATGTTAGTTGTTAGTAATTAATATATTACAATCTCCTTTGCCAGGATTCGAACCCTAGACCTCCTTTGGCAATTTAGCTTATATTTTACCTATTATACCTACCTTCCTTTATTTTTTTTGTAACAAAGATTGTTTGTTTTTTTTTAAATAAATTTTGTTACAATTTTTGTGTGTTTTTAATTAGGATATATATTCCAAAAAAAAAATAAGGAATTTATTGGTGGATTAAAATTAGAATACATATTCCAAAAAAATAAATAAATGTATAATAGGAAGATAAGGTGCAAAAATATACTTTACTAATTTGTTATTTTTTCTCTAAAACGACAAATAAAAAAGAACAGAAGGAATATTATTTTTATTCATCTTCTTTGAACTTTTATCCTCTAAATTTTATATTTTAATTTTTTTTTATAAAAGTTCATGTCATATACTCTAACTTTTATCTTTTTTTTTAACATGCTCTATATACTAATCTTGTCACTATCATTTCGTATTATTATTCAGCTTCTTATCATATCTTGTTTCTATCTATCCGGCACACCAAACAGACCCTAAGTAAATTATTTTGGCGACATGCCATTAATATAACCTTAAAATGTAAATAATTTAATAATATTTAATATTAATCTTTATTAATTTATTGATAACATGAAATTAAAAATTAAATTGTTCAAGTAAAGTTTAAATTATTATAACTATAAACTATATTTGTATCGGACGTATATCTCATGAATCGAATGGGAAGAAAGTCTTAGTTGTGACTGAAGGAAAATGTGTTATGTAACATTACAAAATAAAAAAATATCATTTGATTAAAATTTTGGACGGACAATAAAAAAATTTGGCGGGAAATTTTTGGTGGGATGAATCTTCAATGTTATTTCGTTTAGAGATGGATTTGAGAGACAAAATAATTCATAGACGAATAAATTCCATCTTTGACAAATATTTGACTATTTCAATATCAAGTAGACTAATTAGAGACGAATATCGAGATAAATATTATTAGACACGATAAAAATTTGTTTTAATTTCGGTCTCCAACTATTGGTTTTCAGATATAACTATAAAAATAATAAAGTAGAGATGGATTTAGAGACGAAACTTTGTTGAGATATAATTTCCGTCACTTAAATCAGTGACTAATTCATATATCTTAATTTTGGTCTCTAACTACTTTTTTCCGTCTCTATTAGAGAGGAAACAAATTATGTCTTTAAATTTTGTCATTATTTTGATTGGTTTGGCGGAAAAAAAATATGGCGAGATGAATCTTCGATATAATTTTATTTAGAGATGAATTTTAGAGACAAATTATTTTAGAGACAAATAAATTCCGTCTCTAATAGATGTTTGACTACTTTAATAACAAGTTGAGTAATTAGAGACGGATACAGAGACGAAAATTATTGGACACGATAAAAATTTGTCTCTAACATCTGTCTCCAATTGCTTTTTTATTTATAAATTATAACATTAATTAACTAGAGACAGATTTAGAGACGAAGTATTTTTGAGACAAATCTTTCTGTCTCTAAAATCCATCACTAGTACATATATTTTAATTTTTGTCTCTAAACTCTTTTTTCGGTCTCTAATTCCGTCTCGAATAGAGACGAAATAAATTTTGTCTCTAAATTCCGTCGGTATTTCAACTTTTTCTAGTAGTGAGTATACAATATTAGGAGTAATATTTATACTGGATTGACCCGCCATAAGAGTGCTACATACTAAGTTATGCAAAGTGTCATAAGTCACTCTTATAATGATAAAGGTGTAAACCGCCCTTAGACCTGAAACCACCCTTGTACCCTAGATGTGGAGTTGAGTACTTTGTTGCTGATCTAACGTTATCCGTAACAGGATAACCATAAAGGCAGTTAATGAGTACTTCACAAAACATGCTGAGGGGCAGCGGTGTCCTAGATGGAATTTGCCAATCCTGCATAACAGGATAAATGTCATGGGCCCAATATTGAACTGGACAAAGATGACATCAAGTATGCTTTGTGTTCAATATAGACATAAGGGGCAAAGGGGTAATTATACACACATATCATAGTTAAGGTTATGTTTAGATCACATGTAATTTCTCATGACTTGGGTAGCAATGATGTGTTGCTAGATACCGCTCATTGTTTATTATATTAAAGGAAATTTAATATAATTGCCAACGTCATGGAAACCTACAGGGTCACACACATAAGGACAGTCTAATATTGAGATAATTAAGGAACACCGTAAGGTACGGTAGGTATGCAAAGTGATAAGGGTATCACGGTAATTAAACAAACGAGACACACCGTAGCGTACGGTGAGCGCGCGCGCACATGAGCATGTACACTCATGTGGGGCGCGCGCGCCCTAAGATATCTCTTAGGAGATTTTTTGTTTGTTTGTTTTATTTTTGTCCAAGATAAAAGATTTGTCTTGTTACACAAGACAAATATATCTATATATAGAGAACTCTTGGCAAAAGGAAAAACACACAAAAAGCATTAAGAAATATTTTAGAGTTGGAAACCCTAAAATAATTCCTCTCTCAATATTCTTGAAAGCCTTCATAAATAAGGGCTAGCACTCTTTTGAAGGTGATCGTTCGTGTGGACTGAGTAGAGGCGTTGTTCTTCGTCATCAACGCTCGTGATCGAATCTTGTTCGTGGCTTTAAGGGTTCTACTCTACTAGAGGTAACAAACCCTAAACACATAACATGCTCATTCGTAAGGATCAAACAAAGGAAAAATTTTGAAATTCCGCTGCTTTACCGTTACTATTTTCCTTCAATTTTGGCCTCCAATTAAAATTGGACGCTCAAAATTTTAAAATAAATTTTATTTTTTTAAAGTCTAGAATTAAAAATTAAATCGTTAAATTTTAAACTCTAATTACAACATGTATGTTTTCCTTAACAATGTTTCAAGTGTGAAGTACCTACCAATTTTACTCTAACTAATCTTTTTTTTGACAAATACTCTAACTAATCTTGTTAGAGATTCTATTTGATTACCTTTAGTGAGATAATTCATCTTAAATGCATTTTTTCTAGTTCCATTCACATTCTACCCTCAAACTCGAGACTTTCGTTAAGTTTTTATTTTTTATTTTATGAAAGGCACTTTGTTTAAGTGATATGAACATCTCAACATTTGACAATGGTATACTTGAATTTGTTTAAGAAAAGGAGGTTTGAGTTAGATGCAGTAAGATTGCACACAGTCACACATGCATTTTGGCCTCCAATTAAAATTGGACGGTCAAAATTTTAAAATAAATTTTACTTTTTTAAAGTCTAGAATTAAAAATTAAATCGTTAAATTTTAATCAGATAATTAAGATACATGTGATTGCATACACACATTCCAAATCCCATAATCTATAAATTGAAGGATTTAGATTGTACGCAGTCATATTGCATTCAGACATCAGGATATCTAGATCATGCGATCAATGTTGAACATTAATCCATATTTTACGATTTTTAACTATTTTTACATATGAATTAAAATTAAATATATCACCGTCTAATTTGAATCAAATAGTTCAAATATGATCAACTATAGTGTAGTTATCTCTCTCCGACCGCATGTTGAATCCAAATCCATAAAATGAGAAACAAAACCGACTTGGTTTAATGTCCTGCGAGGCACACCTTTCTCAAAAAGAAACCACTTGCATGAAGTTGGAGGTTACGCCCTCGTGTTCATATAAGCACGTACTTCAACACAAAGTCACACTATGCATAGAATCAATTGCACATTTTTCAGAAGCACTTAATTTCATGCTTTCATATGTCTGCTGGTGAATTAATATGTCTTTCAGTCTTTGATTCCTCAAAACTCATCACGTTTTTTCATTACGGTATGAGTGCATGCATGCGAATTTAATGTAAAGTGACAATTAAGATTGTAATTGTAATATGATTTGTTATAATAGAGTACGTAAGCTTTAAGAGAATTGGTTTTATAATTTAAAAAATGGTAAAAGCATAGTTTTATTGTCTGTTTATCTTTTATTCATATATAATTAACTGAAAATATTCACTTATTAATAGTTGATATTACTCACTCGATCACTATAAAAAATCAGCTTGAATGTTTAAATTGACAACTAGGTGATGAAAAAGAATAAGCTACGTAATTTTAATATAAAATTTATCTTAGAATTTCATTCAATCCAAACATACATATAAAATTTGTCATCTACGACATTTTTTATTAGATGTGTTTACTTTTAGAAATTTTGTTTTTTTTTGGTCGGATAGCCTAGCGGCTAGAAAATTCACCTCTTAAAGGTGAATAATTGGGCATACCGGGTTCGAACTCCGGTCCCTGCACTAATGTGCAATGTCCTTTACCAATTAAGCTAAACTCATGGGATAGAAATTTTGTAAAACATAGCAAAACTTTGTCATAAAATTAAAACTACATTTTTAGTAGATAGAAAGTCACACATATTAAGACAAAACCAAAAAATAATTCACATGTTAATTAAGATAAATAAATGGAAATACATAGTTGAAACTTGAAACCTTAACTTCTACATATATAAAAATAGCTTTTAAGAAACCTACTTAATATATCAGAGTATGAGTCATTCAGTAAAACCTACTTAATACTACCTCCGTACCAAAATATATGTCGTTTTGACCAAATCACACAAATTAAGAAATGTAATCATTGTTGTATGGAAAAGGTAAATTATGGGTTAGTTTACAAGATTATCCTTCATTAATGGTATGTGAGAGATAAATTATAGAATTGAAAGAAGAAAGAGAAATAATTAATTAAGGGTATAAGAGGAAAAAGAGCATTAAATGCTTCATTGGTAATGTAAAACGACATATATTGTGGTACAAATTTTTTTTTCAAAACGACATATATTTTGGTACGGAGGGAGTAATTGTCAATATTCTTGTGAGTAAAAAAAAAATGCTAGTTTCATATTTTTTGAGAAATAATATTGGCACTATTAGCAAGTCAGCAAATATTTCATGTATATATAATTAGATGTTTAATTTGCTTACCTAACAAATGTTGGCACACCATTATATAAATAGCTAGAGTATTTTTGCAGTGAGTTAAAGATTCATTTCATTTGAATTGAATTGGGATCTATGGGAAGAACACTCATTTTGTCTTATTTCACTAATTAAACAAACTAAATCTGACAAAATTAGACCTTTACCTGAATAGACCATTTTGTCTTCCTTTGTTTTTTTTTTTTTTACCAATATTTTGTCAGAACTAATTAAATCATCTTTAATTTCTTTCCAAGAGCAATGACGGTGGTCCAATTTATTCAATTTCAACGTGTACCATACATAATCAACCATCTATTTTCTCATTAAATTATTAATTTTAATTTGAAGGCATGCATGGTTTGGTCTCCCATGATAATAATCATATGTTAATTCTACTTATAAAAGTGCGCTAAGCTGTACATAACTACGATTTTATAGTTGATATTTACTACAATGGTTGAATTGTGTTTTTTTTTTAACAGGAAATATATTATTATTAATAATCAGATATTTGTATAAGATGAATATAAACCGTTAAAAGAGAAACTATAAAACAAATGTGCCGTATATAAGTAGAATACTAATAAAAAATATTAAAACAGACACCACCTAATTCTAATCTTATTAAAACACTCCTCAGCGAGCAGACATCAATCCGATCAAAAAAAATGTTATTAAACATTAACTTCCAATCTCGAATTAAAAATTATCGGCCCATCAAAATTAAAAGTTTTATCTTCAAAATAAAATATAGATCATTTATATAAAATTTAAATTTTTTTTGAAAATCCATTTACTAATATATTATTGAGATTCATTACATTTAACAGTATTCAATAAAAAAAATAAACTTTTAATTTTGATGTGTCAATAGCATATCAAATAATTTTCAATTTTTTTAAAATTTTACATAAATAATCAATACAATATAAATTTTTAATCCAACTGTAAATTTTTATAACTGTATTTTTGTTAAAAATTTCGTTCTTTTTTAAAATAAAACTTTTCTTTTATTTCTTTTCTTAAAAATCAAAAATAAAAAGTACACTTTTTTTAGTAAAAAAACGACAGTACATCTTTATCAGTAATTTAATCAACTGTATAATTTTGTGCTGTCCTAAGTATTTAACATACCAAGAAATAATATAATTATAATCAGTAGAAAAGATGTCGGAACCCTAGTTAGCTTTGACTTGGTTTTGGACTTTGAAGAACACCTCTATAAAACTCATGTTTATGCTAGTTAACTTTTCTCTCTTTCAGTTGTCAAACATTTAGAAAACTCAATCATAAGACAAAGAAATTAACATTGAGATGAAGAAGTTTATCTTGATATTGCTCTCATTCTCAAGCCTTTTACTAGGATGTCTCTTTGTCATGAGTACTTTCCAAAGAAACTCATTAGCAAGAGTTATTTCAGGTAATATATAATATTAATGTTGTCCATTTATTTATTTGGTTTCTAAAATATCTAAGGATCGGATTTGCATGATGTGATTTCTTTTATAAGAATTTTTTTATTTATTTAAGTGGATACTAATAGAAAATTAGATTAATTACCAATTTGTAACTGCATGCAGGTCAAGAATGGATCAAAAACAAATTTGAGGTGACTGAAATTACAGCTATATCTGCTCAAAAGGTATTTTTCCATGCTTTTGAATATAAGCAACAATTGTTTTTGATATTTTTTGTATTAATTAAATAAAAATAAAACTTAATTATCAACATAATGTGCATAAGTTATAGATATTTAAGCCTCTTAATTATTTGATCTAGAGATTGACTGCGTTTGAGAGAGATCAACACTTTAAAGTTTAAATGAATTTTGAGAGATAAATCTTTGTAGTTGCATGCTGAAGAATACCTTGATTTATAAAAAACTTAACTAATTCACTATATTAATGCTATTACTCCTTAAATATTTTTTAATTAATTTCTTACTTTGAGAAACTTAAATGATATTAACTAAATTTCTTAAAGAATTCTGAAATAATTTTTTTGGGTTAGATATTTGTCCCTCCAACTTTTTGTTCTTTTTCCTTATTTTTTTTTAATAATTTTAGCTTATATGAAGAAGAAGAATGAATTTTTGTTTATGCTATAAGTTATGTTTGTTGTTTTTTGGTTTACAATATATTATTTATTTGGATGTTGATTGTTAATTAATTGTGTTCATATATATATGTATCAATGATTAGGAACCATTTGAGAAAACTATAGGAGCATCACATATGAGGAAGCTAGGATTTGGAACCATACAACATGATGAGACTAGTGTTGATTCTTCAAAGATTTCAGGTGCAACAACTAATTGTGATGGAAAATGTGACTTTGATCAAAAGGAGAAATCAGATTATAAAATTGTAAAATGTAATAGTAGTAAATGGAAGAAAAGTATTAAACCATCAAGAAAGTTGAAAATGGATGGTTTTGTAGCTTTCAATGATGATTATCATGGACCAAGGCATCACCTTCCAAAACATAATTGAGTGAAAATCATTTGTGAGTGAATATCCTATAGCATAGCTATAGCTTCATCAATGTAGGAATTGATACCTTTTTGTGTATCATAAGTATATAATATATATACTATTGGCAAATTAATTTCCTAGCTAGACTATGAAGGTCCAATTCATATTTTTGTATATTTGTGAAGGAAAATATTAGTTACATATATAATTTATGCTAACATATTATATATGTATATAGTAATTAAATTCTTATTATCAAAGGCTCTTATATGTTATTATATGTTCTTTATTTATTAAAAAAATTTATGCTATTTATGAAAGAAATTTATATATTGGCTCTTTTGTATCTACTTCCATTCCACAGGTGATGAGAATGATGATTTGAAGAAGTCTTTCAGAAGCTTATTACAAGCACAAAATAATGATGTTCAGGTAATCATTATATATTGATATCAATTTTTTTTGCTTTTATTTTTATTTTTATATATTTAGGATTTAATTTATATACTATGTAAAACAATTACCGATGAATCTAATAGTGTATTGTTATATCAATTCATGAGTATCACATGTATTTTTAGTTGTTCTAAAGAGTCTGGTGGTGGAGAGTTTCAAATTTAAACAGATCTCCAACATATCTCAATTGTATTTGCGGACTAAAATATGTGTTCAAAACTCATTAAATGACGTGACAATATTGTAAAAAAAAAATGACGTGACATTATATCATTCAATATGTATGTGAAATTTGTTTAAAAAAAATAGTTATAATTTTATAGAATTAAAAAAGTAATTATATTTTTTAATGTGTATTTTATATTATGAGAGTTAGGCATATTTCTAATCTTGTTTAAATTCAAATTCAAATAAACAGATGCATTTGATAAAGAGGAAAAAGGCATATGTGAAAGTCACCAAGTTGGTAATTCCAAGGAATAGTCTCACCACCAACACAAACACAAAGAAATCATCAAGGTCTCAAGAAATTGATGCTGCAAAAGAGATTGAAAGCCTCATGTATAAAGATTATAATAATAAGGGAAAACCATCCCATAGAACACCTATCAATAATCACGAGCCTAATAATCCATAGTTTATAATATTTTTAGTTCACAGTAACTCAATTTTGTACTAAGTTGCAAGCAACTCATAGTAGTGTCCTAAATATATAATATGAAATATAGGTTTGCTTTTTATTATATAGTAGCTTTGCTTTTTATTAATTTGTTTGTGTTCCAAATTAAAAACAGATATATGTAGATTAATGCATGCAATTTAAGTGGTTCAAAAAAAATGCATGCAGTTTAAGAATTATTTGTATATTAATTTCCTTTTATTATATTGTATGTCAAATATATTATATATCTTCATAACATCTTAGTACAAATTAAATACTGTAAAAATAAACCATCTTATTACAAATGAGTGAATATGATTTTGAATTTTGAAGCAATATAAATAAGGAATATTTGGTGAATACTTCTTCATGTTGAGATAAATTTAGTTGTTTTTGCCTAAAATAAAAGTCTACAACTCTATTAGGTGGGAGTATTTGGATAGGGTGATGATGAATTAAATGAATTTCTAGATAACTATATTAGAGGGGGAAAAACATTTAACGGCAAAATATATAATTAGATTAAGTCTCTGATCTGTATAAGATGAATAGAGACTGATAAAAAGAAGAGTAACTAGAGGAAAGTATGTCATTCCTATCAATATCTTTCTATCAAAACTTTAACCTATCTGAGTTCTAATTTTTTTTTGCAAAAAAGGTCCTGAGTTCTACTCTTATTCGTATAGTTCTTAACATAAATTCATTTTTTGTGGTTATAATGAACAAACTTTGAAAAAATCATGAATTTGAGGAAATCATAGTTTGTTATGTTAAGGATCATACAAAAAATACCTAAAGAAATGCACCTAAGTTCTTTCCAATTTTTTTTTACTACTAAAGCATATACATATTTTTGAAAAAAATTACTTTTCATATATATATTTGATCAATAGCCCTAAATTACTACACTCAAAAATTTGAAGCAATTAAAAAGTTATTTTCCAACTATTTTATTTAAAAAAATAATAATTGTATGAGAAAAAATATACAATTTTATTGTTTATAAACATTATACTAATTATTTTACTTTTTTTTTCATAAAAAAATTTCAATAATCATTATTATGAGTTATAAAAAAAATCAAATTTTGTGTTTTCAAATAGTTTTGATAAAAAATTAATTAGTTATTATAATAAATTAAATATAGAAAAAGAAATATATTTTAAAAAATATTAATTTTACCTATTAATTTAAAGATTCACTATTAATTAGTTATTATAATAAATTAATTTTATGTTAGTAAAACACAATTTTATTATCACTAAAATAATTTACAGTGTCCATATTCTTCAAAAAAAAAATCACAATTAATATCAATTAAGAATAACCATTCTCGTTTTAGTATTTGTTCAACAAAATTCTCGTTTTTGTATAAATGTAATATAATAAAACTTTTTTTTTATTATCAACTTTGTGCAAGTATTAGTTCGAAGTTAATCGTTAATGATTTTAAGTTACTTAGTACAAGTAGATTATCATTTTAAAGTATTTAATTAAATTTTTTGAGATCAACTTTATACTTATTATTGTTAAATATGTTTGGATTTCAACCCCAAAAGTTATATAAATTGTTGTTTTTCTTTGTTACCATAATAAGCATATTTAGCCCATAGTTTCGAGTATGCTCTAGTATCCCTCCTGACACATTAAAAACCAGGTCTTCTTTGAGACCAGTGTCTCTCCATCCTCAAGCCGAATCAGCACGATTTTTGGATGATCCTTCACCACAAATCTTTCTAGGCTCTCTTTCATCTATATAGTCGAACTGAAAACTTGCCATTTTCCATTATATTGTTATGTTTGTGAGGTCTTGTTTAATTGAATGGGCAAGGAAAGATCTATTGTTGTCGACTTAGCTTCATGAGCTGCAGTAAATTGAGCCACCAATTTTTGATTTAAAATATCACATTTGAGGTCACCTAGACCATCATAAACCATCACCATAAAATCCACAAATTGATCGTTCTCAGCCTTAGAATATTTATTTCAGTCTTGCACAAAAACAACTAGATTAGCCAAAGCATACCTTAGTGGCTTAAATTGACCTGAATTAGGTCCACAATCATAGAAGATAGAACCAAAAGGTCTTCTCACTCCAGCTTTAATAAAAGAAACACATGGTTCGTGACTATAATAAGTCACTAAACTTCAATACTTTTTAATAGGCTATATATATAAATACAACCATATGGAAATCATATATATAGTTGGCTCTTGGTCAATTCTGAGGTTAAAACATGAAAAGTTATTTTGTCAACGAACAACTCCTTCAGTTTATCAACAGTTGTCAATGTCCTATTCCTTCCGATATCTGCAACCATGCAGGAACCAAGAACTGCCACTTGTTACATTAGCCTCATTTACGAGTCGGACTTCGCGTAGTGTTACTATTGGCTATATCTGCAGCGAGGTCTCTTGTAACATTCCAGATTTTCGGAACATTATTTAACGAACTTTTCATAAAAATGATCTTATTTAATAGAAATAGAAAAACACTACATTGTTTTCATTTTTTTATTGTTATAATTCATTTCAAAACCAGTCGCTATCATTATTTCTTCAAAGTTACAAGACATTTAATTATTGTGAAAGTTAAAGAAAACTTATTAAATCATAAATACTACAAGTCTTCAACTTCAAAATATCTTAAATTTACATTTGAATAACTATAATATTGTTAATGCTTTCAAAAAAACAAAACTATAATATTGTTAATAAGCTAAACCTCATTTAAATTTACAACTACAGACTAATAAAACCCTTTTTATTTATCCGCACGCACAACAAACACATCAACTTCATATTTTAAAAGGTTACTACATGGTGATTTTTAAAAGGTTGGTGGAAGAAAGTTGGTGAGCTCTTAATTGTTCGAGGTGGTGTCTTTACAAGAGTTGGAAGCGAGGAGGAAAGATTTTGAGGAGTTGTTGAATCTTTTGAAAAGTAAGGATTTACTTGTGTTACAACGGTCGGGAGAAAAATGCCTCTGAGATGGAGATGCAAATACAAAATACTTTCATAGATGTGTCAACAAAAGAGCTAGAAGGAATGTTATTTCTGTCTGAAGGTGGGAGATAGGTGCTTGGATTCGTCAATGGAAATTAGAGAGGAAGTTTTGAACTACTCCCTCCGTCTCAAAATAATTAATTTTTTAGGATTTTTTATTTGTCTCAAAATAATTGTCACTTTAAAATATCAATGTAATATTTATTATTTTTTCCATCATTATACATTTATTTATTGAATTTCATCTACTTAACTACTCCACTAACTACAATTAATAAGAATATTTTAGTAAATGATACTAGTTTAATCATTAAAATCAATACAATTAATCATTTTCTTATAAATCGTGTAGAAACCCTAAAAGACTATCATTTTGAGACGGAGGGAGTACTTCAAGAATACAACAAATTGGGATAGGGCTAAATTAGGAAGGGTGGATTTTGCATCAATTTCAAAAGTGGAAAATCAAGTATTAATTGCACCTTTTCTTATGGAAGAAATTGAAGAGGCCATTGGAGAGTGTGATGGAAATAAAAGCCCCGAGTCGGATGGTTTTAATTTTTCATTTTTTACTCCAAAATTCATTAAATTCAAAATTACCTACAAAAAGTTTAGGTATAAATAACTAAAATGTCTAGTAAGACTAATACCTACAAAAAAAATTTGATATATGAAAATGCTTATGAAATAAGTCAATAAGTAAAGTCACTATTTTTAGCACTTATCACTTGTAAGGTACGAATTACTTTTACTTATAAACTCATGTTCATGTCATTCCACATTTCATGTGGAACTTCTTAACACACTCCCTCACACCCAGCACCATTAGTATTGTGTGTGTGGATATAAATAATGGGTGACCGATAGCACAAACCTCATAATAGGCTGCCTAATGCATCTTAACTTCTATAATATAATCCAGCATACGAAATAAAATTTAAACACTGATGACAATATAATGAGCATGAATAAGTACCTGGGAATATCATTTTCTTAATACAAGAATGACAAAATCAAGAATTCCATTTGTAGAATAATATTAACTTCAATGCATAGCAAATATTTACAGTGCGCTTGCAAGTAATAGAATCAAAATGAAAATCGAGCTTGACTGCTAAATTAAATTGTTATTGTTAAGAATATGAATTGTTAGTTAGAGTCACAATTAGTTAGTTGGTTTGTTAATTAGGTGGTTAGTTAAAGTTGGTTTGTTAAATAGGTAGTTAGTTAGTTAATCCTCTATACTAGCACTCTATATAAGAGCATCAAATGTATTCATTTTACTATCTTTTATTAAAATGATTCCTTTTGAGCTTTACTCTCGGTCTCAAAGCTTTTATCTACATAATCGAGTGGTCAATAAGATCCACTTGATAAAAATAAAAAATATGTAACCAGAACTCATAATTGTTGGTATAAAGTGGAAAATATTATTCACATAATATATTGATAAGACCCTTGGAAAACTCAGAATTCGTAGACAAATTATTGCTTTGGGAATTATCATGCATGTGATTAAATACAGATATCCAAGTTAACATTTATAAAATGAAAATTTTCTAAAAGTATATATGAAAACAAAAAATAGCTTACATTTCAGAGTTCAAACTTGAGCGCCAATGCAAAGCGCGCAGTTTGAGCTAGCTAGCAAACACGGCATCCTTGAGACCAGAAAAAACGTATCTTCTTTTTGTCTTTCAAATCAAAACTTGGTGGAGCTATTATCTTTCTCAATGATGGCCTTGAAGATATCATTGAAGAAACGATACTAGAATTCACTTCATCACAACCTCTCAAACTGATCTCTCTCAGTTGTGTGCAGTTTTCTAGCACAACGTTCACTCCAATCTCTGTGACTCCATGACAATATTCGAGTAATAGATGCAAAAGACTGCGACAATTCTTTGAGATCACATAAAGTGTTCCATAATTAACGTGTGTAAATGACAAGTTCAACACCTCCAACTTGGGGGCATCAAAGTTCATTCTAAGTAGGTTCATTAGGTTCGCTTCACCATTGAAGGCTAAGTTCAAATGTGTGATTTTACAACATCTCTTTATAACTTCAAAAAAAATACCTTTAGATATGTGGTCGTAAGAATTCCAATCAAAAAGCTCTAAATTTGGGAAAATGGAAGCAAACATTATGATGTTTTCATCTCTAAGCCAAAAATTATTAGCCAAACAGAGGGACTTTAATTGAGGGCATACAAAAGAGTCCATAGAATGATTAGAATTTTCTGCACTCTCTTTTCCAATAACAGTGTATTCCATTTTGATCTCATTGAGTAAAGGACATTTCCTAGCAAGTGCAAACAAAGCTGATTCTGTGAGCTTACGACAATGATTAAGGTTGATAGATATCAAATGACCAAGAAACGAAGACAACTGAACAACATGTTGATCAGTGAGATGTTGATTGTCCAAAAAGCGAGTACATTGAAGATCCAAATGTTGGAAACATTGACACTTGGATAACAGACAAAAGATTCCATCATAACTATAGCCGGTGCAATTACGGAGGACAAGCTTGGTCAAAGGAATACCTTCCATTGCAATAGAGGAGAGCAACTCATTGGAGATATTCAAAGACGACAAATCAAGAGAAGTCAAACCCTTCAAAGTTACCAAGGAGTTAATGAAATGTGGGGTAATTGACCTTACAATTCCACGGTTGCCCGGTTCAAATGAACGGAGCAAGGATAAAGACGTCAATGTTGGTCTCTCGCATATAGCACGGGCAATGCCACCGATGGTTATGTTATAACAATTAAAAATAAAAGCCTCTTTGAGAAACTTACAGTTGTTAAACAAGTGGAAAAGCAACTGGTTATTCATATAGTAATGACGAGAGAGATTAATCTTTCGGAGTTTGGAAAGTGTCGATGAAAGAGCCTCTACTCCGGCTCCAAAGTTCCTGTTGTCACCGTCTTCTAGGATCAACTTAGTGGGGTTACTGAGGTCGAGTTCTTCAAGTAAAGGAAAACAATCGGCAATGAGAAAAAAGTCAGTGTTTCTAATAGAGAACATATTGGAACAATTGAGAGAGGTTAAAGATGTAATATTTTGCGAGAAATCTCGCAACCCATCAGCAGGAAAAGTGGTTCGACTCGAGAGATTAAGTGACGTCAGTTTTAATGGGAATCTAGAGATTTTAAGGAGAAGGTTGTTAAGGTTATTAGCATTGAAGCACGATAAGTCGAGGGAGGTGAGGTTAGGGAACCTTTTGAATAAGCATGAGAGGAAAACAACTGTTGGATAGCAGAACTTGAGTGAGAGTCTAACACGGTTGGTGAGAAGGAGGAAACGCTTGGAAACAAGGGAGAGAGACTTCAAGTAGCGACAGTCGTTGTCGTCGTTGTTGAGGAACATGAAGATACTCTCCCAACATTCATCTGGTAGATAATAAAAGTCTCTGGTAACCATTGTTGTTTGGCTTGAAAAACTTTCTTTAAGCTCCAGTGCTGCTAAACAGAGGGTTAGGTTAAGTTTTTTTATTTATTTGAGAAGGTAACCGCAAGATTTGATGTTGAATTTGCAATTGTGGCATAATAAGGATAATTGTGACATAGGCTTTGGTAAAAATAATCGATGACTATGACTGATATTTTTTTTCTAATGCTAAATATATTATTCGGTCTGTTTTTTTTTTATTTGTCATCTTAGGAAAGAAAAAAAATTAAATTAAAAAAGTGTATTTTTGCACATTATCTTTCTATTATACTTTTTTTTTAATATATATTTTATTTTTAATCTACCAATAAATTCTTATTTTTTTCACATATATCTTCTCTTTCCAAAAAAATATATTTAAAAAGCACCGAACAAACTTTGTTACAAAAAAAAAGTTTAGGAAAGAGGGTATAATAGGCAAAACAAAACTTAAATTACTAAAACGACAAATTAAAAATAACAGATATTTTTTCCTAAAACGACAAATAAAAAAGAACGGATGGAGTATTAATTTCAACTCTATTTTCAAAAAAAGTTGTGTGACAATATTTGAGAAATAAATCTAAAATAAACGTAAGAAGGTCAATGATTGTGCGATTATTATTTTATTTTTTACGGAAAAAATGTGGGAGTTTTATGATAAGCAACGTTGTCTATATTTTTGTTTTTTTCTTGAAATTTACATGTAGATAGTGGTGGGAATAGGTCAGGCCAGCCTACACGGACTTATGGTCTAGCCTATATAAACTTAGGCCAGATCGTTTTTTTTAAACCGAGTATGCCAAGACTTTTTTATAAGTTTATTTATAGCTAAAACGACTACAGGTCATATCAAATGCATTTTAAGCCTACTAGGTCGATCTATTTAAATAAATATTAACAATATTTTTATTAATTTTATCATTTAATATTAAATATTAAACTTTGAACTAAATTTTTATTCTACAAACTTTATAATGAATTAATTTTATCATTTAATATTAAATATTAAACTTTGAACTAAATTTTTATTCTACAAACTTTATAATGAATTAGTTTTTTACATATATAAATGTATTCTTATAAGCTAGAATTGAAATATAATGTATATATAGTCAAATTCTCTAAAGTAGGATGTAAAATATTAAAAGAGAGTTTAATAATCTCGATCATTGATCAATTAGTTGATTAGTCTATTTACGTATAAATATAATTATTTATTTAAATATGTTCTTATCAAATATGCTTTTAAAAAAGCTAAAAGGCTAGACCAAACTTTTTATAGGTTGAAATTTTCTGGCAACCAGACAGACAAATGCTGTGCACAATGTTTGCACTAGTGTCCGAGCATTTGTCACACAATAGTAAAATAACTTAGCGTAGCAAAGTAAAATAAGCGTGACTGTAAAGTAAAGAACACAATGAGTTTGTTAACCCAGTTTGGCGCAACTTGCCCTAGTCTGGGGGATACCAATCCAGGAATGAACCCACTATAATAGCTCTAGTGAAATACACCAACGTAGCCTCACTACTTGGTTATACACCTAGACCCTATCCCGTGCTGCTCTACCTAGGAACTCCTAGATATGAGACCCCGTCTCAATTCCTATCAAACAGTACAACCAGCACTGTTATCACTTGTTCTTTTAAATGGTTGAAAAGTCACACTTTCAAGACACAACTAACTCCGTACTTCACAGCTTAGGAGTAGTACACAGTTACAACTCAATAACACACAGAGAACTTGACATGCATCAACAGATACAAGCAAGACTCACACTAACAAGAAAACCTAATACTCACGCTTTAGTACACACACAGTTTTCAACACGCACCAAACCTAGGGTTTGTCTTCATACATATATAGTACTCAACAAGCACGAGTTTGGGCTTCAAAACATAGCTTGGACGTTGTAAGGTCCAGCTAACAATACTTCATGAGCAAGAATATTATTTCCAAAAATACATAAAGATTAATTATGGAAATACAAAGGCCTGTAGCCTTATTACAGCTCAGCAAACCTGCACGTCTTGATCAGCACGCTAGGTTAAATATAAAACTCCATAGAATCTCCAGAAGATCTTCAACATAAATATAGCGCGTGTTTGCGCGCAACAGTCAGGTCACACAATGCTGTGCCACTTGCTTTCAGCATGTGTCTCAGCATTTGGCTAGTAGTTGTTTTTGCAAGAATATAGCCAACATACAAAAACCCAACAATCTCCCCCTTTGGCAAATTTATGGCGAAAACAATCTATAGCCAGTTCTTGGAGAAATACACAGAACTTCTTCACGTTCACATCATGCATAAGCAACACAATAATCATGGCATATAACACAACTACCTTCAAGAGAATTCTTTGAACAATGATAGCTCGTAACAACATCAGAGACATTCATCATCAGAATTCATAATACGCCTAGCCTCACATAGCATAGCTAGATAAAAATTTCACACATAGTGGGTTCACATAAAGAGATGAAGACATACTCTTAACAAGATAATTCTTCCACAACATATAGAGATCAGAGATACGTGCTCCCCCTCAACACATGCATTCATATCATATAACATAAGCACTCCCCCTCAATACATGCATGCATATAAAATAACATACTTACTTCAATGAGACAAATATCAGAGCATCTGTCCAAACATCTTCATGCATATAAACAACATAGCAACTTCTAGAGCATGTGTCAGAGCATCTTCAGATCATAAGAATTTTAATTCTAACATACATCTTCATGCATAAACATAGCATAGCAACTTCAAGCAACTTCAAGAGCATGCAACAGATCATCTTCAGGCATAAGAAAAATTAATTTCTAACATATACTACTCCCCCTTTTTAGCCATAAATTCTGACAAACATAATATCATGCATAAGGAAAAGTCATAGAGTACCACATCAGTCACAGAGGCACAGAGAGGCCCCAATAAGTGTTATTACAGACCATAGAGCACACATAGGTGCATAGTGAATGAATAAAAGAAGAAAAAAATTACAGAAGGATTAAAAAGAGGCAGTCTCATAAGAGGTATTAGACACTTCCTCAGTGTCACCAGCAGCAGAAGCATTACCATTTCCTCCTTCTTCTTCCTTGTCTTGCCCTTGGGCATTCAGCTCACCCTCAGCTTCAGCCTCAGCTCTCAAAGCAGCTATAACCCTATCAACCTTTAGCTTCTTAGCACCCAAATTCAAACTGACCTCAGTAAGTTCAGCAATCATAGCCTGCCTATCCATAATACCAGTTATCTGGACAGAAGTGCCAGCCAACTCATCAGCTTGTGGCTGGGATAAAGATTTGCAATCTAGGGCAAGAGGACTAGGCCTCCTAACAGGCTCTTCAGCACTAACCAAGATATCAGGATGTTGTTGCAGAATAATATCACACAGCAGGGTAGGAAAGGCAATTGGAAACTTAACAGCAAAGGATTTAGCTTGCTCTAAAAATTGATAGAAAATATAAGAGCCAAAATCAAATGCAGATTTAGTACCTACTGCATAGATGAGCTTAGCCAAACCAGTTGCAACAAAATTGGAGTGAGTGGTTGGGGACCAGTTATGAGCAGCAATTTTGTTCAACAGGATATACAGGGGAGACAATTTTGCAGCAGACAAATGTCTAGGCCAGTGTCTAAGCTTGTTACCTGTTATCTCCTTGCAGATGGTATCATCAGTCACTTCCAACTCAGGAATGTCTGCAGTGGACCTTCCCAGATAAGCATTGATAATTTGGGGAGAGAAATTGACACACCTACCACGAACAAACACATGCCTGTATTCTGGATTCCTAGGATCATCACAATCTTCAGACATGTTGACCACAAATTCCCTTACCAGCTTGTCATAGCAGTGCCCCAGATTCTGCACTGTCTTCATCAGCCCAGCAAACTTCAGCACATCCATAAGCTCTTTGCATTTGAATGCATCTGCCTTCAAATTCCTTTCCAGTCCAAGCCTCCTATGATAAACAAACTTCCAGCGAGTAGCTCCACTTTCCAGATGAAAGGAGACATTATCCAGAGGGGCTGGAGGAATAACAAGGGGCACTTTCATACCCTTGACAGTTCTTCTAGATGCTCCACCAGATGGGGCAGCATCTGTCTCAGCAATCTCAAAGTCAGAATCACTGGAGGGGTGATCCTTTCTTTTGAGACTCTTCTTCTTCTGGTCAGGCTTGGGAGTCACTTTACTCCAAGACCTAGGGGGACCAACAAGCTTCTTCCCAGTATCAGCAGCCTTCTTCTTGTCTTTCTTAGCATCTTTTCCAGTAGATGCAACAACAGTAGTAGATTTTCTCCTTGTCCTGCGAGCAATACTCATATCAGCAAGAGTCTCTTCCAAGGTTCTGTCTTCAGACTCCAAATCATCCACATTGACCACATCAGTTTGGTCAATGTTCACATTCTCAGCCTGACCATCATCTTCATAGTTGTCAGCATTCTGATCCTGAGGCTTAGGAGAATCATTCTCTTCAGCCACTTCAGTTTCAGGAGTGTTTGGAACATCCAAAAACTCCTCATTGGCTTGTGCCAAAGATGCTTGAGCATCTGGCACAGCATCTGGCTTATCATCAGAGGATTTAACAGTTTCCTCTGTCACAGCAATGTGCTCAACCATAGTGTCATCATCAATAACCGTCTTTCCAGTAACATCAGCATCGTCATCAAGATGCAAATCCAAGTCATCAGCAATCAGTTTTTCTTCTACCCTAGGGTTAGCAGTGCCTAAGGTTTCAGCAACCGGTTCATCTCCCTCAGAGGACTTTTCATCAGATCTGTTGACAGAAGTGTCAACATCTGGTTCTACAACAGTCGATCTAAAAGGATTTTCCTTACAGTAGAGATCGTGCATGCTTAGACCTACACGTTGAACAGAAGAGGATTTCTTACTTTTTGATTTTGCAGTCTTCTTCGCAGCAGAAGAAGTAGATCCTTTTCTGGTTTTCCTCTTTCTTGACACCAGCGTTTTAGGACGCTGTTTGATTGCCGGTGAATCAGTCATTGTTGCGAGAGGTTGTATATTCAGAACCGGTGAAGTGGTTTCTGGAACAGTAGGAGAAGTTTGATCGTTTGCGAGTGGTGATTGAGATGAAGTAGATATGATTGTAGTAAAGCTCTTGAGATTTTGGAGGTTTGGGAATTTTTGAACAGAAATGGGAGCGGCAATAGAGCGGTTGAGTGTTTCAGAAAAGTGTTGTAAAGAATAATGATGATTGCGTGTGATTGTTTTGTATAAGGGAAGTTTTGATTCACTTCCTTGATTGACGTGCAAATAGCGGTTGGGGAGAGAGAGAGTAACTGATGCACGCCTTACACACAATAACTACTACAATTCCTCAATTAGGCAAATGCCTAACCGTCTTCTCAAATTTTCAAATTGAGCAATATCAAGAGCTTTTGTAAATATATCTGCTAATTGCTCTTCAGTTGAAACATGCTCAATTGCAATGATCTTTTCTTCAACCAAATCTCTGATGAAATGATGTCTGATATCAATGTGCTTGGTCCTACTATGTTGTATAGGATTTTTGGAAATATTGATAGCACTCAAGTTGTCACAATATAATGTCATAGCATCTGTCTTGACATTGTACTCACTCAGCATCTGTCTCATCCACACCAATTGTGTACAGCTACTACCTGCTGCTATATACTCAGCCTCAGCAGTTGATAAGGAAACACAATTTTGTTTCTTACTAAACCAAGATATGAGGTTATCACCTAGGAAGAAACATCCACCAGAAGTGCTTTTTCTATCATCTGCACTTCCTGCCCAGTCAGCATCACAATATCCTACCAACTTGTTACTTTCACCATGAGAGTATAGTAACCCATAATCACTAGTACCATTCACATACTTCAAGATTCTTTTTACTTGAGTCAAATGAGTCACCTTTGGTTCAGCTTGGTACCTAGCACATACTCCAACAGCAAATGTGATATCTGGTCTACTTGCAGTTAGATAAAGTAGGCTACCTATCATACTTCTGTACAAACTTTGATCTACATCTTCACCTTTGACATCTTTTGAAAGCTTGACATGTGTAGGAGCAGGAGTTCTTTTAGTAGCAGCATTCTCCATGCCAAATTTCTTGACCATATTTTTGGCATACTTACTCTGAGAGATAAATATAGTGTCTTCCATTTGTTTTACTTGAAGACCCAAAAAGAAATTAAGCTCTCCTACAAGATTCATCTCAAACTCAGATTGCATTTGCTGAACAAAATGCTCTACCATCTGGTCAGACATTCCTCCAAAGACAATATCATCCACATATATTTGCGCAATCATGAGCTTACCATTCACATCTTTCACAAAGAGTGTCTTGTCATTACCACCCTTTCTGTAACCATTATTCACTAAGAACTCAGTTAGCCTCTCATACCAAGCTCTGGGAGCTTGCTTTAAACCATACAATGCCTTTTTTAGCTTGTAAACATGATCTGGAAAGGCTGGATCAACAAATCCCTTGGGCTGTTCAACATAGACCACTTCATTCAAGTAACCATTCAGAAATGCACTCTTGACGTCCATTTGATACAGCTTAAACTTGAGTATACATGCAATTCCAAGTAGTAGCCTAATAGCTTCTAGTCTAGCTACTGCAGCAAACGTTTCACCAAAATCAACTCCTTCAATTTGAGCATAACCTTGAGCCACTAGTCTGGCTTTGTTCCTGGTGATAGTTCCATTCTCATCTGACTTATTTTTGTAAACCCATTTAGTTCCTATGATGTTTGCATTATCTGGCTTAGGAACTAGATCCCATACATCACTTCTCTTGAACTGAGTTAGCTCTTCTTGCATAGCATTTATCCAGAACTCATCAGTCAGAGCCTCCTTGACATTCTTGGGTTCAAAATTGGAAATGAAACAGGAATTGGATATCTCATTATTTCCTCTTCTTGTTGTGATGCCTTGATTAGGATTACCAATGACTTGGTCAATAGGATGATACTTCTGAACTCGGGTAGATGGCCCTTTGTTATTGGCTAAATCTTCAGAATTTATCACTCCTGAGTCTTCTTCATTGACAATCTCATCTTCTGTTTCCTCTTGTAGACCACATGCTTGGTCAAATGTACTATCATCTGGTGCAGCATCTGTACCTTTATCATCTATCACAACATTTATGGATTCCATCATGGCATTAGTTCTAGAGTTGAATACTCTATAGGCTCTGCTGTTAGTTGAATAACCTAAGAATATCCCCTCATCACTTTTAGCATCCATCTTCCTCCTTGGTTCTCTGTCAGCTAAGATATAACATTTACTTCCAAAGACATGAAAATGTTTCACAGATGGTTTTCTATCTTTCCATAGCTCATACAGAGTTGCAGATGTTCCCTTTCTCAGTGTAACTCTGTTATGGATGTAGCAGGCTGTATTCATAGCCTCAGCCCAGAAATAGAAAGGTAACTTCTTAGCATGTATCATAACCCTAGCTGATTCTTGTAATGTCCTATTCTTCCTTTCTACTATTCCATTCTGTTGAGGAGTAATAGGTGCAGAAAACTCATGAAATATTCCTTCTGCAGTGCAAAATTCAGAGAACTTACTATTTTCAAACTCCTTGCCATGATCACTTCTGATCCTAGTTATACCACACTCTTTCTCTCTTTGTAGTTTTAGGCAGAGATCCTTGAATTTCTCAAAAGTGTCAGATTTCTCTTTGATGAAGTCAATCCAAGTATATCTAGAATAATCATCTACCATTACAAAAGCATACTTCTTTCCACCTAAACTTTCAACTTGCATAGGCCCCATTAAGTCCATATGCAATAACTCAAGTACTCTAGATGTGGTCATATGCTGCAGCTTCTGGTGAGGCATCTTTATCTGTTTACCTATCTGACATTCTCCACATATGCTTCCTTCTTGAATCTGAAGTCTTGGTAAACCTCTAATAGCTCCTTCAGCAATAGCTTTCTTCATGCTCTTGAGATTTAGATGTCCAAGCTTTTGGTGCCATAGTTTCACATCATCTTCTTTAGTTGTTAGGCATGTAGATAACTCAGATTTGTCTTGGGAGACCCATAGATAACAGTTATTCCTTGACCTTTCTCCCTTCATCAGTAGATCACCTTTACTATTAGTAACTAGGCATTCATCCTTTGTAAAGTTGACCTTCATACCTTTATCACATAGTTGACTAATGCTAATTAGATTAGCAGTCAGTCCTTTCACATGAAGCACTTTGTCAAGTTTAGGCAACCCTTCAGTTATCAAAGTTCCTATACCTTTAATCTCTCCTTTGGCTCCATCTCCAAAGGTCACAAAGCTGGTAGCATATGGCAAGACATCTGTCAAGTAGTCTCTATTTCTAGTCATATGTCTTGAACATCCACTATCAAAGTACCAATCACTCCTAGATGATGCTCTTAGAGAAGTATGAGCAATTTCCACATCTTCAGGTTCAGCTTGGTCAGGATCCACAATATTGCTTTTCTGCTTCCATTCTTTCTTCATAGTAGATTCAGCTTTTGACAGAACAGCTTTGTCAGGATACCCACATAGTTTGTAGCAGTAGGGCCTAATGTGTCCCTTCTTTCCACAGTGATAGCACACCCAACCAGAATATCTTTTCTTTGACTTGGTCTTGTATCTGCTTTTCTGTTGTCTCACCTGATGCTGGGGCATCTGTCTTGACATAGTTGGATCATAGGTAGTAGTAGCTGGAACAAACTTCATCACAGATGCAGGTTTCTGATGACGTAGTGAATGATAGTTGAAACCAATACCCTTGGAATCTTTTGAACTCTGTCCTATTTCTAGGATTTCTTCTAACTTCTCAGTTCCTGTATTCAGCATCCTCACTTGTTTGTTCATGTTATCCATCTTGGATTTGTATAGCTCCACTTCATCAGCTAGTCTTGAATTTTCTTCCAGGAGTTTGATTTTCTCAGCCTGTAGTGAAGCAATGGTCTTCCTCTGCTTTAACACAGTGTTGGCCACTTTCACACTTTAGTGCCATAAGCCCTTGTAGCAATCAACCAGTTCATCATAAGGCATTTCACCATCATGTGATTCTGTATCAGATGCACATACCCCAATTAGAGCAGTTACATGATTGGCAGATTCAGATTCTTCTTCAGAATCATCTTCATCTGACCATGAAACATTCATCCCTTTCTTTTGCTTTCTAAGATAAGTGCCACACTCAGTTCTGATGTGACCATAACCTTCACACTCATGACATAGAACACCTTTGCCTTGACTTGACCTCTCATCTGTTTTTGGTTTCCTCTGACTGTTGGCATTCCTATTAATGCTGTGACTGTTGTCTGGAGCATGTGTCTTGGCTTGTCTGTCAAACCTTTTGAAGGCTTTATTAAATTTCTTACCTAACATCACCATAGTCTCAGATAGACTTTCATCAGTCTCCATATCACTGTCCTCAGATTTAGAGGCAAAAGCAATACTCTTTGTCTTCTTTTCTGATCTTTCATTTGCAGCCATTTCAAATGTTTGTAAGGATCCCACTAGTTCACCCATTTTCAATTCTGAGATGTCCTTAGCTTCTTCTATAGCAGTAACCTTCATGTCAAATTTCTTAGGTAGAGACCTAAGCATTTTCTTTACCAGGTTCTCTTTAGAAATATTTTCTCCCAAAGCATCAAATTGATTATCAAACTCGAGTATTCTCATGTGGAATTCTTGAATGCTTTCATCATCCTTCATCTTCAAGTTCTCAAACTTGCTAGTCAAAAGTTGCAGCCTTGAGCTTCTTACTTTTGAGTTACCCTCATGAACAGTTTGGAGTTTCTTCCATGCTTCCTTAGCAATAGTACATTTTTTTATCAATCTGAAAATGTGCGCATCAACTCCATTGGTTAAGGCATTTAGAGCCCTTGAATTTGCATTGGCCCATGCTTCTTCATCCTTGCTCCATTCGTCCTCAGGTTTCAGCTTAGTAACAGTCTCTCCTTCCTTACCAGTAGTAACCACAGGGGGTTCCCATCCTACAACCACAACTCTCCATGTTTTGTGATCCATGGATTTCAAAAACGTAGTCATTTTGGACTTCCAGTCATCATAGTTAGCATCACCAATCAACAGTGGTGGTCTGTTCATGAGTCCTCTTTCCTTGTCCATCTTAGCCAGAAATATCTTCCCTGGAGCTCACCCAATCAGGCAGGGTGCCTGCTCTGATGCCAATTGAAATTCTGGCAACCAGACAGACAAATGTTGTGCACAATGTTTACACTAGTGTCCGAGCATTTGTCACACAATAGTAAAATAACTTAGCGTAGCAAAGTAAAATAAGCGTGACTGTAAAGTAAAGAACACAATGAGTTTGTTAACCTAGTTCGGCGCAACTTGCCCTAGTCTGGGGGATACCAATCCAGGAATGAACCCACTATAATAGCTCTAGTGAAATACACCAACGTAGCCTCACTACTTGGTTATGCACCTAGACCCTATCCCGTGCTGCTCTACCTAGGAACTCCTAGATATGAGACCCCGTCTCAATTCCTACCAAACAGTACAACCAGCACTGTTATCACTTGTTCTTTTAAATGGTTGAAAAGTCACACTTTCAAGACACAACTAACTCCGTA
This sequence comes from Trifolium dubium, assembly GCA_951804385.1. Taxonomy (NCBI): domain Eukaryota; kingdom Viridiplantae; phylum Streptophyta; class Magnoliopsida; order Fabales; family Fabaceae; genus Trifolium; species Trifolium dubium. The sequence continues at coordinate 3,799,525 of OX638065.1, read as the reverse complement.
CTTCACAGCTTAGGAGTAGTACACAGTTACAACTCAATAACACACAGAGAACTTGACATGCATCAACAGATACAAGCAAGACTCACACTAACAAGAAAACCTAATACTCACGCTTTAGTACACACACGGTTTTCAACACGCACCAAACCTAGGGTTTGTCTTCATACATATATAGTACTCAGCAAGCACGAGTTTGGGCTTCAAAACATAGCTTGGACGTTGTAAGGTCCAGCTAACAATACTTCATGAGCAAGAATATTATTTCCAAAAATACATAAAGATTAATTATGGAAATACAAAGGCCTGTAGCCTTATTACAGCTCAGCAAACCTGCGCGTCTTGATCAGCACGCTAGGTTAAATATAAAACTCCATAAAATCTCCAGAAGATCTTCAACATAAATATAGCGCGTGTTTGCGCGCAACAGTCAGGTCACACAATGCTGTGCCACTTGCTTTCAGCATGTGTCTCAGCATTTGGCTAGTAGTTGTTTTTGCAAGAATATAGCCAACATACAAAAACCCAACATAGGTCATACCTCAGGCCTAAAAATCAAGTCTATAACAGACTACAGGTCAGGCTTAGACATTTAATTTTTTGCCAGGTAAGACTTAAGTTTGGCAAAGCCTAACTCGGCCTGACCTATTTCCACCCCTACATGTGAATTACTATGAAACTAGAAGGTGAAAGAAGGATGAGAAAATATATCTTAATTTACACAGTACATTTATTTAAAAAAATAATATGTATATATGAGATTCAGTTGAATAAATCTACAATAAATATAGGACAATTATTGAATGTGAGAGTGTTTTTTTTACGGAAAAATGTAGGAGGTTTGTGATATGTAAAATTGTCTAATTCTTTGTGTATTTTTTTTGTTTATAAAACTAGTAGGATACCCGTGCGTGGACGCACGGACGACACGGCAAACGCCGCGCTGTATTAGATTTTAATTTTAAATTAGTAATTTTCAACAATAAATATAAATTAATTTAACAATAAAATAGGATCACATGTTTATATGTAATTGTACTTGTACGGGTGTCGTGCCGTGCGGGGAGTTCCATTGTAGGATACCCGTGTGGGTGAATAGATATATAAGTACAAGTGTAACAAAAAGGGAAATATAACTAACCATAGAAATTACCTAAAAAATTAAACTTTGTTATTAATATATGAATAAAAATATATATTAATATATGTTAGGAGATAAAGGAAGGAGAGAATAGGGCTTCGGCTTGGTGGAAAGACATTGTAGGAGTTAGAAAGGGGACTTACTATGGGCGTGAAGGATGGTTTGATTCGTTATTTACGAAAAATATGTGCGAGTTTTGTGATATGTAAAATTATCTAATTTTTTGTAAACAAGAAAGGGTATGGAGGAGTGGAGTAATGGCGATGAGTTTGAAGAACAAGATCTGGAGGCCGAGAATGAAATGAAGGTTGAAGAGAAGAAAATAAAAAAATTATTTTAGTATTAAAAAATTGGGTTTGGGTTGAAGATATGAATGAAGATGAAGAACAATAGAAGAAAAAGATGAAGATTGTCACTACGTGAAGGGATTGCCGTTTTTTTGAATACAATTAAAGGAAAATACTACTTTGGATGTATACTTATGGGATCAAAATGAAATAAAAAAAGAATTAAATGACTCAGACGGAACGTTTATTACTTAGAGGACCAAAACAAAACTTCAAAATTAATTAAGGGACCAAAACAATATTTAAGTCTAATTTCTTACAAACAAACAGCGGCTAAGTGGTATATTGAAACATGAGTGATGCACCGAACTCATCAACATCAATACCTCGAGGTAATGAACTTGCAAAATCAAATTGCACATGTCTTTCGATGATAGTTTACTAATACGATCTCATAAAATCATGTGTTTTCTATTTAATCAAATGTGTCTAAATATCAATATAGAACATGTTCAAGTTAAGATTTCAGTGCTAGGGTGAAGTATTTAATTACCCAAAAAAGAATGAGGGTTGATGTGATTATCACTTGTAACAGAAACCTATGGATATTTTTTATTGCAGCTTATTGATATTGATGCTAAGTATTAATGTAAATAGAGTAACAAAAGAAACCTTCTAACTAAAGAGACCATGAATCTGAGGTTGAGGAGAAACACAAAAGACAATGATGCACCGAACTCATCAACATCAATACCTCGAGGTAATGAACATGCAAAATCAAATTGCACATATTTTTTTTGATGATATATAGTTTACTAATACGATCTCGTAAAATCATGTGTTTTCTGTTTAATCAAATGTGTCTAAATATCAATATAGAACATATTCAGGTTAAGATTTATGAGTTTAATTTAATTAGTTTGACATCGTATTATATATACAGGGAACGGAGGTTCGAACTTTCAGTCATCACTTCTCCACTTTAAAAGTGAATTTTCTAGCCTAGTAAATACTTGACCCAAAAAAAGAACGAAGGACAAATAGTTGAGGCCGTAAATACATACATCATTATTGTAGATTGGAATCTAATCTTCGAATAAAGATTTGTCATTCTTTACATTTTTTTTACTTAATTCATGAATGAAAGTAAAGTAATCCATCCATATATAGTTTCATATAGCGGGAGGCAATATTTTTTCATATTATGTTGAGATACAGTGACCGTGACAAATGACACCAGAAAGATGATGCGTTGTGAATGAGAACTTATTTGTGAGGAAGACAATGAATATTTTTTTTTTTAAAATGAATTCTTATTTCTATAATGTCATGATTCACAATATATTCTCCAATTTCTATCAAAATTTTCTTTTACTCCAATAATATATATTTAAGCAACTCATAAGATATAATATTTTAAATTTACTTTTGAATATTAAAATAAATTATTCAAATGATAATTTATAATAAATAATATTAAAAATGAAAATAATCTCGTGCTTGATGCGGACTAACATACTAGTTGCATATAAAATAAAAAATGCTATACTATTTTTTTATAGTACATAGGAGTACTTTTAAATCATATTTTTCGTTTATTATAAACAATCATTAATGTATATGACTATCTATTTAGAAAAACTTAAAATAAATATGATAATAAGTTTTGTGACTTAAAAATTGTCCTAAAAAAAAATATAAAGTGCTACTTTATTTCCTATCTCTCTAGATTAGAGCGAAGTTTCTAATGACTTATTAATTTAAGTGAGGGTCAAAAAGTCGTATTATATATTATTTTTAATGTCTTATATAAGAGCAATTAAAAATTTATAAATATCAATGAACAGTACACTACAACAAAATTGTTAAATACCAACGGAAGCTTATAAAGATGGCTACTGAAGTCGTAGGTATAGACCGTATAGACATCATATAGCTACGTGGGTATAGATATCATATATGTTATGTCCAATGATTGGAGAGTACAGTGGTTGAAACCCACAATTTCCCCTTCCCTCTTAAAAAATTTCATTCTCCAAATCAATATTCCGTCTCCCAATTTCATTATCCTACACCCAGTTTTCGTTCCTATTGTTAAATTAACAATTAACATGTATTTTTTAATAGTTTTTTCGTAGTATATTTGGAATGTCATAAAAAGTTCTTTTAGGAAAGACGAGTTCAAAATTTAAATTTTATTTATAGGTCACGATTTTCGTTACTTTTATCTTGAACTATTGTTATTTAAAAAATTCATATTTTATTCATATCATGTAAAAAAAATTAAACATGCCTATAAAGTAACCATTCAAAAATTTAAGAATTTAATACTCTCTGTTTCAAAATAAGTGACCTAGTTAACTAGTTTTTGTTTGCTAATGCAAAATTTTGATCGTTAATTTCTTTAATTATTTATCGTTAAAAATTATAAAAATTGTATATCTTAAAAATATTTATCGAGACAAATATATCAAACAACATCTTATATGCTAATATTTACATTTACATATTAATAAAAAAATAACACATTTTATTCACCAAAAAATAAAATAAAAGAAATAACACATTTTCTATTCTTCAAAGAAAGAAAAAAATAATTGTCAAAAAAGAAGAAAAAAAAAGAATAGAAATAACACATTTTCTTAATTCACATATTTTCAAACACAAAAGTAACAGAATTTCCCTCACCTTCAAACACCACCTATCATTCATCTTCATTCTTGAATTCAAACCCATTTTCTTTCTTTTCTATTTTTTTCTTCTTTTTGTGCTACATTGTTCTTCAACATTGATGGCACCTATCTCACCACCAATTATCTTGTTGTGTCTGTGGAAATCCAACCATAGATATGTGAAACTTACAGGCCAAGACACATACTACTGTCACCTGTGTTCTCACGAATTGAAGATGACAGGTGCATTGATTTGCCATCTGAAAGGGTACTCTCACAAAACTATGGTCCTCCATGCTAAAAATACTATCTTCAAGGAGAAACAAAGATGGCCTTTTAGGGATGGCATAATGTTCTTCGATTATTCTGATTTCGACAACCAGAAAGATCCTTACCACAACATTCTTCAAAACATAGGAGGTAATGATGCCTTGAGACTCCTTCATTCAATCCATACCCAAAATGCTGAAGAAGGTGAAACGTTTCTTTTGAAAAAGATGGCTGAATGCAGTTCAACGACCCTATCTTTCATCTACAACAATGAAGACCTAAAGATTAAAGATTTTGATTATTCGGCATACCCTCGTGATAATGTTGCCACAGCTTCTGGTTTTAAGGTTTGTTATCGACCGAATATAGAAAGAATGGGGAAGATGAATTTTTTTATGAGATTTAAAGATAACTTGGATCATGTTTCACAAAGTGTTAAGGATGGACTGTCGTCGTCTTATAATATTACTGATATGTCCGGTGCCGAGTGGGTTGCAGGATACCTTATGGATATCGATAATATATGGACTGAGTGGTGTCCTAATATTGATCAGCAGCAACATACCTCCATCGATGATGATTATGATACCAATGGAGATTATGTTCATGATCATGTTCAGGATGATGTTCAAAATGCATTAATTGTGATGCAGTATATGGATGGTGTTGGCATGGGTTCAGAGAATGCTGAAGAATCGTGTTTTATATGCGATCGAAAAATTATCATAGGCAATCATGTAGGAGCATTATTAGACTGCGTATCCAGAAAAATTATTTGCTGTAATCGGAAGATACACAATGAGGTATGTTATATAATTACTTTTAATCAAAATTAACTATTCCCCGACAATTTATTTACTGTTTTTTCTCTATAATATATATAGGAATACCATGTATTTCACATAAGTTGTCTGGTATTATGGCTGCAATAGAATTTATACGCAACTTGGTCTGCAAACCTGGACACTGATATCACTGACTTTTTTTGCCCTAAATGCGGCATAGACACCGATGGCAATCAAGTTTACTCAAACTCTCAGGTCGGATTTTTTGTTCCTAGTAGTTTATGTCAAACTGTTATCTTTTTTTATGCTGAAGCATGGATGGCTATTTATTTTGTTTTTTCGGCTGTTTGTTATTAGTTATGCTGCAGAGTCTATGGATGATTTGAGTAGTTTTCTCTCCTTCTATCTGATTCAAATGTTCTCTCTTGATTACTTGTAATTCATTCATCACCTATATCTCACTTTAAGTGTTTTGCTTAAGTGATTAATAAATAGAGTACCCTTCGATCCAATTTTATCTGTGTTTATTATACTTGTTTCTGCATCATCTGGTACCATGGCACGACTTTCTGATCTAAGTGAACTGCTGCAATGGTCAATCGATCTGCATCTGGTGTGGCATAATACTCGAAGAATTGTTCTGCTTTGAATATCCATTCGATGGCATGGGTCCCATCAAATCTGGGAAATTCTAGCTTCACATTGCGGGTTTGGAACGGAGGACGATGTTGATTATGGCCTGAGTTCGCTGCATCACGCTGGGCATCTGCTGCACTTTGCAGCAAGGATTCTACTGCGGTTTCAATCCGGTGTAATCGATCTTCAGTCGCCTCTTCTTGATTTATGAAACGGTAGGCATAATCACGATCCCGAATATCCAACGCATCCATGAGCTTCTTTAGTTGGGATTGAACATCTAGCCGAATCTCATCTTGAATCTCCTTCATGTGTGCAGAATCCGTCATGATGTCGATGAAAGCACCAATGAAACAAGTATAATAAACACAGATAAAATTGGATCGAAGGGTACTCTATTTATTAATCACTTAAGCAAAACACTTAAAGTAAGATATAGGTGATGAATGAATTACAATTTACAAGTAATCAAGAGAGAACATTTGAATCAGAGAGGAGAGAAAACTACTCAAATCATCCATAGATTCACATCCTGGTATAGAGTAATACTCTAACTAATTCCCACTACAAATCCTTTATATTGGGGGTGCGGTTGCGTTTTCCATGCACATTTCCTACTATTATTCCTTGTCCTCTAGTTTCCAGCTAGCACTCTTCTATTGGCTCTCTTACAGTCCTCTAGCTTAGTTTTGTTACAGAATATATGGTGCTACCTATAGTGTGCAGTTGGGTGTGTTTACATTGGCTAATGTTTCTTGAACAACTTGTGCTTAGACAGAAGCTGTTAATATATTATGCTTTTTCTAAATATATGGATTTATAGGGCTTATATGGTTTTACTGAATATTTTGCTTAACTTTTTCAAATATGTCGATTTATAGAAGAGTTGCATATGTCTGCAAATATATTTTGCTTTTTCTAAATATATGGATTATTGTAATTTGCTTGCAGATGTCTGCAGTTAAAGCCAAAATTGCAGAGGCAAAAACTGCATGGATTACTAGACCAGAAGAGTTGGAAAATTCTTCCATCGGCTTACGATTCAATTTGCCGTCTGAGCAATCTGCAGTTAAGAACTACTTGACATTTCAAGTGTATGTCGCAGAGTTTAAAACTGACGATTCTACTGAAGAAGATCCGATGACACCTGAAGATGATTATTATGATGGAGAGGAAGATGACGATGACTATGACGAGGAATATTAAAATAGAGACCCACATTAGATGCTTGACATCTCATCAAACTACATCCACATTGTTGCACTTTCTTCACATCAAACTTTTTTCAATGTGGTCTCTACAATAACATTGGTGAATGCTTGTGTAATCCTGATATCTTACATCAATTTCCTTGTTCTTATATTTTTTTTTCATGATTGATTACCTCTTTTAGATCTCACAATCATCTTGCAAGAAAATTTGAATATTATGCTTTATCAAGAACAAAATATTAGAATTTGTCTCAGAATAATTACAAATGAATGAAAAATAAGAAAGTGATAGGTTGTGTCGTTAATCCTTTCTGAGTGATAAGTTGTGTCGATAATCTTTTCTGAACAGGCAGAACTAGACAATTCCGGTAAGAAAGACGAGATCTTTATGAGTAATTTGTGGTGAAATTCTGGTATGACTGGAACTAGCAAGTGCACTAATACTTCATCGCGTAATAGTATAAAAGATATGTCTCTACAGAGATTGTGCCAAAATAACCAGTTACACTTAGGAAATTAAATACATACTAATCTATTTTGCGGAATTTAAATAACTGAAAATAAATGACATAAATTAAATACGCGTTCGCTTATGTTTAGTTGTAAAAAATTTTGGCTTTATATCACTTTAATCAAAACAATTAATTAAAATTGTGGTTAAGTGTTCAATTCTCTCCTCTAGTTCTATTTGATATCTGATATCTTACCTACTTTGAATTATTATACTTCGAACAAGTTAACAAAATAGTAAAGTGTGATTTCCCATATAAAAATTACCCTTTACACTTAAATCATATCAGGACAATCAACCAATAAATTTTTGTAAGCATTAGTTTGTGTATGTTAACCATATTTGAGCCTTGCAACCTCGATATTTAGCATTACATGTTACAATTTTTGGCTGAATAGGTTACCCCAAATCTGGATTAATGACTTTATTACGACATTCATTATTCCAAAAATACAATCTATTAAATAGATCTACTTAACAAATTGTTATAAAATTGTTATTTCACAACTTCAAAGAAATGTATTATTCGATCCTTGCAATTTCTAAGACTAAAATGGTGATTCCATCTACTCAAAAGAGATGAGTACTATACAGGTTTTCAAGGATAAAGTGACAATTCATCAAAGAAGGAAAAGTGGAAAACAGAAGGAATTAAAAACCAACAAACCACACAAGGAATGTCATTTAAATCTCAAGAAACATACACACTTTCATTTATCAACTATATATCAAATCAAATATATATTTCAAGATATACCATGGTGTGACACATTACACAAGCTTCTAGAACTTTATTTGTTCAAACCATATTTCATTTATATAATGCCTCTAAAACTGGCATGAGGTTCCAAGTCTCTGTCTCTGCTTCTTACCAACTTTCCTTTCTTTGCAATTAACAAAAGCTGGTACCAATAAACTTTGAAAATTCTCAAGAAACTGATTCCACTTCTCTTCATCTATATCAGTTAGATTCACAAAACTTGAACTTGTAATCAACTCATTCACACTGGTATTTCCGGATGATGTCCCAACCAATGTTCCACTACTTTGCTTTACACCTGAGCGCGGCCAACTTTCCTCATCAAGCGTCGCGTTTTTTACCGACACAGATAGCTTTGAAATATTAGTATATTCATCTGCACCTAAGGGCGACTCACCTTCATTTTCAGCATCTTCGTCCTCCATCACATTCTCGTTTAGTTTAGAAAGCTTAATTTTACAGTTTCCGTTTTTTGTTCTGAATTGAAAAACTGTTGTTGGCTTCTCTTCTATATTTGTAGACAAAACCGAACCTTGACCATCCTCGCAATCTAACTGGAAAAGGGTTACATCTTTTTCTCCTACTTTTGTCTCCAAAGATGAGAAATCTTCATGATCTAACAGTTTCTTTGCCTCGATACATATTAGCTCAAGCTCACTAGGTTCTTCACCGTAACAGTGAAATTCCCTACTCATCATATCGCCGATTTCGGCAAGACAAAGACCAAAGGCTGCTGCTTCCTTGAGGAATAAAGTGCACAGAACCAAAACCCGCAAGCATGCTTCTCGAATCATTGGCAACTCCATCCTAAGCATTTCTGAATCATGAAACGGATCTAGATGAGATATATACTTGAGTTCATCCTCAGAGAAAGGGATTGAAGCCTGGGGCCAATGGATCCATTCAAAATAAGGATCTTCCAAATTTTCAGGTAGACAAAGACCATGATCGATAGGAAAAAGCTCGACCTGATCAAACCTTCCAAGCCCATCAAGCTTCCTAACCAGAAGATTTCCTGCATGTCTGTCTGTGTTTAAGATTCGTACGTCTAAAATTCCGATCCTATGAACAGAAGCAACAGGGTAACTAGAAGTTCCATGATCACTTGCATCAAAATCATGTCGAATGTACTGCTGAAGTGATGCAATCTTGCTTATTTGCTTCTTGTGTGGATACATATTACCATTGACCCTGTCATTAACATTAAAAATAGTGTGTGTAACCTTCACGAGTGCAGTACAAGGCACATTTGCAAAATGATCATGATCAAGAAGGTAAGCTGCAACTTCTCTGAATCCCGTCTCTCCGACTCTCACTGACCTTTTCAGTCCTGGTTGTCCAAGCACTTTACCGACAAATCCTTTCGGATTATTTGGTGCATAAGGTTCCTCATCAGTTGGTTTCACAATAGCGACGTTTTCCCCATGAACGTTTCTAAAATAATATGCACCTCCTAATCCACTCTGAATGGGAATCGGTTCGATACCTCCTTTTATTGCCATCATAATATCCTTAACAAGCTGTTTAGTTCCAGATAGCATATCCGAGCAACCTATGATCTCAATCGGTCCACTTTGATCCTTATGCTGAATATCCCTACCCGTCGGTGAAAGACATGGGGTAGATGAACTCCTGTATAAAAAGTTCCTGGTGAGAAGAAGCGGAGAATCATTTCTAACCACACTTAAATCATTTTTCAAGACCATGTCGCCGCATATAAGTGAACTTTCCTCAGTTGGGACATTAAATGCTACCTGTAATTTCCTCTTCACAGTATGTGCATTATCACTCCTTTCTAATTCCATGCCCAGAACACACCCGGTTTCAGTCTGAACAAATACACGTCTTCTACCAGATGGCTTTCTTTCCATTTTCTTATTCCCGAAACATTCCCTAGGAGGTCCTTTGAAGGTCGCAGCCGCCATCTCGCGATGCAAACCGGTCGCGGAATCAGGATATTTGTAAGGAAAAGGATAAGGGGAAAACTTGAATGCCAGCAGCGGAAGAGAGGTTCTCTCTCAAGCAAACACGCAACTCAAATGCTGGCACTTGATATTTCAGAGAAGAGTTTTTTCCATATACAATCATAGTCACCTCTATAAAATCTGGAAATCACTAAAGTTTCTTACATAAGAACTGGTTACTCAGTATAACAGATGCCAATCGACCAAATCGCTACATTAGAGATGTCACCTGACAACAGAAGCTAATCAAAAATAAGGAAATAATAGTACAAAGATATATACAAAACAAAAATTGGTAAACAAAGAAAAATTCATTTTCGAATCTTAATGTTCAGTCAATCATGGGAAAGGATGCATGAACTTTACCCCGATGCAGTCATTGAATTCATCAAAGGATTTGAATTAGTTAGAAATGGATTAAAAAAATATCAAACCAATCATTGTAATAGAAGGAAAAATAAGTTTATGTTCATTACCTTCATTTGGTGCAACACAAAGAGTGACATCTTATTCTTACCTTAGTTACTCTTAACAAATGAAATCAGTGTTAACCAGAGACTGCGGCATCAGATTAGTGCTAACTTGTTAAAAAGAAAAAGACACAATTGATATTTCAAATACAAATCAGAGGTAAATAATTGAATTAGAAGAGTTGATGGGAAAGCATGATGTAATTTGTGTTTCATTAACAGTATTTGCAAATGGGTCCAATAATTTCTTTCATTTTTCTTATTGAACCTAATCTCAACCACGTCATGAAATGTGTCTTTATTCTATCTTACCTTTCCTATATGAATAATCAGTCCAAAAACAAATGGTTTCCTAAACCATTGTTCAAACTCATAATCACTTAATTAATAACTAAAATCCTATCTTCCCTAACCACTCAACTAAAGACAAACCGACTATCACTATATAAGAAGAACAAACTACACATAAATCCAAGCAGCTGAATCATTTCACATCAAGATTCAAGTCTACAATAAATTGATGTTAAAAAATAGACTTTAATCCCCCTTTTCTAAGTGCAGTTCTTTAAAAAAAAGATTGTTCTATTATATTTGTCATTTTCAAAATTCAAACACCAACCGTGTAAAGTTTTGTTATACACATGCATTCAATCAAATCGCACCATAATAATATTTTATGATACTTTGTTGTGTTAATTCCTAAATATCTCTACAAATATCAACATGGCGAGATGCATTTGTACAACAGTTTTGCAGTAAATACAAATTAAATCCAAGTGAGAAATAAATAGAATGAGATAGGAGTAACAAATAGTTAAGAAAATTAAAGAAAATAAATAAATAACATTCAAAAATACCATCATGCAAATTGGTACTATATGTCTATATCCATATGCCAACAAAACTACTACGACAATAATGTATTTGGACCCTACTTTTCTTTAAAATAATCATATGATCCAAGCAAACCCGACAACAACAACTGGCTAGTACTAATTTTAGGACACAATAAGGAAATCCACAAAATAATACTAGCACTAGAAATATATTAGATTATATTATAATAATTTAGTCAAAATAATTATAATATTAATATTACTATTATTTTGTTAGAAGTCTTAATTCAACTAACTGAAAAAAATGCCGAAATTGCTAAGTAGGACGTCCATGACCGGGGTTTCCCTGATCCCTCTACTTTATGTGTATGAGTTTTTAATAGCTTGTCATTTTGTTTACATACCAAACAAACTTGTAACTTAAAAAATCATATTTTTGACAGAAAAAATTATTATAATTATAAAATTCTGAAATCCACATTACAAATACAAAGAATTTGCATAGTATTGAATAAAAATCGTTACTAGTAATTTAAAATTAGTATATGATCAAAAAATATTCAAATTATCATCAAAAACAAATTAATTGAAAAATTATCAGATAAGATTCTCGCCTGCTTTAGTCTCCTGAAAGAACAACCATGCCGCAAATTTCACCACCAAAAGCTTCAGCCATCGCTCGCTAACTTTACCTTCTCAATAATCTCTGCAAAAACGAAAATCATAATTTCATAAACCAACCTTCAATTCTAATTCATCAAAATTCAAATTCAAATCGTTCGATTCGTAAAACGAAAACAAATCGATCCAGTGCAAAATTCAGATTTGAAGTTCATGTTCATCAGAAAAATAAATGATTAAGATGCGAAAGTGTAAAAACCTCGTCGGCGAGAAGTTTCCGCGGCACGTAAAGCGGAGGCTCCGCCGTGAGAGGCGGCGGAGAGATCCGACGAGAGGCACAGTTCCACTGAGTTCTTACAGATTTTTTTTTTGTAACTGTTTTTTTTTTTTATTTACTTAGCATTGTTTTCAAGGTTTAACCGATTCTTGTACATATTTATAGTTTTAAATTTTTTAACTAAATTTCGTAACTGAATGTTTTTTTTTCAACAAGGTTTAGGCACGTGGAGAAGAATGGGCCCACTCTATAGCACGTGGCGGCATTTTAGATGGATATGTCATTTCATCTTTTAATTTAGTTTTTCATTTTAAATCCTTCTTATGGTAGTTTTGTACCGACATGGTAATGGAGTTGTAAATAAAACATTTAAATGTGTCTAAAAATATAATAAGAAACATATAAAAAGAACATTATATTTTTAGATGTTGGACTTAATAGAAGGAACTACAATTTGATATTTTACAATTGTTTTTAGAAGAAGATTGTAACAACTTGATATCAAAACTCGTCTCAAACTATATAGCATCATTCCTCTAGAAACATAAGATAAAGAAAGAAAAAAAATATGTCCGCGAGAAAATTGTAAGGATGAAATTGGTCTTGGATAATGTATTTTAAAAGAATTGTAAGAAATTGTAATTTAACATTTATTAAATTTTTTGTTAATGGGCAATGGCAATGTTAATAATAAACTTTAACAAGGAGATCGGATTGATGTAAGTGTGTAACAACGAAGATCATCGTAAGAAAGTAATTTTTTAAGTAAAACTATATTATATTTTTTTTGGTTTTAAATATAAGAGAAAAATTATTTTTTAGGTTTAATGAAAATTTAATGTATTTGATCTAAAATATAGACTAAAAAATTAAATTCTCAATGAATCTAAAAACAAATTCTTATATTTAAGACCTGAGAAAATATAAACAAATAAATGAAATAATAAATAAAAAAGCAAGAAACTTACCGAAACTAATTATATTTAAGACTTGAGGAAATATTAACAAATAAATGAAACAATGAATAAAAAAGCAAGAAACTTACCCCAAAAGAAATTATGTTGGGTTTACAACGGGTCAGAGTAGCTAACTAATGAGTAGCCCATTTACTAGTGATGATAATAGAAAATAGAAAGAAAAAAAATTTCACCCCTACATTTAACTCTTTACCCTTACAAACAAATCAATATTCTCATTTTATCCTTCTTATCTATTCAATTCACCCTACATTTTGTCAAAGTTACAAACTGGAAAACTTAGAAAATGAGTTCCGAAAGTTAGGGTTTGTTTGGTTGGAGAGAAATATGAAAGAAAGAAAGAGGGGGAAAATAGTATAAATACATGCATTGGTTTCCGTGTTTCACTTTCTTTCCTCCCTATTTCTCTCCAACCAAACAAAGTGTTAAACTCAAAATCTTTTGGAACACCTGAATAAAGTGTTCCGGTAAAAATAATAATCATAAACTGGAATAGTTGAATTTAGTGGTCTGATAATAAAATTGCAAACCGAAACGGTGGAATAAACTCAATAAATTGTTCAGGTAAAGTTCATATCTTTTCATTTCATGAATTCATCCCCCATCCAATAAGCTTTTCTCGTGGTCTAAGCATAATACTCAATGGCCAAACAAATTATCCGAAATTTAGCGAGCTTTACAGAATCAGAAAGTAATTAACAAAAGGAACGAAATCAAACAAGTATTGTATACAAAATATAAAATTTCATGTCAACTTACAATTACAAATGAATTTTACAGAAAGAAAAACAAAACACAGAAGAACATAAACCACCATGCAACCAAATTAAGAAGAAGAAAAAAAAACACCAGTTAAGCCTTAGATTTGTGTCATAGTCTTAAGTTTATTTTCAAAATAGGTAACAACTACTTTCTTGAATCTTGACCAAACTTTAAGAACAATTTCAATTTCAAATTTCAATCCATTGATCAATAAAAATAGGAAAAATTAAGTTGGGTGGGTGGATGATGGAAGTTACTTTTGGGTTTGCAAGTTACTTTTGGGTTTGCAGTAAACAGTAGTATTATTATTAAACAAGAGAAGGAGAGCAAAGGAAAAGAAAAAAGATTGATATGATAGTGTAGTACAGTTACGGTTATGTAGTTGGGGATTCAAAATGAATCTATGTGAAATGAACACTTTATTGGAGCATATTTCAACTCTTCCGACTCCTAATTTTGTTACCGGAATAATTTATCAAAGTTAAGGGTAAATCGTAGCTAAATTTTTGGAATTCATCTTTAATTTAATGTAGGGGTGAAGTAAAATATTAGAAAAGGTAAAATAAGAATATTAAATTATTTGTTAGGGTAAAGAGTTAAATGTAGGGGTGGGAGGAAAAAAATTTCAGAAAATAAAAATCGGTTATCTGATCTCCCATATTACCTCAAAATTAAATTTCCTAACTTTTGACTAGAAGAGTTTGTATTTTAGGATTTAAAATAATAGTTTTCTTTTTAGAAATGCGAATTCTAAACTCGCTCAACTTCATAAGATAAATTCTAAAATGATTTTATATATGATGGCTATCAAAAAAATTGTATTTCATTACCATATTCATATTTTTTAACAGATAACAAAAAGAGATATAAATTGTGACTCTAACAAACTCTAGTTTTCTAGATTGAAACACTTATTCGTGATCTCCCAAATGCATTATTTGTTTCCTTCAAATCTCTAATAAAAAAAATTGAACTTTAAGTTTTTTTTTTAAATAGCAAAATTTTATTCAAGTTTACTCCATAACAAGAAGTATATATGAAGCAAAAAAAATCAGGAAAAAAAATTACAAACATAACAAACTCAAAATCCTCACAACCAACGTAATAAAAATCCTCGAGATCCCAAGACCACTCATAGAACAAACAAGATGTCAACTTCAATCTCGCAAGACTGCATTTCCAACTCAACACATTAATGTTTTCCACCAAATTTTTTGCATCCACAACACCATTAACAAAAATATTACTATTACGTCTCGTCCAAATAGACCAAATAGTAATATGCTAAATCATCGAAAAGTCTTATATCACCTTATTTCTCACCGCTTCCAACACCACCTCGAATAACAAAGTTAACAAGTGCGGTATAACAATCACCCCTCTAAATTCTAATCCACACCTAATAATAACATACCAAACCAATATTGCACATCCACAATACATAAAAAGATGACTTAAAGTTTCTAAAAAACCCACACAACCCACATACAGTACTTTAAGTTTGTTTTTAATCACAATGTTTTCGCATGACAAGCTTACTTCATCCGGTGATACATCTAGATCACTGAAAATAGTTTACAAAATTTGATAATGAATTTAATTCATTTATGATATGAATCTATCATAACTGTAAGATCATTAAAAATGTTTAACTTTAATTATAACTATTTCTAAAATGATACATATGAAAATAATCTCTTTGATAATAATTTATGATTCTATATGTAAAAAGGAATATGATAATTATGATACAGACAAAAGCATGGGTCCAAAAAATTGCTAGCCTTCCTCAAATAAAAGGGAATATTTCTCAATAAATTGAAAAGTTGCTTTCATATCTTTTTCTCATACAACATTTGCTTTGATGACATATAAGAAAATAGTATAACATTCAAATCAATTTCTAATTTCTCCCCGTTGAAAATAAAAAGCTATCCATTGTATAAAATTGCTAAAATGAAACATCTCTTCTATCTATAGTTTAGGCCACAAAGAAAAAAATAAATGTTGCTTTAAATATCAAACATTTCAAAATGATAAATAAACAAACAAAAATCTAGTAATTGTCACCGAATCTCTTTAGTTTCAATTAAGGTCCCACCCACCTAAGCCATATTACATATTTAGAAATAAGCTATTTTTCAACCCTTTTGTCTTAATTAACTAATGTTAAACATCATGTACTATAGGACTTTTCTCCATTGCAAAAAAGGTTCCTTTTATTAATCATAATCATAATAACATCAAATCCCAAAACCCCCACTTTTTCTTAACCTTTATTTGATCATGCATTTGATCATCTAACAAATTCCTAAGACATACATTTTTAGAAGGCCCCATACATATTATTAATCCCAAATACCAAATCGAGTAATGTTAATTATATCCTCGGATGTCTTTTTGTACTCTATTAACTAAAAGAAAATAACAAATAACTAACATCATTTAGGTTGAACACCTTATTTTATTTTTTTAAGTAGTCTAACGGTTAGAAATTCACCTTTTAAAGGTGAACGAGTGAGCATATCGGGTTCGAACCCCAACCCCTACACAAATGTGCAATATCTTTTTATCAATTAAGCTACGATCACGAGGACAGGTTGAACACCTTCTACCAAATTTAAATTCGATATTTCACAGTTATGTGTATGTTATAATAGCATTTGTCAATTTATTTACACACAAAAAAATGGATCGGTTCAAAGGATTTGATAATCATTGAATTTAAAATGGTGATCTATTGTGAGATGTAAGGAGGAAGGTTATCTTAATTATATGAAAATTATTTAGTGGATCACAACTTCAATATTTTTAATTTTCTATTTTGAGTTCAGTATCTTACATTAATTAATTATGTCTAAGTTTCGATAGTGTTTATCAATTCATCTACACATAAAAAATTAATCAGATCAAAATCACAAGAGATTTTGAACTATTCATTTCAAAGCGAATATATTGTGAGATGAAAATAATATATTATTATCTTAATCATATATATCAAAAATATTTGGTTGGTCGCAAACGTTCTACTCCCTCCGTCCCAAAACTATTGTCCTTTTAGAGTTATGCACGTGGAATAAGAAACAATAAAGATTGATAAGTTAAGTCTATTTTACCCTTTTTTTTAACAAGCCAATAAGTCTATTTTATCCTTACTTTATTAAGAAAGAGAAAATATATTTAATTAATGTTTTAACTTTTGTAAGGGTACAATTGATAAACTAACATTAATTTTACATTGGTTTGCGAAAAAGATAATAGTTTTGGGACAAAACTAAAATGCTAAGAGGATAATAGTTTTGGGACAGAGGAAGTAATATATTTTAAGAATAATTTAAACAGGATCTCTGACTATGAACAATGAAAATATTTGGTTGGTCGCAACGTTCTAATATATTGATGTTCCTCGAATTAGTTGATCCTTAGATTAAATATGGAGTCTTTAATTACCATTTTTAAAATATACTTTTTTTCTTCTATTTTTCCTTTTTGTATGTGTGCTTTTTTAGCTAGCTAAATATATTATGATAAAATCTTATGACCGCTTTGTCAAAAAAAAAATCGTATGACCGTTCTCCAGTATTTATTACTTACCATCTGCATGTACATATATTGGTTCGTACTAACAACCATTGAGGGAGCACCTTGCCACCTTCCACTTGAAGATGCTCTCAAATCAATCTGACAAAAAATTTCTGGAAAGCAAAAACTGAAAGAAAAAACAATAGTAGTACTAAATAGTATGGTACTACTTGGAATATTCAATTATTGTTTCTTATTGTTTTTATTTTAGAAAATTAATTATTATTATTATTAAATAAATAACTTATTAACACTATTAAATTATTTAAAAGTAAATATTAAATACATAGTAATTGAATAATAACTATATACACCTTCGTCAAAAAAAAAACTATATACACCAAACATAAATATTAATTACACTAAGGGGTATTTGTCTTTTAAGTTTTTAGATAGATAAGTTATATAATTTCTATTTTATTGTGTTCAAATGATAGAAATACTGTCGGTAATATACAGGAACTAGAGGTGGTGAAATCGGCCAAATCAATCAAGCCTGCCTATTTAATCCTCCATTTTTTATAGACTAAGACCATTTTTTGGTTCAACACCTTAAATTGGTATTTCCTACCTATCCAGCTATCTCACGTAAAAACATATTTTATTTTATTATAAGAGAGTCGAACCCCGGCCCATAGGAAAGACTAAAATAAAACTAAACAAAGAGTAGAAACTCCTAAAATATTAGCCGAAAAATAAGATCTAACTTGAGGTGGACATTGCTCATCTAATCATCACCATTTGCACATGTCAATATCGCTAAAACACCCACACAAGAGTTTGCTTCCCAATTAATACATATGAGATGAGATATCTTAACATCAGCGCCAACTCCTACATTTAGAGTCGACTCCGATTCTATTGATAATATTTGGGTAACATGACCCATATTTTTTTCACTAATATATTCTTATTTATTTTATTTAATTCATCTAATTATTCAACTAATTATTGTTAAATTAATAAAAGTAATCTGTTTTATCCTTTCAGAATAAAAACTTTGTTTAATTAAGTAAATAAAGTTAATTTTAGGCTTAATTATAGTTTTGGTCTCCTATTTTCACCATTTTGCAGAATTGGCCTCTCTATTTTAAAATTTGAAAGTTTTGGTTCCTTATCCTAATAACTATAAATCGACCATGTGATATGTTTTAAACGACGTAATATACTATCTAATAATGAGAAAATATCAACATCGATGAAATTGTTAGAAAATTAACTACTAATTTGTCAACTATTTTGTCTAAAATATGGTGATACAATATGTTTATACATTAATTTTCTTACAATTTTATCGATGTTGATATTTTCTCATCATTATATCATATATCACGTCGTTTAAAACATATCATATCGTCAATTTATAATTAAAAATAGGACGTTGGACCAAAATTGTCAAATTTTAAAATAGAAGAACTAATTCTGCAAATTAATAAAAATAAGGGACCAAAACTACAATTAAGCCATAATTTTATCAACTAAATTAATATACTCAATATATAACTTCATTTTTTTAACAAATAAATTACTTTTTTTAAAAAGTGTGTATATCCTAAATGGATTTATTATCAAATGCTACATCCGTACTAAAAAATAAGTCATTTTAATTTGGCAATATTACACAAATTAAAAAATACAATTAATGTTGTATGAAAAAGATAAATTATGAGTTAGTTTACAAAATTGTCCTTCATTAATGATATGGAAAAGATTAACTGAAGAAGTAAAAGAAGATAAATAATAAATAGTTAAGGATACAATAAGAAATATAACATTCATTAGTATTATAAAGTTACTTATATTTTAGTACAAATTTTACTTTAATCACTGTAAAAGTAAAATTCTTATAATTAAAATTATTTAATAAAAAATAATAAATTAAATAACATATCCTCAATAGATACATTATCAAATAAAACTTTAAGATTATCTTCTTATTTTTTGTCGAGACCAAGGTATCCATCGCAAAACACAATAATTATTTCCCTCATTGAATTGAAGACACCTCAAAGGGCGAGACAACTGAAGATTATCTTCTTATTTACATAAATATAAATTCAGATCCCTAAATTATTTGATAAATATAATAAAAATTCTCAAACAATCAAAATTAATAAGAAAATAAAAAAAATATATATACATTGATAGAAGTTTAAACGGTCATCCAATAACAATCATATATTCTGCTTATAAAAAAAAAATCATACATTTTGTTACATTAACTCACTTTCTTACACGAGTTGGAAGAGGTGATATTTTCATGTGATATGATAAATGGCTTCCTCATGGTTGTCTTTCTGAACGAGTTAACCATGTCAACCAAAATGATACTACCCTCCGCATTAACGAAGTCTGTTACAACAGAGTGTGAAATTTTGATCTCATATCCACACGTCTTCCTCAAGATTTTAAATATTAGAGATGGAAAGCATTTTTATCAATGAAGAATCATATGACATCCTCGTGTGGGAGCCATCTAATTCAGAGACTTATACAACAAAATCAACTTATTACTGGTTAACCCTTCTACATGAGCCTGATCCAAAGGAAGTTATGAGTTGGTCTTGGATTTTGAGGCTCAAGGTATCTGAAAACATTCGTCATTTTACGTGGATTATTATGCATGGGAAGTTTGCCTACAAATCAGGTTCGTTGTGCACATCATATATCATTAGATGCTTATTGTTATAGATATGGTGCTTCATCAAAAACCATTTTATATATGTTGCGTGACAGTTGGAAGGCAAAGCAGATTTGACATAAACTCATGTTTGATTTCCAAAATAGTACTTATGAAGATGATCTTCGATTATGGTTCAAGATGTATGAAACTAGCCAACAAAGTACTCTCTTTCTCATTGGTTTATTTGAAAATCTCGAAATGAGGAAGTTTTTTCTGATATTAGTCACCCTCTCTCTGGTATATTCTTAGCCAAATATACTCCTTTTATAACTCCACCAAAAAGGTATTTGGTGATCTTTCTTCTATTTCTTCGCCTAGGTTGGTTTCTTGGCACCCTCCTCTGAATAATGCGATTAAAGTTAACGTTGATGGTAGTTCAATTGGTAACCCTGGTAGATCGACTTTGGGGGTCTTGTTGGAAACTCAATTGGTGATTGGATTACTGGTTTTTCAGGAAGCTGTGGTCATACTACTAATATTAATGACGAGCTTTGAGTTTTTTTTTTTTTTGGATTACATATTACCTGTGATCTTGACTTTATAGACATTATTTGTGAGTCAGATTCTCAAATGGCATTGACACTAATGTTAAAGTACAAAAGCAAGTATTTTGCATATATCGTATCCACAGGGACTAGTGTGATATTAGATACCGTTCAACAATTATACTCATTTCAAGTTAAGGTTTCAATGGTTTTTGTTTGTAAAGTGTTCAAACATAAAATTTCAAATAAAAGTTGATTTAGTTTCAGAAATAAAATTGTCGGGATTAGACTTATTCATTCACTCCTATGCACCATCTTAATCGATTATACATACACTTTAGCTTGTTAATCAATACTTTCACGTATCGCTACTCTAACGTTTCCGTGTCCAGAGAACGTTGAAAAACCCGTTTATACCTATTAACCTCCGAGTCTCAGATGATCAATCAATACAACGGCTATATTGAATTACTCGAATTCCGATGTCTCGGACGATCCGACCAATTCAATAGCATTAAGTTTTGATACTAAGTGTGAATATTAAAACCTAAATCTATGTCTAGAGTTTAGAGTTTTAACAAGTATTATCCTAAATCTTTGATTCAAATAACATATGTCTATATCATTCAAATCTTAAAATAAACATGAAAATCAAGGATAACACTCATATTGATGAATAATCTAAAGCATATATATATATTAAGATCAAAATAGAAACATAGTCATGAACAAGTTACATCTAATCCCAACAAAGAGAAGTTTAGCTACCCATTGTCATGGGGTTCTTACAAAGATGATGATAAGAAGAACAAGAGATGAACATTAACACTTGATGTCTCAAGTTGTATGAATCCACCTTCAAGCACCTAATACTCTCTCCTTTGCGTTCTCTCTGATTTAGATCTAAAAACAACTCAATAGCATAGAATAATCTGTTTTCAAAAAGCTATTTATATAAGTTGCTCTGTCATGCTCGCTGGGCGAGCTATCCTTCGCTGGGCGAGCTAAGCTTCCTTCACCAATGGGTTTGCTGACACGTGGATTAGTGCTGACTCACACCTTCCTCGCTGATGCTCGCTGGGCGAGCTCTTGGCGAAGGTACTGCACAGAAACGCTTGCTGGCTGGCGAGCCTTGGCGAGCATTGCAGTGCAGAAACAGACTGGCTCGCTGGCTGGCGAGCGTTGGCGAGCTTTGGCACTTCCAAAATGTTCCACTTGATCAATAATTCACTCTTAAGCATTAGGACCTGTCAAAATAAGCTTAAATTTAGATATTACAAGCAAAACGATCCCTAAACAAATATATACATCATCTTGGGGACTATATACACACATAGCTACCAAAACAAGTTAACACATGCCCTTTTTACTTGTGAAATATAACTACTTTTTGGCACTTATCAACTAATCAAATATGAGGTTCCACTTACCCATCCTTATGCTCCTCTTGTTAATAACATTCGTGCTTTATGTTGAGAGATTGAAATTTTGGGTTGACTTATACTTTACGGGAAGGAAACTGTTGTGCAGATTGATTGGCTAAATTGAGTGCTTCTCTTACTCGTAAACTCAAGATTATTTTTAATTGTCCATCTTCATTATCAAACTATTGCTTAACTGATAACATATGACTCAGTTTCTCCGTTTATAATTCCTTTGTTTCTTTCTTTTATTTTCTATTGATAAAAAAAAAGTTTGATACATTTTTTTTACTATAAAAAAATTGTATCAAACTTCTATGATATATTAAGAAAAAAAATATTTTAAGAAATTTTTAAGTATAATATAAAAAAATAAATTTGAAATTAAAAAAAATAAAAATAAAGACATACCAGAAGATATAGGGTGTGGTCCTCCCAAATCTTGATCCAACTCAAAAAACACAGTACAACAACAATTTCATACACAGTCTCTCTCTCTCTCTCTCTCTGGTCATTCACTATAGTGTATGAAAACCGAAGACATGCTTTAACACGTGCCTTATCAATCTCATTCACTACTTTCAAAGACTTTTCTATTGACTCAGTTACTTCATTCTTCTTCTTCTTCTTCTTCTTCTTCTTCTTCTTTCTCACCACTTCTCAACAAATCTCTCTCTCTAGAGAGAGAAACAAAAACATAAACACAGAGAGAGAGAGAGAGACAGTTTTTTTTTTTTCCAATGAAAGGGGAAATAAAAATGAAGTCAAAAATAAAATGGGTTGGTCTTATTGGGATTGTTCTTTCAGCTTTTTCAATCTTCATACACTTTCTTCTAGCTAGATTCACTGAACTTGGTGTTTCAGATTATCAATCTTCAGTTACAATCTTCTCTTGGAGACCCATCTTTGATAATAAACAAGATTTTCCTACTAATGTAAACTAAAAGATCTCAACTTTTTCCTTTCTTTTTACACCCCCCATTTTCTTTTTATCATTTGGTTTTTTGTTAATTTTCTTAAAGTTTTGATTTTTATAAAAAACCCTTTTTTTCTGGTGTTCAAATTTTTGTACTTTGTATTGTATTGTGACTTAGAAAATGACAAAGATGTTGCATTTATCATCAGAAGGGTATTGGTCATATGATGTTTTTCCCTTTTGTTTTTTTGTTTTGGTGGAAATTAACACATCACTGTCGTTGTTCGTTGGTTTGGATCTGTTGTCTCTTAACTCCTAAGTCTTTGGAGTTTATAAGCTAATGAGATTTTAGACATTGTTTTCATGTGTGTTATTGTTATTATTATTTTTGTGTGTAATTTAAGGTTGTCTTTTCTGTTGTTTGTGTATTTTAAGGTTGTTTATGTATTGTTTTTGGTGCAGAGTGCTTCATATAGAAGATTATGGGGTCAAGTAAAGCGTCTTGAATCATTGTATCCAGATTCAAATCCAAGAGGGTATTATCCTGGTTAGTTCAACTTTTCATATTGATGCTTTACCTTTTAGTCTATTGCTTCAAACTTAAGATTTTGTGCTGCTTTATTGACCGACCATTGATTTAACACTCTTGTCACTTTTATAAGCATAAATTACTTTTTAGGTTCATTGAATAACCGATTTATTTTTCTGCCGACCAAATTTGTGAACTTTTGGTGGGGGTGTGGGGAGAGGGTTGACTATCTATTTTTCTATTTTTGTCAGATTGGGTGTTTGATTTTAATGTGCTTTGTGTTTGTTTGGAATCACGGTGGCATTGTGATTTTGTTGAAGCTGCAATGTGTAGCTTTTGCCAAAGGAATTATAGCACATTGTGATTCCGCTAAACTCAATGCCAATCCAATATGTAGCAATTTTTGAAAACAATTTTTTGTTTTTGTTTCCTAGATTCTTTTGAATCACTTTAAGAATGAAGATATGATAAGAGATTATGACTTAATTTGATACATGTATCTAGCTTTAGGGTTCATCTAGTTAGGAATAGTGTTTGAGCGAATCACCAATTTAATCCCTAAATTTCAGGGCTCAGACAGTTTGATCTTTGAAATTAACAAAATTCCATCACATTAGTTCCTTCAAGACAATTGCAGTGAGTAAGTTAAGTGATTTAAAAGGACTAATGTGATCAATGGTTTACAATCTAAGAGATCATTTTGGATTTTTGTTAGTTTTACTGATATCGTTTATGTATTATGTAAGCATATGCATTACCCCATGAAGCATTGGCATGGATATTGAACACTGGACACGATACTGACATGTAGACACCGGTTATGGAATGTAACCACATGTATAGGTGTGCCAATGTGACGGTATTGGACACCAGACATGACTTCAATTTGTAGTGTCGGTGCTATATAGGCAATGTCTCTATCACATCTATATGCAGTGTCTTCTGAACAAAAGTTTGTTGCCCTCATTTTGGTTTATCTCAAGTCTCATCTCATCACTTGCATGTGTATTTTATGTCACTTTCTGTGATGTTTTATGCATACAATGTATAAAAATCAGGTTTGTTGCGCATAAAATTTTCACTATATGAATAGTTGGATCTTAGTACTTTTGGTCACCATTCAGTATATACATTTGGTCTTGTTTCTCAATATGATTGTATCTAAGATTCAGCATAATTTGAATACCATTACCTCTCATCCATACTTAAGATTAAATGTAAAACAAGAAAAATAGCTTATTCATAAGCACTTATACGATAAGCGCTTAGCTTGTATTTCTGTATATCACTGTCGATCCTTATATATATCTCTTTCTATCTTTCCTGACAGATCCTGTTTCACAAACAAATGGGTTTATTTTTGTCCGGATACAAGGTGGTTTTCATGAGATCAGGAATTCGGTGAGTTTATTGTTTTAGATTCTATATCATATTATTATACTTTAACGACATTCAACTGAAAGTGTTTTTTTATCTGGTTTTTTCAGATAGCCGATGTGGTTGTCGTTTCTAGACTTCTTAATGCTACATTAGCAATGCCCGAAATCCAATCAACAACCAGCACCAAGGGAATAAGGTTTATTATATGTTCTTTCAAGGAATAATAGAAACTTATACTCCCTCTGTCCCTAATTATAAGACCCCTTTTGACCACTGCACGTACGCCAATGCACAATTTTGATCGCCAATATCTTTAATTATTTAGTAGTAAAAATTATAAAAATTTATATTTTGAAAATACTCATCAAAACAAAATCAAACAAGATCTTATATGCTAATATTTACATTTATATATTATTAGAAAAATACGGTCAAAACATGATAGATGAATAGTAAAATTTAGTCAAAAAGGGTCTTATATTAAGAGACGGAGGGAGTATTTAACTCTGGCCCGGTTTAGATAAACAATATAATTAATTGCTTATTGCATAAACACTTATCGTATAAGTTCTTGTGTGTAAGCTATTTCTATAACAAAAGATAAAATTAAGTCAACTATATTTATATAAGCTATAAGCTGTTTTCATAAGCTATCATAGAGAGCGTAAGCTGTTATTTTCATAAGTTGTCCCAAATAGTCTCGCAACTCAAGTGCTTATGCAATTGATAAACTAAAATAAATCAATCCAAACATGCCGTCAGTCTCATGCACAATATTTACAATATCTTTTTATAACTATTTTTGTGCAGCTCTCAATTCAAGAGTTTTGCGTATCTATATAACGAGGATCAATTTATATTCTCATTAGCAAAAGATGTCAAAGTTGTGAGAACGCTTCCAAAATATCTAAAAGGTGCAAGGAGAAAGAAGGAGATTCCGGTGTTTAAAGTTCCATATTCAGCATCACCTTTTTATTACTTGCGTCATGTGCTCCCTATATTAAAAAAGCATTCGGTGGTTGAGCTAGTTGTTTCCAATGGCGGATGCTTGCAGGTAATGACAACTTATGATTCATGTATTAGTTCCATATTTTTTTATCAAATTTTTTCCTTATTAGAGAAATAAAATTTCTAAGTGAATTTGTTCAGACCTATTTATTATTAAGTTGACTATTGTCTAGGATTCAACGGATTAGTGAAATGATTTTTAGATTAAGTTTTGACTTAAACACATTGTCAATTCTTGCCTCCTATTTTGTACGAATTTTTTTAGATTTAGACGTGGAATTTTATTACTTTTTTACTTTAGGGATTTATACTGTGGCACCGTGATTTTGTTGAAGCTCCAAAGTGCAGCTTTTGCCAAAATCATGGCAACACATTGTGATTCTGCGAAACTCACTGTCGATAGTCAATTTGTTCTGTACTATTTTCCTGTTCGTGCTACATCATGCACATTGTTTAAATTATATTGGTTTGTATTTGTACCGTGTGTTTGTTAAATGTACACATTAATTAATTTTCCTCTTTTCTTTTCCATTTGTTTATTCTCTCTCAGGCCACTCTCCCTCCCAATTTCGAAGAATATCAAAGACTGAGATGCCGAGTTTCTTTTCACGCTCTTCAGTTCCGACAGGAAGTTCAGGAACTTTCCGCTAAGGTTTTGCAGAGGCAAGAGAAGCTTAATTGTCACATCTTATGTTTGTTTTTTCTTCTCTTCCATAATTTTTCCACCGTATTTCGGTTTTTGAATATTTCATGATATGATTATAGATTACGAGCTCCTAGTCGTCCATTCATTGCCTTTGATCCTGGCATGACTAGAGAGTCTTTAGCTTATCACGGCTGTGCTGAACTTTTCCAGGTATATAATTCTATCTGTGATAACTATATCTCTGAAACTCCTCAACTTTTCGTATCTGAACTTCGATAACGGTCATTGAATCTTTTGCTAGGATGTACATACTGAACTCATTCAACATAAAAGAACATGGATGATAAAACGTGGGATTGTCAAAGGGAAGCTTTCAGTCAACTCAGCTGAAGCAAGACTGAATGGATCATGTCCTTTAATGCCCGAGGAGGTAAGAGAATGTTTTAAACTTTGACGAGGCTAAAGACCCGCTGTTACGGAATAGATTTTTTTTTTTTTAATTTGACACTAAATCTTTTTGATTTATTTTAAGCAGAAACTATTTTGTGTTTGTTGAAAATGATTTTAAAGAGAAGCTACTAAAAACCTTATCGTATATCAACCTATTAAAATTAAAAGAGCTTTACAATTACTTAACCTTGATTCTAACTCTTCACATAAATCACATAAAGTTGCTACTAAATTTTCATTAAAATATTAGTGTAAGATAAATATTCATTAAAATATTTAGCTAATGCAATAAAGAAAATGTGAAAAAGAATTTTAAAGGTCAAGAAACAAAATAGGAGGATTCAACTTCAATTTTGAAATAAATTAAGTCAATATATTGTATTTTGAAACGACTATATAATTAAAATAAAAGGAACTCGCATTATAAAAAATAAATAAAAGGAACGAACGGCGTTGCGAATACAATGCGATGATCAATCTTCCATGGTTGCGGTTGCGTATTCGCAACGCCGTTCGTTCCTTTTATTTATTTTTTATAATGCGAGTTCCTTTTATTTTAATTATATAGTCGTTTCAAAATACAATATATTGACTTAATTTATTTCAAAATTGAAGTTGAATCCTCCTATTTTGTTTCTTGACCTTTAAAATTCTTTTTCACATTTTCTTTATTGCATTAGCTAAATATTTTAATGAATATTTATCTTACACTAATATTTTAATGAAAATTTAGTAGCAACTTTATGTGAAGAGTTAGAATCAAGGTTTAGTAATTGTATAGCTCTTTTAATTTTAATAGGTTGATATACGATAAGCAGTTTTTATTTTAAAAAGTAATTATAATTTAAAAAAGTGACATTGTCTTAAAAAAAGGTGAAGCAAACAGGCCCTAGGTTTTCAATGTCAGTGAATTAACGACTTTTCAAACTTTAGTAATTAACAGTTATTATATGATCCACAATTTTGATCTCTTGCAGATTGGTATACTTCTGCTTGCTTATGGATACTCGAAGGATACAATTATATATGTATCTGGAGGAGAAGTCTTTGGTGGTCAAAGAACATTGATTCCTCTTCATGCGATGTTTGAAAATGTTGTCGATAGAACTTCTCTTAGTACACCTTGGGAGATGATTAAGATATACGGACAAGAGGTTAATCTCGTTAATCCTCCTCCGGGGCCACCACCTTTCGAAGAAGTTAAAAAAATTGCGGCTTGGAAGAATGCAGGTCCACGTCCTCGTCCACTTCCTCCACCTCCAGCGAGACCGAAATCGTATAACATAGAGGGTTGGTGGGGTTGGGTAGCTGAGAGTGATAACGAACCTGATAGTACTGTTATTGAACTGAGGACCAATGCTCATAAATTACTATGGGAAGCTATTGATTATGCTGTTTGTGTTGATGCCGATGTGTTTATCCCTGGATTTGACCGTGATGGGAAAGGGCATTCGAATTTCGCTAGCTTGGTGATGGGACACAGGCTATATCAATCGGCTGCATCGAAGACATTTAGACCTGACAGGTAAATATCTTGATGTTTCTATGTATGTTTTTAAACGCATTTAAGTTCAATTTTTTGCTTTTGTGATTACTTTCAAACACTATACAATATGTTTTCTTAATCAGTCAAGTTTGATTTCAAATGCTTGAAAGTTTCGAAATATTTCATCTCATATCTTATAAACTTAACTGAAGATTACACAAGCTTGCATGTGTCCAGTGTCCGACACCTTTATGACATTGACATTCGTAGTTACATATATTTCTTCTGATACAGAAAGGAAGCTGCTAAATTTGTAGACGAGATTCGTGACCACATGTATCAAGCAAATCGTACGTGGCTAAAATCAGTTCGAAGTCATTTGAGAAAATCACTACTTGATGGAATCATAGAAGCATCAAGTAAATCAAAACCATTATCCTTTCTCTCTCATCCAATCCCGGAATGTTCTTGTTTGCGGCATGACTCCTTTGAAGCATCAAAGAATAATTCTATTCCTTTATCTCTTGGTGTTACTCACCAATGTCCTGCATGGATGGACACCGGTCTTGTTTCTCAATCGAAAGATAAAGAAAATGAAGACGATGGTGATGACGATGATGCTGTATATGGTTTATTCTTTAAACAAAGTGGTGGCAATAATGAAAGTGATGCAGAAGTAAATACCAAAGAAGAAAATCAATTTGATGATCAAGAAGAGCTCGAAGGTGGCGAAAAATGACATCCAAGATAATGAATTGCATACAGTTCACCTGACAATCGATAATGGATTCACTTTCTCCAGATTCATGTACATAATCGGTTGTTTCTTCAACTTCTGCATACCAGATTTAGTTTTGGGAGAGGAAAGGAGTAAAGCCATTAATATTTGGCCTCACTCGAAAACATGGTCTTAAATTGAGGCCACACAATTATGCTGCGAACTTTTATTTTGTGGGAAAATGCAGAAACATGCAGCTGATGTGGTCAAAATTGCAGTTGTGATAAATCCTTTATATTCCAGCGACAATGGCGGCTGCGGGCCGCAAAAATATAACCATGTTCAGGAAACCATTTACCAGTAGAGAATAATCTATATAACATAGGTGTATTTTTGTTTTGGCTAATTTAGCTCAAGTCCTTAAATATAAATTACCTTCCAATTTATAGATAACATATCAGTTTTGATGTAACCTTGATGACCCTTCTAATTAATATTAGGATTAAGTTCAATTTGACTGCATTTTATTGATGCAGCAGAGGTGAACTCAACTCCATTTTTGTATCTTTATGAGTAGTAATTCTAATTTCATATATTTCTTGCATGTATGAAGGAACTAGAAATAATGCTTATGTATAATAGTATTTATACTTTTTCATCATTAACATTGGTTCTTACATATTTTGTAACATTGATACATCTATGATCTATTTCATTTTTTTGAAGAAATGGCAATGTGGTGTTATGAAGGATGCATTGTGTAAAGAATGGAATATTATTATTTTTAAGCAAATATGTCATGTGTATGATAATTATTAATATTGTTCATTACTAGAACAAATTCTGGATGCATTATGCACATGCATCATATAAGTTCATGTCATCTATATAACAAAATGTTGATGTGATTTTGCTAACAAAGTTTCGAAATCACACTCTACAATGTAAATATTTTAACCAACCTCCAAAATGTGGATATCATTTTTGCTTCAAATAAAAGTTATTTTCATAAATTCTTCCAGAATACTTACACAAGTGATGAACTCATAACTTAATATAAGTTGTAAGTTGTAAATAAGCTCTTTCATATGCTTATTTCAAAATGTAATTGATTCAAAACCAGAATCATGAAATATACATTTTATAATCTAGATCTACCCAGCAGCATGACAAAAATAACTTGACCTACCCTTTTCCTCAGCTCAATACCAAAAAATAGTATAAATAATATTTAAACAGAACAAAATGAGCATGAAGAGAATCACTAGCTTGATTCTTGTCTGAACCTCTTTGGACTCTGTTCAGAATCTTCACTGAAGTAATCCATTCCTGAACATGCCATTGCTTGATTGCTCACAAATGGATTTTCATGACCCTGAAACCAAAAATATTTGGTGTAATAAGGATAAATGGAACCAATATTTGAAAAATTGAACCAGTGAGACTTCTTAGTCAAGGTTCAATTAGTTCGACCACGGTTGAAATGGAGGACAGACAAATGTAAAAAGATAATAACCGGTTGAAGTTGAACCAGTTCAACTGGTTCAAACTTGACAATGACAACAGTATAACCAGGATCAAACAAACTGTCGAGCAGCGAGCTGACTAGTTACCGGTTCAATCGGTTTGAACTGCCCGATTTATACAGTTTTCAAAACATTGTTTAGAACAGATAATAGTGATATATTAGGGGGAATTTGGATAAATACCATACTTAAGTGTCTATTATGAGAGTTTACGTGATAAAAAACTTGAATTCAATGAACTATTTATAATTTGGATGTACAAGTTGAAAAGTAATTTGCATTTTCGACACTTTTCATTGAAAATATAATTTGAGGCAGATGGAAAAAATAAGTGAACCGAGGGGTCAGTCTTTACATACACCGTTTTTTTCATAAGCTATCTTGAAAAGATTATGAAAATAAACTTAAAACAGCTTATGAATGTATCATAAATTATTTTTTCAAGTTCTTCCAAACACTTAGATAAGTACTTATGTCAATTTATGTCATGGACTCATGAGATAAACTCAACAAGATTTTCAAAACGCTCCTTCATCTACTGGTTCTACCTTCTCTCTTATTAATGCATTATGGTAACATCAGTTCATCTAATTCAATCTCTCAAGTGTAATAAAAAATTCTCTTAAATAAACATGAAAAAAGCTGAATAAAAACATTGCAGGGACATAGAAAAATAGCGAATAAACAAACCTTTGATCTATATTGAC
Organism: Trifolium dubium; assembly: GCA_951804385.1. Lineage (NCBI taxonomy): Eukaryota > Viridiplantae > Streptophyta > Magnoliopsida > Fabales > Fabaceae > Trifolium > Trifolium dubium. Next base: position 3,767,811 of record OX638065.1, on the reverse strand, counting down.
AAGGGATCAACCCAGTATTTGCACGTCGACCTACATCAATTTCCACTGAGACATTGGTCTGGGTCAAATCTACACCCGATGATTGCAGCGCTTGGGTGAGAGTACCCAATATCCTGTTCAAACACAAAACAACCAGTCAACATCCATTGACAGCATGAACAATATCTAATCAAATTGATTCGTGTGTTGACGATGTTAATAGAAAACAGTGTCAAGTTGTCAACTGCAATAAGACAGTTTTGGATAGAAAGCTTCAAACATTTTCTTAAGTCCATTTTTTTTTTTTTCAAGCAACGAATCTGCTAAGACACTGGTTTTGGAAGTTGGCCAAATAAGTTAGAGGAAGAGCTGCTGGTGTGGCAGTTTGTTAGAATGTGAGGGCGCTCAGTTCACTAATAATTTTGTTGGGATAGGTCATATCATAAAATTTGGAACAGTGATAATGGCCTAACAAATTGCAGAAACTAGTTTAAAAGATTTAAGCAGGTAAAAAGGTGATCAAAGCATATGATTTGAATTTGGACTAGAAAATTTCAGCATATCTTCGAAAGAAGAAACCTGTCAGGAACGGAGCTTCACAGAAGAAGAGTTGCATGAAGCAGGGGGAGAATAAGAAGAGTCTCACAAAGCAAGCACAGAATGAGAAGTCGTAAAGAATAATAAAATATAGGCCATTTAAAGTATAATGAAATGACCTATGTACCCTTAAAAAAAGAACAGTTGAAAATATTGGGTATTCGAGGGATTTCACACATTAAATCCTCATTGCAGACGCGCAGTAGTGATTGGGATGCAATAATGGCGCGATTTGCAACCACGGCCGAGGTGGCGTGCCAGCAGAAGCCGTCGCAAACTCACAATGGACCACACAGCTGTTTCTGAAGTCTGTGATTGCATGCTATAGCACCGCAATTGACAAAATAGAAATATGGTATACTAATTTGACAATCGCAGATTACAGAAAATAGTGATTTGTTTAAATTCCACAATGCTATAGCCACTATTTGACAGCAGTTTGTAAATCGCATATCACGGAACAAAAAATGGTTTGCTAAAATTCCACTACGCTATAGTGCCCCTATTTGACAAAACTGCAGTATACAACATTGTGACTGAATGACTTGAAAACTCACAGATATAAACTGTTCACCTCTCTGAATAGCGTAGTTTCAAGGGAAATCAGGGAAGAAATACCGGTCTAATCTTATCAAAAAAACTCACCTTTGCGAATAGGCACTTGAGACACTATCTGATTCTGATCTACTTTCAATTTTCATCTCCTCTTGTTCCTTCAATGTATTATTTGGAACGATATAGTTGTCCTTGTTTTGTTTGCTAAGCCATACTTGATGCTGGAGATTGGTAGCCATGTCAGCATTAGATACAGGCAACTCCATCATCTGTTGAGTCACCATACCACTGCTAACAACAGTATCAAACATGTCCAACCGCATTTGCATGGTCAGGGGAACTGCTTCTGCCGATGAACCAGGGGCGCAACCCTTCTGAATAGTTGTGGAGGGGTCAGACTCTACTGGGTTCTGTACGATTTTAGGCAATGACAGAGAGACATTGTTATTTTTTTCATGAACAGACCCATTTTGAATAGCTCGAGAAGGATCTGTAGTGTTTTCGGCAGGTCCGTGAGGATTTCTCTGAAAATGAAGTTGAACACAATAAAATTTAGATGAAGAGCCACTGGACTGCTAATATTTCAAGGCTTTAAATCACAACTAATCATTGATCGAACTATATCATCGAGGTTGCCAAATACCATATAATGATTAAATCTTGAGCATGGAGGAACTTCAATATTTAAATGATAAATTTTATGCATTTCACATTATGAAACATGACATGATTGAGTATATTGACATGATGAGGACAATTTATGCAACACAGCTTTGTAGGAATAAGAATTAGAGATTGGTATTGTTTCTTTTGCATTCAATATAGACATAAATAAATCTCAAACAATAAGACAATCACAAGTTTCACAATGCTATACAACTTAGTAGTTCAAGTTAGAGTTTCGTGTAGAGATAGAATTTTAAATCCAGTTTGTCAATGGCAAATTGCGGAAAATAGTGATATGTTCAAACTCTGCTACGTTAAAGTGCTATAGCACTGCTATAAGCCGATAGCCGCTAGCTAACAACACATGGTATTAAATGTGCGTTGCAGAATAATAGCAGTTTGTTAAAATTCCTCTACTCTATAGTGCTATTGCCGTTATTTGACAACATTGTTTTAATACGGGATCACATCACTTGAATCATAACATTGTCTCATATTCACAGAATAGCACAGCTATATAAACACGAGAAACAACGTCAAGATCCCTGAATGTTAGGATCAAGGCTCAACTCTCAAGTTAAAGATTCTAGCTTAAAGGAGCTTCTCTACTAAAACAAGTTCTTCACTTACGTAAAAGCCCATATAAGCTTACATATACAACCCGTATATAAATAAATCAAACGTTGATATTCCAATACATTCATAATTTGTTATGCATGAGCACATTGTATCATTCATTGTTTTGCTTAGAATTTTGGGTTGGACACAACTCAACCCTACAAAACCAGCTTGTAAGGTAAGGTTTGCACCCACTTATAAGTTATTATAAGTTATAAAGTTTCTCATCCAATGTGAGACTCTTCATCACACCCCTCACGCCCAACACCATGGGCTTGGTGCATGGATATAAATAATGGGTGACCCAATAGCAGAAACCCGAACAAGTGGCCCAACATATGTCATCTAATGTGGGACTCTCCAACACACACTCACGCCCAACACTATGGGCTTGGTGCATGGATATAAACGGTGGGTGACCCGATGGCAGAAACCTAATAACAAGTGTCTCAACGAATCTCTTCCAATGTGGAACTGATAACAACTTTATTCATCAACGATTGCATACTATTCCGTAATGCATCAGCAATCAAAGTCAGAAATGAACACAAACACTATTCAAAATACATTACCCATGGAATTAATTTAGTTGGCTCCT